>SMSQ01025891.1:308776-338826 GCA_019453375.1 Ctenoplectra terminalis | reverse complement strand
TTTTTTTTTTTTGTTCGAAGGACTTGCAGGTTTTAAATGATTTTATTCTGGGTCCTAATCTCGCCCCAAGGTCCATTGGGGATTTTCGTGCAATCCTTTCACCGTATTACGCCACGAGGAACTCGAGAAACTCGTTTGGGAGGAGCAGATTGAGGATGCTGACGATGGATATTTTTTGCATTGTTAACCTTGGAAGATATTTTCCCGGTGAGAATTGAATTTTAGAGGATGAGTTAAACGTTAGTCGGCGTTCCGATGATTCAGCCACGCAGAAACGAACGTTTATGATCCAAATATTAAATTAGCATTAAGTAGACTCTGCTTATATTTTAAGCATCGATAAGTAAATCCACGATCTAAAAAAAAAATAAAGTTTCAAAGTTCAATAGAAGTACAGTACATGGAATCATATTTGAATAGAAAATCAGCTTCAAACATTTTAAGTTTTCAGGTTTCAACCTTATTTCTTAACATCCTCCGCAGTCACAGCTTGGAATATTCCTCGTGGATAAAGCAGACACGTAATATCTCTTCTCCAACGACCAAGAAACCGAAGCAGCATCAAAGATCGGCAGATGTCGGGCGAACTGATTAGATTCGGTCGCCTCTGAAAGAGATCCACGATGCCCGGGACCGTCACGGGTCTCGAATCGGCATTCAACCGATTTCCGCGCACCTTGGAAACGGTGATTTTGCCACAGCAAACAGCGGCCAAGAGTTGAGAGTCGGTTTTAAGCTCTTTCAGACCTTAGAAGGTTGCTCGTGAATTCACTCTTGTCGTTACCAGATGCGATCCGCTCGTGATCCGGCCGGGTTTCCCGATTTTTCACGGTTTCCAGCAGAAACTTCGTGTCTTTGTACAAGTCTCTGCTCCCAGCACATGTGATCGTGACCTAAAGTATTGTCCAATGGAAATGGTCTCCGGGCTCTTCTTAAATTTGCGGGCGAGCGAGAGTTGACTGGTTTTCAGAATAGAAAATTCCGTGAAAATCCATCGTTTCACCCTCGTTCCACGCTACTGTTACGCGTTTGTGGAATCACTGTCGTTTATCATGGTCGGAGAAAGCGAAATTTTTCACTACTTTGAAAGACTCTTCGCTTAAAGTTGCTGGCGTCAAATTTTTTACGATTACAAGTACTTTATAGAAGCTTCAAAATTGAGGATGTTAATTTTCAAGTTCCAGCAGTCAGTCTGGCTCTAAAGTTACGATTCCTTTTACTTCCTGTTGCAAATATAAATAATTTAAATTTCACGCAGAAATAGTTGAAAATCGTTGCAGAAGACCTAACTTACAAAGCAATTAAAGCAACATTCTTAAACCTTTCAGCGTCTACACAATCCAACGTGAACCTAAGACTGCGACCAAAGAATTAGCAACCATGTATTCGGTCTAACAATACCCGTATTAGAAACCTGAATTAAGTAACCGATATAAACTGCCCAATTTCCCATTAGAATAGATCTCGATCAATGGTCTATATTCTCTACCTGTAACCAATATTACACAGGCCATCAAAATTCTAGATTCATTCCTCAATACCCTTTCATTGGCCATCCGAAATTGCTCTTAATTCCCCCTGTGACCGCGAGGAACGTACAAGGTATCGTCGACGGGGTGCTCGAGGAAATTTTAATGAAATTCAAGGCTGCGGCTATTTTTAAGAAGCACAACGGTCGCAGCTGCCTCTTCTTAACGAAGGGACATTGTAAAACGCAGGACAGACCACGGTCTCGTGGGCGGAGAAGTCCGCAAAAGCCGCATCGGTCTCCGTGAAATCGACGATTCGACGCGGCGACGTATTTCTATGCGGCCTTACGGTCGCGCGACTCTCCGGACATGAGGATATGCCTTAAGTAGCCAGGGAATAATTGACCGGGTATACCAAAGATTTTTCGACCGTTCGGATCGAGAAAAATTGGACGAAACTTTTCCCGCAACACGCTCGACGCGCGTCGCCGATTTGACTCGCTCGACCCGCGGCATTTGACTGCACCCAGAGCACCCTTGTTGTAGCACGTAGCCGATGACCGCGTGTTCCGGCTCGCGGTAGCCTGTGTACGTGAGAAATTTTATGGCGATCGTCAGGATAGGTTTGTTAGAATCATTTTTTCACGTGCAAGATGAAATAATTTGGAGGAAGTTAAAAGTGTTGCTTAATGGCGGAGATTAAAAACAAGGGGAAAAATCGATTGGAATCGTGGACTGGAATATTGTGCTCTAATTGAACCAAAGCAATTATATTTCGGAGATTTTAATTATGGAGGAACATTTAATCATCTCTACGGCAAACTAATTTACGAAAGAACTGAATAAACGTGTAGCTCTTTCTATATACCATTAAAGGTAATGAATGAAAATTTTCAATTGAACAAAAATCGACATACTTCCATTGAAATCAGCTTATTACCGGAAATTCAAGTTTAATTAACGTGGTTCGATATTAACTTTAATTCATACGTGAGTTCACTGAAATTTCGTTCATTTCAATTCCAGTCTGCTTTTATCGAATAACTGTTTCCTGTCATGTGTATAGGAAGCTTTCCGGAATAGTTAAATGAACATTTTCCATCCTATAAAAAAGAAAACGAATTTTCATGAATTATCATTGAAAGAACACTCCTTATGGATAAAAAAAAAAATTACAAATCTAAAATATTCCACAGATATCGAATTAAAAAGACACTACATAAAAATCACACCCCATCGCCAAATGATTCATTCCAAAGAAATAAATATCCTCTTCACAAAAAGAAAAAGAAAAAAAAGGAAAAAAAAGAAACTAAATCAGCTTAACACCACACCGTCACGGTTATAAAAACCAGNCTATATACCATTAAAGGTAATGAATGAAAATTTTCAATTGAACAAAAATCGACATACTTCCATTGAAATCAGCTTATTACCGGAAATTCAAGTTTAATTAACGTGGTTCGATATTAACTTTAATTCATACGTGAGTTCACTGAAATTTCGTTCATTTCAATTCCAGTCTGCTTTTATCGAATAACTGTTTCCTGTCATGTGTATAGGAAGCTTTCCGGAATAGTTAAACGAACATTTTCCATCCTATAAAAAAGAAAACGAATTTTCATGAATTATCATTGAAAGAACACTCCTTATGGATAAAAAAAAAAATTACAAATCTAAAATATTCCACAGATATCGAATTAAAAAGACACTACATAAAAATCACACCCCATCGCCAAATGATTCATTCCAAAGAAATAAATATCCTCTTCACAAAAAGAAAAAGAAAAAAAAGGAAAAAAAAGAAACTAAATCAGCTTAACACCACACCGTCACGGTTATAAAAACCAGCCGCACTCCAGCATACTTATCGCGACTCACCTCCGATAACCAAGAAGCCCATGAAATCGATGCATCGAGCGACGAATTTAACAGCATTTACGAAAGTTGTTCCACGGTATAGAGTTGAATTATTCGCAGCACGCCCCCCGATTTCATGCCGCCGCCATGAATATTCCCGCAGCATTTTCTCTCGAGGACTCGGCCACGCCGAAGGGCGAGCCAAGCCCCGTCACAGCCCCCATAATAAAACACCCCTTACGAGAACGACGACGAGCGGACAATGCTTTCATTGTATCGTGGAACGGTGGAAAAGCGGCCGTTTCAATTAACTTTTCGCACACTTCGAACCAACACTGCAAGTCGGACACCGACCCCGCCCATCGAACTTGCCGATTGTTGTTAAAACCTGCTCGAAGTCGTGGGAGTGAAGGCGCTGTATAATGCGCTGGCCACGTTCCAGGTACTGGCCACTGGCTGCCAGAAATGTTTATTAACGTTTCTGGAAACGTCTGCGTGATCTGAGATTGAAGGAGATCGAAGCAGTTTTTGTTCGAAACAGGGAGAAATGAATACTTGTTTCTTGTCCGTTGTTAAGAGATGCGATCAATGGCCGTTTCCTTCTTTAGTTCCTATACGAAGAATTTCTTAAATTATATTTCCTTCTGTATTAAATCTATTATAAAATACGTTCGTATTTAGTATCCGGATCGATTGAAATATTAACGTAATATTTTACGATTATCGAATCGATTCGCTTACAAGAGGCCAGGAATGGTAAAAGGGGGACTGCGAAGTGCGCGACGCCTACCGTAGGGCCTTAAGATCTGCCGACAAAGATTCGACAAAAGGTAGCTGCTCAGGACCACTCCTTTCACGGAAAACCTCTTTCAAGTTACCGCCTTTTACTGCCTGTCTTCAGGCAAACGCACGTTTCTCCGCACCGTAGCGAGGGAACTTTTTGCGACTCCTAAACCTCTTCCGCGGTACCACGAGAAGCAATCCACTCGTGCTATCGACGAGAAACGTTTCTCATTTGCTCGAGAATTGATGCAAACATCGATCTTCGCAAAAGCGATCGCTGTTCGAAGGAAAAGATAAGAGGTCTTGTTAAAGAATCGATCGTATATATATTTTGTTACAAGTTATTTATGAAATGTTTACGAAGTGTTTTACGCATTGTTTACGGTAGGTAAAAAATTGCCTAATTTTAAGCAAAAAGATTTCATAAATTTTTAATAAAACGATAGCAAAATTGGGTCTAAAAAATTCTAATTACCGTAAAAAGGCTACACATTCGTTGTACAAAATTTATTTGGTACTGAATATTGAATAAATACCAAATAAATACCATCGCTTAATTAATTTACTCGAAAATATGATTCAAAGTATACTCACTTCTTTCAACAACTTCTTTCAATTTACTTCTTTCAACCAAAACCCTTGAAAAGTTAAATAAAGAGGTTAGAAAGCAGTTACCAAAAACTCCAACAGGAAAGCATCGGTGTTAATAGTTTTCATATTTTCTTAAGCAACTCATACTCGTTTCCGGTTACAATCTTCCAACAAACGACGTGATTACAAGCGAGTCACACGTGTTTCATCTAAATTACACGCCGCTGTAGGAAACGCAGGATTCGAGGAACGGAAGCGGACGATGTGTCGTAGCCAGGCGTGAACATCGATGACGAAATAATAACGAGAGAGTCAACGCCCTTCGCGAGTAATTGACGCTCTTCTGTTCCCAATAAATAAGCTGGAGCCTCTATTAGATTTCGGTAAGAGAGTCAGGCCAGAGGTCGAACGTGTATACGTTTTTGAAAAAGGCGTCCGCCGAGGTTAACACGCACCAGAAGCGTTGCCATAATGTCAGGCCGAGCTTTCGGTACATCTGTTTCACATAAAAGGAGCAACGAGCGGCAAGGTTTCCGTTTAGGAAGCCTTCTGTCATCGAAAGGGTGAATACGCGTTAATGATATTTACGAAAACCAGCAGGGACTCCTGTTTAGTCTACCTTTTTGTCGGCGATTCCTACTCGGAGTAAAGTCTGGATGCTTAAAAAGCGGCAAATTCTATGTTTCGTTCGGGAACAAGTGTGTATATTTTCGACGGGTATATTGTTTTTCTGAAGAACTTTCTGGGTAGAGCGTTCCAGGCGTTTCAAGTGGATAGAGAAATAATTAGAGAATGTTAAGTATCGTCGTTAAAAATATTACTGTTCAAAGAAGGTGAGTATCGTTTCCAAGTTTACTACATAATGTAACTTCCTCGCAGAGGCTTCGGTAAACTCTATCGATCTTTAAATTTGAGCAAGAACCTGGGAAGTTAAGTTTCTTGATAATTACGAACTTTCTAACTTTTTGCTATCTTATTACCAGTTCCAAAAGAAATATGCAAACTAAGTATGAAAATATAGGTATCGCGTTGAACTTTGAAGAACTCGATGTAGATTAATCTACAATATACACAAATTTTTTTAGAGATGCACCTTTATAATACTTTATTTTTAGTATCGATTTATATCAAATAAAAATAAACTCACGAAACTTGTTCAGTTTCTTATTCAAACGTTTTACCAACGATACCAAAGAAATTTACGAAATTTCTTACAGAATACCCTCTGTAACCTTCACTCCCCAATCGACTACGCATCAAACTCACATTCCAAGAAAACCATGCAACCAATCACACACATATAACAATTTAATTATCCCCCTAGAAAGAAGAGACATCTACGGGGTCCAAATAAAAAAACCAACCCTTCAATATCCCTTTTATCAATCACATTTCTTCTCATCAAGCGCGAGGCAGTTCCTAAAATATAAGGGACCTCGTAGCAGGCAATTACGACTAATAAATATAATCGACAGGTAAAAGGACGAGGCCGTAGAACCGTCGTGACCGAGAAACAACCTACGACTGGTGTTGTGCGTGCGTCACGTGAACGTTTCGAGCGGAGAAACGGATTACGAGATCGATGAAGACACGAATACACGCACGCGATCGATACTGGTCGTGTTTTCTCTCCCCAGGGTGGAAGCATGATTGCGATGGCAAGTCGATGATGATAGAGCGGCTGAATCGTTGATCTGTACGGGATTAGGAATCGTGGCGAGCCACTGGCTGCTTCTCGTTCGACGACTCGCTAATTTCAGAGTTCGGAAACAGAGAGATGTTCTCGATGAAAATTCGCGCTCCGATGAACAGGCACCGTGCACACGGCGCTCTGTAAAAGATTCTTTGCAATTGGAAAGCTGTTACGATCCACCGGTACATTTCAGCCCTCGTTATTTTCGTACAGGGTGATTCACTTTTGGTGGAAGCTCTTCGTATTCCGTATTTTAAAATTGATAGAGACATTCCGATAAAATTGGAGCTTGAAATTTTTCGGTACGATGGATTCAATTGATTTAATTTTCTTTGGAAATTGCATACGTGTGAAAATAATAAAAGAAAAAATTGAAGGGTGGAAGAGTCTGTAGGAATTATGTATTTTGAATGTTTGTTAATAATTAATTATTGAGCTTTTTAAGACAATATAGGTGCAAAATCGTTGAAACATTCTTGCATAAAATTGTTTGATTCCCCGTGATTGTGTTTTATTAATTTTTCAATGCAATCTGAAAAATTTTGTAGAATAGCTGAGTTACGTTTGAGACAGTTTCTACAGTTTGTTAAAGCTAGATTTTTTAATTTAAGTGTTTGCACGTGAAGATTCCTATTGATTCAACCGTGTTCCAAATTATTGGTTAAATATCAAAGTTTTAATTGCCCCTGTTGATCGAACAACAGCTACGATTTTGGTTCCTCGTAGCCCGTCACAGGGATAATTGACGAAGTTAATGAGGGTAAAGAATACAACGTGGCTCGTGCGTGCACTTTCCGAGAGATCCTTAACATTAGTTTTTAATTAAATGTTTAATTAAGTTGGTCGAATGGACGAATTTCTTGCGCAATCAGTATAATAACCGGCCATTGTCATCGTAATAACAGGTTCGCGTCACCTGTCATGGCAAGAAATTACAGTTCGTCCCGACTAATTACAGTTCTTTCCCTAGGCACCGGAGAAATTCTGCACGAAAATAACGAACGTATTAAGAAACAAGACTACACTAATTAATCGTGCAAGAACTTTTATTGCGCCGACTTTCGTTCTACCTTTCTTTCTTTCAAGAATGCCATTCTAATATCTGTAACCGCACCTTCTTTTTAAAGCGGCGTAAAAGATTTAAAAAATATATTACTAAAAATAAGTAGCGACAGACCACTTACACCTCGAGTTATTCAATTCTTTTGCTACATTACATTTATATTTACTTTAAACATTTCAATCTATAAAAATTGTTTCTTCAAATTTTAAAATTATCGATATTCATTTAGAGAGAAACTTTTGACTTGCTGTAAAAATATAAAAATACATTCCATTGGTAAAAAAATTTACAGCAATCTCCATGCCTTATTACCGCCAATTAAAAATGATTACAGACAATTAAAATTCCCGCAGTAATTATACTACAGGATAATTATAAAAGAATCGTAACGACGATTTTTAAAATTATCAACCAACCGCAAAAAGAATTAAATAAAATTTACCACATCGTCGACACTAACAACCCCTATGCAAATAACGCAAAAATACTCTAGCAACCACTCACCACTATCGAATCATCGAGTCAACATCATAAATCCTCCTCGCCATCTCCACCCCCGATCGATGAGATATTCGTTAGCTCAATTTATCGCGTGGAAACTCGAACAAGTGCAGCCGGCGATCCCTTGAGAGCGCGATATCCAATTTCGAGCGTTTCCATCGAACCAGAGAAACGGTGTTCGAATTTCCAATGGGTGTACGACTCTCGCCACAAGAGTTTAATAAAAGGGTTCGTGACACGGTCTCATTATATTCGTTTCGAGCAGTGCCTCTTCTCCGTTGCTATCACTCAGCGACTCCATCGTGAACAGAGTCACGACGAAAAAAAAGAAAAAAAAAAGAAAGAAAGAAAGAAAGAAAAAAGTAAAAAAGAAGGGAAGCGAAAGCTAAACAGAGGCAGCTCGGCCAAAAACCTCTGGCCCAATAAATCGAGAAAGAGAGCACGAAGACGCGTGCCGTGCCACGCTTCCACACCGTCGATAGTAAAAGAAAAAAAATTGCTCTAATAATAGTAAAAACTGGAGTGCCCTGAAACGCACACGCGTCTTCAGGTTCGCCACGTTTTTGTATTTCCGGGCAACTAAATTTTACGAGGAGGACAGCTACCCTGCCACCCCCTTAAAAACCATCAGGACATTACACAAGGAAGAGGAAATAAAAGAAGGAAAAATTCTTCGAGTTTTACCGAATGGAATGGATCGTTCTTAGCCCTGGTCCTCGGGACCAATATAACATTACGAGCTTGTTTTATTTAAAAATAGCTCGAACACAGTGTTCCGGCGCTCTGGACGTTTGCGTTTTATTTGGGTGACCGTAATAACGCGGAAAACTGTACCGAAAAAGGCAGGACGCCTAAAATAATGTCTAGAACCGCCGTCTGAAAGACCGTGACAGCTTAAGGTCACGCGGTTCTTTTGGGGAAAAATTCGGCGACCTACAAAAACGTTATGGCTCGTTCCTCTCGTAAACTGTTGCTGCAAAAATCGTAAAAATCTGTTCCAGAAACGAAGGCGTTTTTACCATAAAACCCGCGGGCCCAAAGCGAGCTCGAGGACGCCTCCGGTCTGAATTATATTTGCCTGTATTTGTATCGGGACTGCGTCATTATTGGTTTAATGGGAGGCACCCTCGAACAGGTCGAGCATGGGAGACCCTGTTGACCTCTGGGGATCCGGCCGACTCGCAGGTTTCCCGTGGTCGGATGGTCAGGTATGCACGACGCAGAAAATCATCGCGTCGGATCGTTCGAATTTATATTGGCCGCCAGTCGGGGCAATAAAGTTTTATACGTGTGTAGTTCGCGAGGGTTTATTGAACAGATGTAATGTAATTGGAATAAGAGGGGGGGGATTGTAAAATGTTCGTCGATTTTTCGTGCGATGCGAGATCATCGTGACGATCAAATTCTAGATCATTTGTAGAGATAGTATAATTGGTAAAAAAAGAGAAACGTTGCAATTATTTTGTGATTTTTGTAAAGCATTCATTTTGGAATTAATAATACTAATATGTCGAATGTTAATTTGAATCGACATAACAAATACTGTGTTACGGACATTAAAAATTATACTACCAAAAAAAAATCGGTAAGAAAGAATTTACATTGTACCAAAATTAAAAATATAATTATTGCAATGTGTGAAAAAAAAAAAAAGAATGAGAGAAGCAATTTCATAGAGGAATGAATAGAAAATATCTTGAGATAAAATTCATCCCCTGCATCTGTATACCTGAAGCAAGGAAAATAGTCTAAGAGCAATCACCGGATACAAAATCAGGATTTTGTGGAAGGAAGTGTACAGGATTTCAAAGTCTTGTTGACACGATCACATTTCCGGAACGACCCTGAGGAGAATTGCCCCGGAAAGAGGTAAAGGTTCGAACAATGCTCGATATTTACAGGCACTTGGTCGGAGGGGTTGTTGGGCAACGTGCGTAGCAGCACTCGTTCCAAGAAACGCCAGAAAAATCAACCCTTACCAGGAAGCGTTATTTACAACTGGAGCAAAATTCGGCTGTGAATAATATTGGTCGCCCATAAACTCGTGCCGTCCCTCATATTTCACGAAAAGGGTGAAAATTTTTAACCCTAACCTACAATTACGTCGTAAAGACAAATTTCCCCGATATAATGGCGAAGCGTGCTCCAGTTGCATAAAATAATAAACTCTCGGAGCGAACGGCCAAGGTTGAAATCCTTTTTCCCTCGAGAAAACCCTATTTTGACCCATTACTCCTTCCCTTTCGGCCGAAACCCCATGGCACTGTTCGAAAGTCTGGAACTGATTGAAACTTTTATTCAAGACGACGGCCAGGCAAATACCTGCTCTAGTTAGACGTCGGACTGAATTTCTCGCTTTAACAGGGAACGGGCTACTGTCGCATTCAATGAGATGGAGAAAGAGCTTAACTTCCTCGAAAAGTTCGGCTTTCTTGAAAGTAAGGAAGTTCGAGTTCGAAGAAGGTTACTTTAGAAGGGATTTACGCGGCGACTTTAAGTGGAAAAGTTTGTAGAACAGTATAAAGAAATACATATTATTGCACATCGATAAATTACACCGATAATTAAATACATGTGTTTTTTGATGAAACAAAACTTGTATCAATAATACTTGGATCACAGGAAAGATTAATATAACGATATCCTCCAAGTACCATCTATCTGATACAATTACATTTCGCTACCCCTAACTACAAAAAGAATTCAATTCTCGTGAATAAAGCTCAGCCAACATTTGGTCCTATAAATTGAAGGGTTAAACAACTTTTAATTACAAGAGATATTAAAAGAGAAGCGAGGGAAAGATCAAAGAAAAGCAGAAGGAAGATCAAAGAGATTCAACGAGGAAAAACGAACGACCCAAAAGTGGCCAGAGAGCATCGGCCATTTTTACTCTGCTTGCGCAAACGGTGCACCATTTTACCGGTGCTCCAGTTGTAAATTTACTTAGAAATTGGTTTAGTGCCTTTTAACCCGTTTCGCGGTACAGTTACGGAAAACGGGCCTCGAATTTTACAGCGACCCCTCGAGCCTGTGCAGCCTCGTGTTTCTTCGCGGCGATGAGAGCTCAATGGCCGGTTTCTACGAGGCGAAAAATAATTTATTGCGACGAACCGTAACACGGGCGTGGGATCTGTTTCTCCTTGCTGTTACAGTTTAAATCGGTGCTCTTTGTCGGACGGAGAATGGAGGCCGTATTTCCTAATTTACGATTCGACCGGCAACTGCCTGTTTTCTGTTCCGTCTCCGCGACGGTGTTACACTTTAGACGAGGTGCTCGTTGTCCAACCGAGGACCCTGATATAATTATTTTTGGCCTGTCGTCGAACAGTTCTGTGAAAGCGTCATCGCCACCAGAAAAGACCGAATTCCGAGCAAGTCGACCGCTCTCTTTCTCTCTCTCTCTTTTTCGACGCTTTGGGTCCCTTGCTCCGAGACCACAATCTGCTCGACTATTCTCTTGGCTTTACTCGGAAAGTTTTCAATGTCGGTGTGAGTCATTTTGACCGTTTGTACGGTTATCTCTGCTTTTTTTAAACAAGGACTCGTTTACTCATCTGAATGTAGGTTGATTAAAAATTATTATGACTGGGAATGATGGAGCAGAAGATCACAGTTAGAGTTACGATTTATTTCAAAAGAAGCCCGAATAAGCCCTATTTTTATCTTCATCTTCATCGAATGAATCCAAGAAGACCAATTATATTTCTGTCCTTGAAAATAAACCTTTACATAATTCAATATCGATCGACCAGTGTCTGGAAACTGCGTTCTCAAATTGGTATCACGACCTTAAAATTATATTACTATTAATCTTTCAATTTACCAATAAGAAAATCCTGCATAGATATTTTTATATATTATATTTGCCCCATAATTTCGATCATACGTATCTCTGAAAAAGAAAGAGGTCTGTGTCTGTATTTAGAAAACAGCGACTCGATGTTGGCTTCCCAGAGGTCAATTTTTTACGATTTAAATTACGCTTCTTTTACATCCGCGGCTAACTGAAAGTTAATGCACGCTCAACTCATTTCTCTTATCGTTTCTCCGTCTTCTTCCCCCTATTTTTATCGTTTTGGTGCCCGGTTTTTCGCCAATTTTCGTCCGTTTCGTTCTCCAGTTACGTCGTCACGGTGAAACGCTCGGAAGCATGGTAGTGGCCTCGTGTAATCTGTGCGATGGGCGTTTCCATCGTGTTCAGGCTGACGTATAAAACGCGTAAATAATACGGCAGCGATGGTGAACGGTGCGCCGCGGTTTTCGTGTTCCCAACACCTTTTACGAGCTATAAAGATCGGATGAATCGACCGGCAAATGGAAGTCCAAACCTCGCTTCCTCCACCTTGGACCCGCGGGTTTTTTCTTTTCGTCGATCGATTCTTTGCCTGTTTGCTGCTCTGGCGCCGGGTCGAATTACGTAATTAAATGAGCCACAAATGAATCGCACGGTTCGTTAAGAGAACAATGTTTCAATGTTTCTAAAGGACGGCTTGTTATAGTTTAAATGAGTTTCTTCTTTGTTGTCTTTGATTATGTTGCAGATGTTTTGTTTAATAACTTAATTTATTAAGATAAAAGGTAATTTTATTTTCGTCAGACAACAGGAATTGTAGTCGTGATGGTATTAATTAATTTCATTTCAGTTAAATTAACCGAGAAAATGTAAGTTGATGGAACATATTTTTCCAAGTGTAAAATATTGACAAAGCTTCCAGTATGAATCTGTGCAATTTACCACGTAGTTGTTCGACCAGAAACAAAAAAAAAAAGTGCAAAGAAATCACCCCTTTCCTTTGAGACCCATATTCGATCCCAAGCAAGGAATTTCCTGAAGCAGTCTAGGAACCAAACACCGTTTCCCGTTGCAGACTGCATCGAAAAAATATGTCAACCGTGGAATCCAGTTAACTTTACGGTTAAAAGGTCAATTTTTTTCGCAGTTCTTTTTTCCTCCCAACGTCCGAAAACCGTAAGCTCTAGCGGTCCACCCTAGTTCCACTGGAAACGTTCGATTCTTCCAAGAGACGGTCAGTGTTTCGTCCATGGCGAAAATAATAAAGTCAACGGTATATGCATCGTTAAAAAAAAAAAAACAAAAAAAAAAATAAGGGGTACAGAAAATATTCTGGAAAAGGTGAAAGTTGTCGATGGAACGTTTTACAACTTGTCGACATCGAACTACGACGTTAAACGTTGGATTTTCGACGAAGACCTAACTGTAACCCTTTCGAACGTTTATGGAATTCCAGTAAAACACTAAAGTCAACTGCAAAACGCCGAAGTTACGGCAGGCAAGTCTCTGGACGTTATTTTTTTTTTCTTTTTCCTCGGTAGTTTCAGAAGTCAACCCGTTCGTTCGGGAACCCCTTTACCGGAATTAGGGGTAGCACCTCAATAAAGCAATATTTTGACTTGTGCAGGAGGAACACGGTCTCGCTGTATCCCCTAACCCTTCCGGCAGAAGGATTTTGTAAGGGTTAAAAATTCTTCGCGTCATAAAAGGCTGCTGACTTTATATTTTTACCGCGCCTTACCCCTTTGCTGGGGCGCGGCGGAGAGGAAAAAAAAACGCAAATACCGTATTGGAGCTCGAGGAAACGAGTGTCCGCAGCCGGTAAACACATAAATCTTTATTTTCCGGCCCACAGAGCTGACAATAAGCCTGGCAGCAGAAGAAAAAACAACTACCGTATTTTAACCCAAAAGTCTAAATTTTGGAAACGGTTCTGGTCCGTGACTAACTGCTGTCTATCCAACGCGGCACCTTTTCGATGGAATAGACGAATACTTGGAGTTTCCGGAAACGAACGCTATAATCAATTAGCACGGACGTTTCTTTGAAGCGCATTTGGCGTTGGGTGGTATGAAGATCGAAGGTATTCATGCTTCGATGTCTTGAAATTCTGTTTGGTCCCTTTCGAATCCGACAATATTGAACCATAGACTCACCACTGTAAGTTCCATACCTTTCTCGCTTCAAAATTGTTCGGTTTCACTGTCATAGCACTTCGACGCGTTTACCGTGGAAAGATCTTCATCGGTGATACACTATTTTGACTTCTATGCTCAAAGAAACGATCAGTTTCTCGTTTTCTTTTCTCTTTCGATTACGTTTTATTGAATCAATCGAAAGATTCGCGTGTACCTTTCCCGATAAATGTTTTACCTTTATCGAGGTAGGTCGTAAATCTTCGTTCAATTTTCGTAGCCTCTATTTCGAAGACTGCGCTGTTTAAATTTTTACAAACCAATCAAGAACTTATTTATTTTACTACCCCTTTGCCGGAAGAAAACGTACAAGTCGCTTAATCAAATGAATCAATCAGCGTAAAATACTTGGACACTAAAATCCGACCAAAACCAGCAGAAACCCGAAAATCTCACTTCCCCGGAAACTTTCTCCGGTACGATCGATCCCGTTCAATTCCACGTTGCACCGTTGGTCTAGAAAGGCCGTTGGGCGAAATTGGCCACTGAAACGCGAGAACGGTAAATCTCAAAGGATCGGCGTAACCACGGATTCTAAGTTCACCGGAGCGAGCCGGTTCGATCACCGGCGAGAGCCGATAATCATACGTTCATCCGGAAGTCGGAGACGCCAAACGGTTAAAGGGTAACCGGGCCGAATGATTAAGTGGCTTACACAATCTCGCTAAACGGGGCTTGGAGCCGACTCCCGTAAATCAACCGAACGCTGGAGAAAATAAGGGAACCAGCGAGTCTGACCATTTATACGTATCTGTACACACGTACTTGGGTGTGTGTATCCATAGTGGCGTCTTTGTGGAAACGTTTCGTAATGACAAATCGATCGCTTTGTAAGAGAAGGCTGGTGCTTACCATCGGGGTTTACGACCCTGGCCACCGTGTCGTCGATTTTTAATCGTAAATTTCGGACCGGCCACACACGCTAGACCACACGCGTCGCTCATTGCTTCGTGCACTGGTGAGAAATTACATTTTTATATGCGTAATCATCGGTGGTGCCGGTCGGCCCAGACGCGCAGGAAAAAAGGAAACTACCAAAGGCCAAGCATCGTCGGACGAACGCAACCGAACGAGCTTCCGTTTAGTGGACGTCGCCGTTGATGTCGGTGCTATAGTCGAACACGTTGTCCAAGAGAACGTCGCGGACCGATTCCAGTCGGTTTTTACGATAACGAACAAAACTGGCGCACGTGTGCGCTCGTTAGCGCGGATAACAAGCTACACCTTTGCAATCAGCGACTCCTTGGCGGCGAGACCGCCGACTCGCTCTGAGAAGACCGCGCCAGAGTAATTATGAGCCCGCGAGAATATCGCTGCCATGGACGGAACAAACCGAATCGGATGTCTAACGAGCGTGCTTGACCCTCGCTTAAACCGAAGGAATATCCAGAGGGTTCTTGGCATTTTTTTCGAAAAGGGTTTCTGATGAGAGGAGAGGACGTTTTATTACGTACGGGTGTTTACGTTAAATTGAAAGCGATTTCGGTAGCCGGGAATTTTGTTTACGGGATGTCGAGGCTTTTTTTTGTGATCGGGGAATAATTGGTAAAAGAGGAGGCTCTTGATGCTAATTCTTTAATGGGTAGATGGAGAACGTGGGATGAGGAAGAATGTTGAGCGAATATGAAGCATCTAGGGCGAAGCATCATAAAAGCGACTGTTCAACGTTGATAAATAATTGCGTGCTATATTTTTTAATTTACCGTAACCCCTGAAAAATATGAAGTACTATTCAAGATTAATGAAATATTACGGATCAACTTTTCGATGTTCCGTTTCAAAAGGTGAGATTAAAATATATACGTTCAAAAATTCTTTTAACCAGTCGCAGTTTCTTTCGCCCTTCGCAAGATACAATTTTTTCGCCTCGTCAGATTCACTCTATCACCCGTCGAATCGAAACAAGATTCACAAATCATTCGAAACACCATGTTCCAGGCTCCACACCCAAGAAACTAAAAACAAACTTCCACCTCGCACTCTTTCATTCTGCATACAATAAAACGAAAGGGGGTCAAAGAGCCAATGGCGGCAGTGGAACTACAAGAATTTCCCCAGCCGAAACACGGCACTGCGATAAACTTTCCATCGATCTTCGGCATTGAATCGCGCCGCCCACGTATCGCGCGCGAAATAATAGACATCGCGGCTTCAATTCCCATTTCAATTTCTAACGAGCACCACGCGAAAGGAGCGAGTGATATCTCTCGAGAGGCGTGAATCTCCGCTTTCACGGTGTGTCGGCACCCTGAAGGCCACGGAAATGAAGAATCCACGAAGATTCTCACGTCTGGTTGACCTTCGACCCGTCGAACAGTCGCGTGGGCCGTCACTCGTTAAAGTTAATACGAGCTCGCGACAGTGTATAGGCGTTCGTGTGCCTCTTTCCATCTTTCTTTCTCGTGTGTTCGTCTCCCTGTTCACCAGTTCCCTCGAGTTCACCTTCTTTTTCCGTCTCCACGAACCACAGCTCCACTGTCCTCGTTCCTTTACCCATCACTTTTTCTCCGGCTCGAAAACGACACGATCATCCTCTTCGTCCTCTTCTTCTTCTTTTTTTTTTCTTTCTTTTTCTTCTTTTTTTTTTTGCTTCTCCACCTCACCGACAAGAATTATTCCCTCTTCCCTGATTCCGTATGCATCGAATTCATACGGCACGTTCGACTCCTCTCTTTAACATCGAGCACCGTACCGGTCGTGTGAAATTAACGTGAACTCTGACAAATGTCCCCTCCTCGGCGGAGTACTTTTTCGATGTACGCTCGTTCTCAACCAGTTGTCGATATTAATCATCGTGTCCGCGTAATCGAAATTACTCATCTCCATGTTTCTGTACGCGTTAACGTTACTATTATGAATATTCGAAGAATTAGTCGTCGATCGCTGCATTTTGGACGAGAACACGTCTCGAGGTTGTGGAGAATTATTTTATTTTACGAAAAATAGATTTTAGAGCTCAGTTGTCGAATCGTGAAGTCTTGATTATATATTTAACGTCATTTGTCATTTTAATTTATTTTCTTTTTTCGTGAAAAATTATAGTTAAAACGGTGAAAGGAAAGAGAGTCGATCGAATGATTCCAATATCTTTTAATCGATGGAGAGAGGAACAGAGCTGCAACTACGGCGCGAAAGTGTCGGATATCATGGCGTTTGTAATAGTGTGTCAGACAGATCTACTCCAAGAGGAGAATTATTTCTGCGCCGTGACTCGACGCGAGACCCATTGTCACGGTTGTCGTTTTGAGGAAGGAGAATATTAAATTAGTGCCGGCTGCATCGGCAACGATGCCTGCGTACATAAGCCTGTACGACTGTTTTCTAAATAGTTGTGCAACCAGTATGAATGCTCGCCTCGTGTGTCTTACATGGTGTCTGGTAAACTGGTGTCTATAATTTTGAATACTCTGAGTTGTCAGTGTAATTCGTAACGTGTTAAAAAAAAAAACATTGAATAAGTTAGAACATCGTAAGTCAGAGTATCAAAAGTTGAATTTATGGAAGCTTCAATTTCAGTACTTTACGAGTTACAAAATTTACACCGAAGAAATATTCTTTTTATTAAATTAATAAAAGTACCGATAAAAAATTTCTCCATGTCAAAGTCTGAATATGAATTGAAAGAAAAAAACTGTATCGGTATCAGTATCCAAATCAATTTTTCCAACGAGATATTCTATGTAAATTATATAGGTACCAGAGAGAGAGAGACTGGAGCTTCGAGTTCTCGAGGTATCGGCGCGATCCAGTACATATATTCTAGATTAACTTTGAAACGAGATGCAATCGAGTGTACTCAAAGTCGAATCCAGGCTATCGATCGAACATTCCATCCGAGAAGACTTCGATATTCGGTTTAAAATGAAACTGTAATAAATAAAACGTTAAACCGAGTCCACTTTCAGGGAATATTCAACCCAAGAATCTTCTCACCAACCTCGGCGATATTTAAATTCATTTTTCACCAATTAACCTCGAAAACAGATGTAAATTACATCGAATTAATTAACGATATCAAGATCCAAGAAGGTTACAAAGAAAACGGTCCAATTTTTATTCCCGAATAAAAACCACTCAGTGAGCCTGCGTAATTCTCAAAACACACAGAACTAATTAACAGGGTCACAAGATTAATACCCATTTCTTTCGAACTCGTGGTTACACCGATAAATGGAAGTACAATCTAAAAACTAAGGAGAAGGAAAAGAAACATAATTAAACGCGCCTGCCGCCAACGACAGAGAGTCGACATGGCAAGAGCAGCGTCTAGCGTGGCAATTAAAAGCGAACGACTCGTGTTTATTTTCAGCCTGCTCTAATTAGAAGGGCGCCCGGGAATGAACGGAACGACTCATTGCCGTATACCGGAACAGGCTGACTCACATGCCGGCATTCCGATTTACGAGCTCTTTCGCGCGGTTTCTTTTCTCCGCGTCTTGGGATGACGTCACGCGGTGGCGTCATCGTCGTCATCGTGCCGCACGGTTCCCACACTCGATGACCTTACTAACCCTACCGTCGAATGGAGCCCTACGGGTTCAGGATCATGCTGATGACCGACGTTGTCTGCGAGCTACGAGCTGGTGAGAAGAATCTTTTATCTCGCGTCATCGTCTGATAAAAATGTTCCGACGAAATCGGTTATGGTACTTCTTTTGTGAAACACGTGGTTAAATTTTTGATACTATCTTGATAAGTGAATCGAAAATTTTTTTAAGTTTTAAAACTAGCTGGTTGTCTTGTGTGCGATTACGGATAGCTAAAATATTTTTCCTGTCATTGACAAAATTACTTATTAATTCTAAATAACATTATTATCATTAAAAATTATTCCTTTACACATAACTTTATTCTATACGAATGTTTACCAAATTGAAACGATTGCCAAGTGAATTAAAGAAGAAAAAAATATCAATCTGTACCCAACCGACACACCCTTGCGTCCAATCGCACAATCAATACGTTACAGTACAAAGGCAACCAAAAACCGGAATGACAGCAATAAAAATACCCAACCTGCAACCATGTCATTCCGAGGATTCCACTTTTATCACTCACCCGTTCGTCATCCAGCGATCCCGCTAAAAACTCTCGAACAACCGAAAGCGTCCGTGTGGAGTCGCAACAGGAGCCTATATACGCAATTAAACAGGAATACCATAGCGATGGAGAGCTCGACCGACAAAAATCATGGAGGATGGTACGATCTAACACGCGTATAAAGCCAAGAGTAGGGCGGCCAACCGAAGAATTCCAAGCATCGCAATTACAGGAACACGCGAGCCACCCTTAGGAAGACGTTCTCTCCTCCGTTGGTCGATCGCGACGCCGCCTGTGCGCTGGACGCCGACGGCGGAGGTCGCCGGTTATAAATATCAATTATACACTTCGTAATTCCCTGTATTAGCATAATTCGCGGGCGGGAAAAGGGAATTTATACCGACCACCCAGTAGCGGCGAACGCCCTTCGCGTCCCATTCAGTTGAATCGAGGAGAACGTCGCGGAGCGTACGATCCGCTAGAAAGAAGATGCGGTGAAAAGAACGAGAAAAAAATAAAAGAATGGTCTACGGTGGTAGGGTGGTGATCGTTAAAAACGCTTAAACAGGAAGATTACACGATTTAAGGATGCAAATTGCGGTGTCACCACGCGTACACCGGTCGATGTATGACCCGTCACCGGGGCCCGGCCGTAATCTGCATAATCGTTTCGTCAGGCCGTGGCCACGCTTGATTGTAGGTGGTGGACCCGCCGAAAGGAACAGGTGGCAAAGAGATCGATTTCTCGCGGCGGTGGCTACCGGAGGGATCATTACGATCCCAGATATCATCTATGGGGGTCTTGGAAGCGTGATGCAATCGACGCATAGACGGCTCTGAGCGTTCAACGATCGCTTTCCTTTGGTTAAAATAAAAAAGGGAGAGAGAAGGAGAGAGTTGGCAGAAGCCTGTTGTGCGCGAAAGGCAGGGGTAATTTTCGAGGTTTACATACCGCGGCCGTAAAATTTGATTATCGCCAGACATTTTAATATTACACGCCGTTTTCTCGATACCACAGTAGTATCCGGAGATTGTGGGGCCAAGCTGAGTTTTTTACACGGACCCCGGGCCGGCCGCAGCGGCGAAATCAATTTACGATAATCATTTTCCGACGGACGCTGCCCCGTTCCGATTAATTTATGGTAATACGCCCGGTCGATCGATTTTCTTCCGCGCTTTTACGTTGTTATTAAAATCGGTTTCTTCTTGCACGCCGCGCTCCGTGTGTACTCGTATCTGGCTCGAGCCGATCGGAACGATGATGTTTGCCATGGTATCGTGAGTTTCATCGTTGAAAAAATGTTATTCTCGATGTATTCGGCTCGGTAGGCATTTAGGGTATGAAACTTGTGGTCCGTGAACGCTTGTAATTGAAAATTTTAGTGGACGAGCTAAGTGAGATGGATCGAAGATTTTGTTGGTGCAACTTTTAACTTTTAGTATCAAAGTACTTATTGCTTGGACATTTGGGTGCAGCGTATTTTAATTTAGATTATATTCCAGTTGACGCATTAAATGTATTCAGTGGACTCGATGCATATAACGCACTCAACTTATGTGCTCTAAACGCGTTCGCTGTTTAACATAATCGCTATAAAACCGACAGTAACGTTAATTGTCAAATAAAACCATAAACGCGATAAAAAATTCCGGGTTCATTAATCATACCTCAAGACCACCTATCCACCATCCCCATTTGCACCGTTTTAACCAAACCACCGTATTTAACCCTCATGAAAATCAATACAGTTTACACTTTCTATTAAAACAGCAAGTGTTTCAAGTACAAAACCTTCAACCGTTCATCATCCAAGATTCTCCAATCATTCATCTTGGTCTTTCCTTTAACGTCAAAGGACCACAAAAAAATCCCCTTTTTCCCAACGACCTCTATCGCGTGTCCAATCTCACCAACTATCCCCGTGCGTGCAAGCTTCAACGTATCTACATTCCAGTTTACTCTTCCAGGCAATTAGCATCTCCGACGAGCGGCCCGAGACCACCCTTTGCGCCAATATTTACACGGCAGAATAAACAACCCCCGACCGGAATCTCTTCCATCACTTTTTCTAGCGGCATCGAGACGCGATCCTTTTTGTCGAATTACCATATTATTTCTATTAGACAGCTCGCTACCCACAATTAACGCGGACGTATCACGAAATTAACGAACCGAAACCACAGTGGAAGGGAGAGGAAAGGGTGGAATACGCCAAAAAGCATCGAAAGTGTTTTTTTTCTCCCGCTTCTTTTTTATTTCCTTCCCCCTTTAAACTCTTCTTCCCTCGAGCCAACGATGGAAACCTGTTCCCATACGAAACAGGGTGAGAATCAGGGGACCGCGTAGAGGAGCGTCCCGAAAAAAAAAGACGGAACGAGTAATCCTCGTGTGTTATCCCGAGGGGGCTCGACAAAACGTCGGGAGACTTCTTACGAAAAAGTTTTTTGCTCGGCCCTCGCGGAAAGAGAGGGCTTCCGCTAATTAATGCGCTGCGAGCGCGACGTTCGGCCCCGGCGTAGATAATTGGAATTATGTGAAAAGATTGTCGTAAGAAGAAGGTAAGGCCGTGAGGAGACGTGGACGAAACGGAGGGGTGGTACGGGAGAAAGGGGCGAAAAAAGACAGCAGAAGGGAAATAAAAGGACGCGTTGTCGTCACGTGACTGATGTAATTGACGATCGCGCGCGCGAGGCCCGCCGGCGTAATTGAATTCACCGGCTTCGGCCCTTTTTTTCGTCCGGAGACCGTTGGGCGAGATTCGAAGGGCTCAGGTTAATGAAAAAGCTGTACACGCGGCGTATACGCAAAGAATGCTGCTGTTGGCTGGCTGATTAATTAACGAGTATACAAGCCGACGCGCCATTTGTTGAGTGGCGTTAAGGGTACCAGTAGCTCGAGGTTGTCGTCTTCGTTTTTCCGGTTATGGGATCGTGGTTCTGGATAAGGGTCGGCTGGTTTCGTGTAATGAATCGTGGATCGAAATTGAAATCGATCAAATTGAAGGATGTTTGGTGACAGTAATGAATAAGGTTAACTTACGATGCTATCGATATTTTGGTACATCAAAGGTTGATAATCGAATAATTTGAGAGTAGGAAATAATTATATTATAGGTGCAATTTTTCTAGTTGAATAGATATCGATGAAATTTTTTCTAGACGTTTGCACGATAATTGTGCATTTTCTTATTTCCTTGTTACAAACTTCTATAAATGACTGTGTACTTTCGTTCAACCCCTTATGAATTTGCACAACCGTTTCATTATTTGAACAAGTGTAACGAAACGAACCGAAGACACTCTAGTTACAAAGATCGAACATCGGTCAACTACAAAAATAAGAATACTTTTGAACAAACAAAGAGCAATTTAGCTGTTTCAATTATTTCTACGTCCACAAAAATCTGTTCAAGATTTTAACAGAAAAACGATAAGAAAACTGTGTTACGATTTATAACAAACAGAAAGATACTTTATCGAAACGTTCCCTGTCTCTCAATCTCCAATACAATATCCTTACGACATTCTCTCTGAAAAGCTTTTCTCTCCACCCACGCCCGACGAAACGTGCACTCACGAAGGTTCAATTTGGCTCGCCGGTATGGTTTCACCGCGCCTCTAATCGCGTGCCCTCGAGTTCCTCTTTTATTTTCTCCCCGGTTGCGTCCACGCCAGCCGTTAGCATAATCGATCAATTTCCATTCGGGGCCCGGGCACAGCAATCGGACACACCTGTAACGCGCCAATCGAGCCACGAGTGTAACTCTCACGCGGGTCGCGCCGCTTGCGTTTCCACGCCGAGATAAATTCTCCGGTTCCGGCATACTGTAAAGCGGCGCAATAAAATTTACATAACCGTGCCGTCGATTAGATACGTCTACGACGTACACCACCACCCCGCCTCCACCGTGGACGCCTTCTTCCATGGGGTGAAACATCGCGTCAGCGTTTCCCAACTGAAGCCATTGTTTTCTCTTTTAGAAAATCTCTTTGCGAATTTATATTTTTCAAGTCTACTTTTGTCGTTTCGTAGAATTTTTGTATCGGAAGGATTTGGAAGGGAAATAAATTGCAAGTGGAAGTTTATTTAATAACGGGATCGAACTGTGACGCATTGATTGTAGAACGATATATAAATTTTACTCGGTTGATAAAGTTCGAATGAAAATGTTAAAAATCGACGTTGCAAGAAGAAAAAGAAACGGGCAAAGTTGGGAAACACTGAGTTAGAAGACGACGTGTCGTTTGTGGAAGCTGCCCAACCGTTTTTGGTCGGCTCGACACGGACACGGACCGTGTGAAACGCGTGTAATGTTCCCGGGTGTCGTGTGATATTGCGCTTTGACGATCGTCTCGTAGAAGCCAGAACTCGTGTACCTTGTATTTATGAGAAAGAAACGTTTCCGCGATACGCTTCTGGCAAATCGCTGGATCGTGGAAAGAATGCACGAGCAGAAAGTTCTCCTAGAATCTAGATGGCTGCACGAGAGCCTGTGTTACAGGAATGATCACGTTCCAAACGTGTGCAACGTCGTTTCGCGGCTATTCGCATCGACGTGGATATTACTTCATTGATATTTTATAGGAAACACGGATATTGCGGTAATATTGCGAATAAATTGGAATTTCTTAGGTAAAATTAGAAATAATTTCACGATGATCCTTGTATATGGCGTAAGCAAGTGGTAAAGTTAGTGAAAAGGCGAATAAAGTTAATCTTCTTCCTCTATAACGTACAATAATATTCTAATTCAAAAATCTAACATTAAATTATGAACACTGGATAGAACGCTTAAATATTTCTCAACAACTACTCCTTAAATATTATATATAAAAAAAAAATAATAACAACATCACTCTCGTATAACCACAATAAACACCAAAAATGTTCCAAAAATTAAACACCTCAGACTTCCTTCAACTCAACCATCTATCCCACCCCGTAACACCAAATATCCAACCAATGTACAACAACCTATCCAAATAATTTGCAGAGAATCACAATTTTCCATTCAAACAACCACGAGTACCTCCACTCCCGACATTCCCAACTACGCATCCATACAATCCCGTCGTTCGACACGTTTCCTTGGAACATCACGAGTCGTCGTGGCGAAGCAGAAGTGTCCCCTTTAGTGGGGCCTCCCTTTCAGATAAATTCAAATCCCGCTCGCTAGTTTCTCCCACGAATTAAAAAAAGCGGCTTCCCCCGGGCTCGCTGGAAATAATCGCCGCGGCTAGACGGTCTTTCAGGCGGGCTGAATAAAATTATTATGATAAGACCTCGATTAATTTCAGCCGGTGGAACTCCGGTAGTCGTGGAGCGGCGCGTAAGCCAGCCTCTCGTTGAATAGGCTTTCAGAGCGGAGGGACACCATAGACATTCTCCCTTTCTGTTGCTCCACACCGTAGCCGTTCTCTCTTCTTTCTAAAAAGGAACACGAGATCCTTGAATCGTGAGCCAGGCTCACGAGACGGAGGCAGAATCGACGGTCATTAATATTGTCGGATTAAACGGCCGTGCGCATTAATCCGGCAAACGAAGACGAAATCCTATTTCACGTCCGTGCGTCGCGCGACCCCGGTGGGGGCCTTCTTGTTTCGGAATGTCAGTTTCATTAGAGCGGCTCGCGATCGAGAAAACGATCAAAACGAGACGCGGCAGCCGGTGAAGAGGAAGGGTTGCATGACAGAAGGATAGAGAGAGAGAGAGAGAAACGGACAGAGAGGAAGGGAGATGAATGGCAGAGTTCTATCAAAGGGTTTAATTATTTTTGAACAATCGTTAATCATTTCTTTTTTTTCTCTCTCTTCCTTTTAGGGTTTCTTTCTGTTCGTTGCGTTAGCACCAACGAGACCTGATCCGTTGTTTGCTTGGAAGGGAGACGTGATCCTGGTAATGATTTTGGGTAACAAGTTTGTGGANCATATTCGTTAATAGGTTCTATTAAATCACATTAAACAAAGACAGGACTTTCCTCGATTTCTTAACAATTTTACGATCAAATGTTTTTGAATTAGTACCACAGCACACAGCGTAACGAAATGTCGATCAAAATCAGCGTGATGTTTAACGTGGTGACTATACTCTGTATTCCTATGTAGCTGCCGATTATTAATCGGAAGAACGTCGGAAAATCCCAGGTCACAATCTCAGGAGGTACACACGTTCACGCTAACTGCGCGGGAATAATTAAACGCGTTCCAATACGGACCGAGACGTGCCTCTTCGTTCGACGCTTTCGTTTTCTACCTGGGTTCTGCTGTCAGCGACGCTCGTTGCCGCTCGTCATTCGAGTAGTAAAATTAATTCTGTAAACAGTTTATTGTTCAGCGTCGCTTTATAGCAGGAGGACGTGCAAATTACTTTTACTGCAGGGTACCCTCGACCGTGTCGGCGAACAACGTCGAGCGGGACCGTGTGTCGCGCGACCGACCGCGTTTCTTATTGCACGATCTTTCCACGACGCTCTGCCCTTCTCTGCTTCTCCCGTTATTTCCTTCTTCGTTTCTCGCTTTCGTTTTCGTACAGACAAGAACATTGATTATTCTATATTTATAGAAAAATTTACGTTTCAAGAGTCTCCTGTTGTTTCTAGGGGTTGTTTTTAGATTTAGCCCTGTTACAGTTTTTATTTTCGACCAAGTCGATGAAGCATTTAGAATATTATTATTTTTTAAATTGCTAGTAAAAAAAAAAGATTATCTTGAATTTGAAGCAATTTAAATTAAATATATAAATGGCTCGACAATTTCCTACCCTTTTCTTAAATTCTAAAATTATTTACATTCAATTTATACCATATATTTATTTTAACCAGCATTGAACTTACTATAAAAATTTGTATGAGTTGAATAAAAATTGAAAAAGGTCAGCATTCCTTTCCAGTATTTTCCAAGACGTGTCTTAAATTATAGATTTCAAAGCAAGCCGGGTATCGAGGCAGTATTTACTTTTTTTTTTTAGATTATTTCTCAATTTAGCCTGTTCAGAAGGAAACCATCCAATTAATCATCGAAGTATATTTTTATTAAGCCGCGCGTGGGAGTTTCTAATGACGTTGTTGCGTAGCTCGGTTCGCGTTCCCATGAGGAGATCGGGTGCGATCGTGATTACGTATGGAAATCTACGCTAGGGGATACCTCGTACGTCATAGAAAGGAACCCACACTTTTCACACACGCGTTTCAACGTACACTCGTTGTACGTACGAAGAAAACGGGTGCGCAAGTAGAATTTTTAGTTCGTAAAAATAGCTTGCACTAGTTCATCAATATCAACACCGTGATCTAATAAAAAGATGGCTTGGAAAGAAAATAGATAGGTGACATTGGAAGAATAATTATAGTTCTTTCTAACCCCTATCTAGCTTGTTAATTTAATTATTAAAAACCTAACCAATTAGACTATTTCAGGGACCATTTCTTTCTTCGAAGCCGCAATTCTTCGCGCAATTTTTTAGAGTTATAAATTTTATAATTTCCCAAAGTACAATTATAAAATAGGGAAAAGAAAGAAAAATAAATCTATGTACTCCTTTATTTCTCAACCAACCAACTTCCTATCAAAAAGTATCATCAAAGAAATATCTTGGCTTCGATCAAAGATATCAACACTAATTTCATTAACAAAAAGAGGAAGAAGGTTCTTTACGACAAAAGGAATTAGCGATTCACTGAGAAAAGGGTCGAACGGAGCAACTACCTAGAATTGAATTCACCGCGTTTCTTCGATTGCGAATTCGATAGCATCGTCGGTGCATGTTCGACTGAAATGCACGAGCCGCGTCGATTACACCGCGTGGGCGCAAATTGCAAGCGAAGATACATCCACTATCCGCTGAAAGGACGTCGATTCCTGCCGACAGTGTTGCAATCCTCTCTCTCTCGACGAGCCGATATTTTTTTTTCTCTTTTTCTTTTTTCTTTTTTGCCACGGATAGTTCCACGAACGCAGCTGGTTCGGATCGAAACGTTTCGAGCCGTGACATTTCGAATTCTGTCGGATGGAAAAGGCTTTCTAGCGGAGAAAAATAAATGATCGAGCGACGAGGAGGCGATCTTTGTTAATTGAACGTCGCACGGTCGTCGTTTGTCGAGAAGAAAAGGTGAGACTCGATCGAAATGCCATGGATTCGTTGTAAGTAATATGTTAGAAATCACAATGGGGAAAGATTCTTGAAACTGAAATGTAATGTACCTGTTACTTGGAACACTTAAGTACCCTTTTCATAATATTCCTCGCTGCGAGATGTATACGTCGGATCATATTTTAATCGAACGGCTCACTATTTGTATACGAGGCAAGATTCTCTTACTCGAAACTCCCATTGTTCCTTCAGGAATATTTTATTCTCTATCCGATGCATTAAGAATTCATTTTTTCCCGATCTTCACGATTCAAACTTTAATTGCACAACATGACGAAATTATACGCGTCGAGGAGGGAACATTTACGTATGAATGATTCGATTCAAACAAAGAACTACTCGGTGGAGATGGTTTTTGACGTCAACCACTGAAAATAATCCGAAGGTTACTTAAAGTCTAAAGATGACAAAGGAATCGTAAACCATGTGTCTACGTATTCCATTTTGCATAAAACCCTGCGGCGAGGATATATTTAAACGATTAAGAGACTCTACAAATTTTCCTGGTTCGAAAAAATGAAAAAGAAATGCTTTATTAATATCCACCTTTACCAACAGCCATGATTAAAAAAAAAACCCCAACAATTCTTAAAATCACTAATTACACTCATAAAAAAAAGAAAAAAAAACAAAAAAAAAACAATTCCTCGCCCTACCATAACATTATCAACAACAGAATCTTCCACCGATGCCACACGAACGTTCATACGTCAGCGTTCGATTAACGTCATCGAAGGAAGGTCTGCACCAGCGGCTGTTTCTCTTATTACCCGTGTCCGGGGCCAGGCAATAACGTTGATCGCGCGGGACAGGCATCGCAAGCGGTTATCCGATTGCGAAGGAATCCAGCCGCGTTCTCGTGGGAGATCCCTGGGACGCGACCCGCGCGTTGCATGTGCGCGTGCCAAAAAAGAGGGCAACCCGATCTGAAGCAAATGAAGTGCAAATTGAGCAGACCGCGCCACGAGATGGCAGAAATCCGCTCGACCGGCCAGGCCGCGTGAGCAAACTCGTTCAGACGTGGAGAGCAACGTGATACTCCTGCGGCGTGAACCGTGTGATGGCGCGGTTCCTCTTCGACGGCGACCCTCTCACCATCGAGAATCGAACGTACAAACTCACGAGACCCACAAATATCCTTTGAGGATCCGTGGGACTCGCGTGACGCGGGTTTAAAAGAACGAAAGTGGAACAGGGTGCTTCGGAGGTGTGCGTAAGCGTGAGACGAAAGGGTTGATGAAAGGATGAATGGAGAATAAAGAGGTTTTACGATAAAGCGAATTACGGAACTAAATATATTTTTTAACCACCGACGATCGTGATTGAAGATTAATAATTCTTTACTTTGGATTTTTTGTCAGTTGTTTCACTTTTGTACGACCGCATTTTTTCGATAAGATTTAGAATAATGCGATTTTTTGAATATTTTTTGAATGAATTGTGAACGCCGCTGTTATAAATTTGTTTCTGAAACGCACGTACTACTAGATTATCGTTTTTGAACGAGTTCAAAGAGAGTATATGCGTACAATGTAGAGTTGAACTAGTAGGTTCGAAGGACCAAAGAAAGGAATAGGCAGAACAGGGAGTGGTAAAAATGAAGAGTGGTTGATGTCGAATCGCGAGTCCGAAGCATAGAATTATGAGAATATGCAGTTTTAAAACTTGTAATACATTGCGGTGAATCGATACGCTGCGTGACTATGCATTGAAAGCGGTATAGCTGTGGGTGTGAAACAAGGCTTTGGATCCATTTATATTAACCGATGATTAATGATTCAGATCGCTCAACAGCCGAATTATTCAGCGAGTAACATTGACTCCTGTCTAGAGGGATAAAGAGAGAGAAGAAAAGAGTTTATTTTAAGTGGTGCATTTGGCACTTGGTAGACGCTACTTTTGGCCTCTCCAAGCGAAGACTTTACACGTGTCACAGATTTGTATGTTGCACGATTTGTCTTTCGCTGTATCCTGCTCTAAAACCTGTGGATTCGAGGGAGTTTGAGCGATCCGAAGGGCCCAGAGCACTCGAGAATTAGCAACGTGGTCTAACGTATTACTCGCTTTAATATCAATACCAGAAAACTTGTCGTTACCCTTCACAATTTTTTCTGCCGCCATTTTACACGCCACGAAACACAATATTGATTCGAACACGCACTAAATTAAATTAAGACTATTTCTGACAGATTATTCGATCAAAAGTGTCCATCGATTACACGTTGTTAACGAAGGATCGATATTATTCTATAATTTATAAATTATTTACGACGAACAAGAAACGGTGAAAGACGCAGTAAAATCAATGCAAGCTTCGAATCGCACACGAGTCGTATCGTCAGTTTCGTTTTAGATACGCAAATTGAGAGTGTTTATCTTTATGCCTCGCCATAAAGGCAGTGTATTTCCATCGTAATGGCGATGAAATTTTACAAAAAGCAGTGTCGCGTCGCGTGCCCATTAAAATACGTGATACGCATAAAGAAACCCTTGTCACGGGCTCAAATCTTCATCGCAAATGATCGTGAAAGTGCGCGCGCGCTGAAATTCCAGGCCGCGTTTTTCGCTCGAATGGGGCTGTAAAAAATGAAACGACTTTCACGGAATTTACAATCAATACAGCGGAAATAATATCTCGCTCGGCCGATGCCTGTTGCCCCAACGTTTCGCGGAACAGCGTCGCATTTGCGTGAAAGAAAAAATAAAATAGGAGGACGGAGTGACGATTTAACGATCGGAGCACGAGTACCAAAGCTCTCGTAAGTCTGCATCGATCCGTATCGAAAATGTGCCAGAAAATGCGATCCTTGTGAGCGTGTTATTGTGTCGACCTCGTTTTCTCGTATTACTTTCTGTAACGCTTTCACAAATATGAAAATCATTCGTAAAAAGAAAAAAAAAAAAAAAAAA
>SMSQ01025891.1:293073-308263 GCA_019453375.1 Ctenoplectra terminalis | reverse complement strand
TAAAAAAAAAAAAAAAAAAAAAAAAAAGAAAAAAATACGAGAAACAGATATGAATGGCGATGAACAAAGGAGGAAGTTCAATTACTTGTAACGCATGGAAGCGATGCAATTGTAAATTTCACCTCTTTAACGCTCGTTTCATACTTTGTTTATTTCAGTTTATCGTTATCTTCATTTTCGAGAATGTCATCGGATCGGGAGGAATGGAAATCGCCGGAAGAAATGAAATCGAAATTGGTCTTCTGGGTATTTAAACTGATCGCATAAACTTTGTAATTTACTCTGATTAAATTAATTTCACGAATTAAACTTATGCAAACTGTATTTTTCAATACATAAATTGACCATGCGGAAGACACGATCCCATTTCTTCGATCGTACGGAATTCAGAAAGTCTCGACGAAAAATGGTAACAGTACCGATTACATAAATTATAAATCCGTGAATCGATCCAGATTCGATGTTTCAACAGACTTTGTGTTGAAACGATCATATTCCTAATAATCGATCTAAAGGGTTTCCCAATACCTGAAATTATATTTCCCATTGAAAGGATAATGGCCGTGGACACGCGACGACGCGTGCCACTGTCCCATCGTTTTTAAAGGGTGGACAGAGGGTAACCCCTTGAAAAATACAGCGTGTCACAAAAAAAGGGTGTATCCGAGCGGGTTAAGCAGAAAGGAACGCTGATCACCAATAAAAGGGTTCACAGTGGCGGCAATTGCGTTCCAGCGATCCTTTTTAACCCGGCCACCGCGACTTAAGCTGCGTCGATTGTCGATGAAAGGGTGAACAAATATCCGCAACCCTTTTACAACACCTTGGTCATACACCGACAACGAGTCTCAGGAATCTTCCACGGCGTAAAGAAGTGAAAGTCGGAAAAAAGACGAGAAGGATGAGGAAGGAAATAATAAAAAAAAAAAATAACCTTCGCAACGAGTTATAAGCCAGACGATCGTTTTATGGTTGCGAAGATGGTAAAAAGCGCGCAGTTAAAAAAGTTTCCTCGGCACGTCGAAGGGTTTACAATGTCTCCGTTTTCGCGATTTTTAAGCTTTACCGGGAGATTTTCCCTTTGAACACACTTACACCCCTTTTACAGTCCTTACGAATTTTGACCCTTCCCGACGGATTTACACTTTTTTATGGGTTTATTGCCACGCCGTCGGTCCTAGCCTGCCTACCCTCCAACCCCTTGAACGCTAAGGAAAGAGTGAGGGAGCGATGTCCACGAAAAAATATGGTACTTAGAGGAATCTTGCGGTTTTCAAGTATATTGCTATATTGCCAAGTTTACCCCTACCCACGGTTACCCCTCGACGATGCTTCCCATTTTTTCGTCCACGAGCCAAACGAGTGGCTTTATGGTGGCCAAATCTTTCCTGCCGAAAGTGTTCAAAGTACCGTCGTGATGGGCGAACGTGTTGTGTCGATGGGACCGTTTACCTGTCTTTTTAATGTCGAGATGGTGTCCAGGCGGTTTTTTTTTTACGACGAATTGACGAGCTTCAGCTTAGGCTTCAATTTTTATATCTTCAGTGGTCACTTTCTTGGACGTAAAATTTTTAAAATCAATCACCTTCTATCTACCAATCTATGATCTATACTTGAAAAACTGAATATTAAAAAATTCGAAAAAAGCACAAACATTGTGTTCGTAAAATAAGATAAAAGAAAATCGTAGTTTGCGATGGTAGTGTTAACGATTATTTTAAGAGATAAAATTTTTTTGAACGAACTGTAATCGTTACTTGAATAAAAAAAAAAAAAAAAAAAAGAACAAACCGAAGAAAACCAGAAAATACCTATGCCAAAGAAACTGAAGCATCCTCGTTGTAAGACGAGTCATTTGCCATTGTTGACTCGTTGCTCAATTTCCATTCCTAGCATAACTACATGTGTTTAAATGTGCAGCTCTGCACTGCAATGCATCATTGTGCAAGCGGACGGACAGCAGTACCCTGTGAAATCAACTCCAGATACTCAACCATGGCCGAAAGACCGTAAAGGGTATGGACAGGCATACCTCCCCCCATCCATCAAGTTTACGACCGCTATTTGCAAATTTTCCCCTTTGCAAAGGCTTAAGGATCTACCAAGGCCGGCCGTTTGCGTTTTACGATTTAACCCTAATTAAAGAGGTAAGCGTTCGCCTGCTTCGCCTGACCGTGGCCTCCGTTAGTTTCTACGAGCACAATATTTGACAAATATCGACGCCTATCGTAGACAATGCACGGCGGATTTTCAGTTCCGCTGATCTCCCGTTTCTAGAAACTTTCACGGCGCCATTGTGCGCTTTAATTTCTCGTCTAATCGTAAAATAAATAGAAAGCCGGAATTACGTTTGCAATAAAAGCGAAATTGACAGAGACCAAGACTACAGCGTACCAACTGTATAAATAATTTAGTTTTCCATTTGCACTTCTGTGAAAAATTCAACCTTGCCTTTTCTAATTTGCATATTGAAACAGAAACGCATAATGAATATTAAATGTTATTTTTTGTAGATGGAGAAAAACAAATTTGAAAAAAATAGATTGAACAGATTATGCTCCCCAATTGGGAACAATTTTCTTAACAAGCTGACGCAAGTGCCACGTAATAAACGGAATAATTGCCTCGATTATTGCACGTAATAATTTCACCGAGGAAATTGCCACGCGCCTCGTAACCCTTTTCTTTCAGCCTGCTGACCGTTAACCGAAGGTGCAACCCTTCCTTAGATATCCGGTTTTAGGTAATGATTACCAGGGTTAGGATAAACCCTTCCATCATCAGACTAGACATTATATCCATATTTTCTGGGAAATCTAAGTACCTATTCTTTCTCAAATCCATTGTAATACCGTGTGTATATTTTAAACCTGAATACCCATCGATTACTAGACCGATAAGACAAATAATTTTAGCATGTCCTGCGACACTTGAAGTTTGAAACATTTTCGTAGATTAAAAATTGAACAAAATTTGAATAACAGCGAAAATTTTTAGAACTTCTCCGTGTATTCCGAAATATCAAAAATTACAAACTCTATGATACAATACCACCGAGGAACAAAATCATTTGCGTTATCATATAATACCATACGTTCACTGAACCAACAATTCCAACAAAATACCTATTCTCCGTTAAAACTGAAATATTAATTAAACAACTTCTGTATCCTTAATACAACACGGAACTATGTTTCGAATAATTACGATTCTGCTTCTGACAACGAAATCTCCCCTTCCAGACATAAACTACCCCTTTCATTATCAGAGCAAATATTGATGGTTGTATTTGCTTCTACGAAAATACCAAACTTAACTCATAACCATTTTCCGGTCTCAGCAGGTAGACTCTGAAGATTTTGTAAAAAGTTTCAGACTTTGAGTAAAAATTGTAAAATTCGTCCGATGAACCAGCAACCCTTTCGTACACGTAACGACGGTCTGTTAGACGGGTCGATTTTTTTCCAGCGCATCGGGAAAAACTTTTTTCGATCTCCGGTCACGTTCCGAAGCGAGAAAAAAATTTTTGGAGGCTGCCATGTATTTTTTTTTTCTCACGGCACGCTCGATACGCGTTTATTGAGCCCTTCACGTTTTTGCTGTTTTTTCCTCTTTTTGTTCTTTTTTTTTGTTGCACGCGGCGAGGTGTCTGCGAAAAAAATACACGAGAACGCGTTTTTCGGAGCACGACTGCAGAAGTAATTTTTCGAGATTTATTTGCACCGACGACACAGAGAAATATGACCTCCCTCGTTACTTACCCACCGTAAACACGATCATACCGTGACTTTGCCGAACCAAAACGTTTGTTCGCTACTGAAAAATGGTGTCCTGCAATTTTTCGTTTCACCTTCCTCCTCAGTTTTTTTTTTTTTTTTTTTCACTGTTTCCTCCTTTCAGCCTTGACAGCTTGAAAAACGACGGTGAAAATGCTGCTTTTAATTTCTTCCTCGAATCAATTGCTCCGAAAGACAATTTCTTCGATAGTAAGGAAGACATAAAATAAAGAAGACCGAATGCTCTTGAAGACGTATCAACTTCTAATTTCCTATAATTGAGAAGCCTCTAATTTTATCAGAATTTTCCAATTGATACGTCATCGCTCGACTCACAGATAGATAAGAAACACTAAGCTGAAGCATTTGGTAGCGCTATGAAACGATTAACACAGTATTATCCTGGACGCGGATAAAGACAGTAATTCACGCGATAAACCTCGAAAAGCTAGCTAATAAAATAAAAAAGAAGTATTTCCTTGTGATATACTCGTTTTGTATAATTAGCTTTGCATTTAAAAATGCTCTATCATCCAAAGCTTCACTAAGAAATATCACAAATAAATTAATCTGGCCCACGTAAAAATCCAAAAAACCACAGCAAAGATTCCAAGCTGGAAGATAAAAAATATTCACAAATTATCACCCGATAAAAAAAAAAAAAGAAATCCGATGTCACTTTTCCATTAACCAATCAAGATTCCTCGACACCCAAAAATTTAAACGATCGAACTACACGAACCAACCCAAACCAAACGAATTAAGGTCTACCCAATTGAAAAGTGTTCTCCGCGTAACACTTTCATCGTCCATCCGCAATTTCCGTCGTATCGACGACCGACGTGTCTCCGCATCGATGCAGGCCACTCGAAACGCGTTTCTTCCTACAACATCGCGTCGGTATCGATCGAACGGCACGCTAGCGTCGTGTGCATGTACACGAAGCGTGACGGCCTGGTTTCGAAAAATCGAGCACCGAAAATTGCGCGTGCCATTCCGATCCTATCGTCGGTGCATTCGGACGCGTTCGATTGGCAGCCCCAGGCGAGTCATAAAACTGGCACGCAGCATGCACTTGATTCGCGTGTGTGTGCGTGTTGCACTCTATCTGACTGACAGGCCAACAATTTGGCCCTATTATCGGTTAAGCAAATACGAGCGATGCAGAAGGAAGAGCGGAGAGGAGAGAAGCGAGCAGCTAATCCCGTACGGTGCGAGTGCGTTAGGTTTCCGTTCTGGCATAAATAAAAATCGGCTTCATGCTAAATAATTTTGCATATTTGACGGCCAATTACAATCGGCAGACAGTTTTAACAGTCGCGTTTTCGCCGCTATTAGATTCAATAAGAGGATCGGTGGTCAGGGATCGTTTGGTATAATGATCCGCCATAAAACAGTCTAAAGAACGCGGTGCTGCACGGAATTGCAGATCTCGTGCAGTTCCATGGAAGTTGTTTCGTTCGTTTGGTTAGAAACGCGATTAGACGGGCATCGTGTGCGGCAAAGTGCACCGAAAACTCGATAATGATCGAGAAAAGAGAGGACAGAGAATGGTTTCGCTTGGGTCATTCGACTTTAGCATCCGAGGATACGGCTGTCTTCCTGTCCCCGGGGGAAACACGGCCAATTTGCTTAAACTGAAATTCTGTTGCGCGTTTCGCGTGTCTTGGAATTGATCGGTTGCATGGCGTTATCAACAGGTCTCGTTTGCTTCGTTTAAAGAGCATGTAAGCAATTTGTTAGGTGAAAAGAGAGATAATCGATGAAAAAAGAAGGGCTTCGGTGGATACAGAAAATAAGCCACTTGGGTATGTTTGCTTTGATAATTATAAAAGTGGCTTAATTGTAAATCATGTGCACTTTTGGTTTCGAGATACTTGAATTTTGTGATATGGTTTACATCAAAAGATATCCTTCCGATGTTACAAAGGGATTTAATTTTTGAATAATTGAAAAAAATGTATTCGCATACAAATGTGTATCGTAGATCGATATAATGTAAAATAGATGAGTGAACCAACTGTCCTAGATTGTCCGCTACATAGCTAGCTATCTCAATTTTAATATTAATCGTTTGACTCGTTTAACTTATACACGTGAACAATGTAAATAATTTATATCGAGACTGAAATTGATTAAACTGACAGATATATTTATCACTCCAGTGACAAATTGCTATTGTTCCATTTAATTAAAAAATTATTACATGGTTCGTTTAATTCTATGGAGGCACTTGCATTTTTCCATTCAATGATGAGAGTATAATAAAAAGAGGAAATACCAACGAATAACAATTCATAGCAACACAATGGTCCAATGCAAATGAAAGAGCCCCGTAGCAATGAAAGGTACAATTTTATCGGGACTAAAAAAAAAAAAGAAAAACTACAAATGCTCACCTATATCAGCGTGCACTAGCGTTATTTTCACGCCCGCCCTGTAACTACGATAAATTTCCATGAACCAGCGAGCTATCTCGCGATACACAGGGAACCGTTTTATCGAAAACGTGAATCGAGGTTCGAACGTTTTCAGCTTTTTGCATTTTAATTCTCAGTTGCTACACCAAAACACATAAACACTCTTACTGTAACTTACAACCCTCAATAGTTTCTTTACATTTATTTTCATTCTATCCCAAAGGAACTTAAATCAACACCTACAACTCTAATTTAATATTATTCAATTGCAAACACAATTCTTCCAAACATTTTTAAAATAAAAAAGCTAAAAACATAATACACAATACTCGAGCTATAAATTTTATTTTTCTATTCCCTGAAAAACCTTGCCACTAACTAACTACTGTAACTAACTAACTGTAACTAACTTCTGTTTATCAAAAAAATTACTTTATCCCAGAATCAAATAAATCCACCGAGGATTTATAATCTTTAATCACTCTGTTTCTCAACAATAAAGCACTCTTCAATTATAAGAACCCCTGAATACGCGTAAAATTCTAATCCTCCAAGCACGCGGAAGAAAACACCCCCGTAAACATTGACGCGCACCCTGACGAAAAGAATTAGCCTCGAGATATACTCCATTTCCCAAAAATCAGATTAACCCGCGACTCGAAAGATGGTTCACGTCTGAGTACTTCTGGTCGTTTCGTCTGGTCTCTTTATTTTTTCTACAGGGTATAATAAAGCACGGTGCAGCGGGAGCGAATGGCGGACACCCTAATCTGATATTTCGGTGCAAGGGGAGCGGAATATTAATGTCGGTTTGCTGCGGGCAAAAGCGGATGCCGCGGTGCGTACGCTTTTATCCGACCACCAGCCGAGACGTACGTAATCCACTGGCACCCCATAAGGATAATGAGTCACGAGGATTTCGTGGACACCGTAGACAACCGCAGTGACAGGTAGAACTTTAAGACAGTCTAATAACTTTCGCGGGAATCCGCTAAGAAGACTGGCTATTATCGTGGCTAATATATTCGAAAGTCCTAATTGTCATTGCTAAGTAGGGGAGAATTATTAAAAGAAAGGCGAACTGTAAGCACGTGGAAGCTATTTGGAGCGGAACGTATTCTTGGAAGGTGTATATCGACGAATTAAGGCAGCTTCGATGCGTATCGCGTTGTAAGCCGTTTTATCGAGTCGCTCGAGTATATTAAACACGTGATGGGTTACTCGATGATCGATCCTTGTTGAGATAACCGAATTCAAATGTTGGTCATGAGTTGAAACGTGGCTCGTGTGTCGAATCGAAGGTTAAGATACAAGATGAAGATAAAGATGATCGCGATGGGTTAAAAATTGTTGGGTAACTTAACAATGTGTCGTGTTTGCATAAACAGTACGATGTATAATATTGTNCCGTTTTATCGAGTCGCTCGAGTATATTAAACACGTGATGGGTTACTCGATGATCGATCCTTGTTGAGATAACCGAATTCAAATGTTGGTCATGAGTTGAAACGTGGCTCGTGTGTCGAATCGAAGGTTAAGATACAAGATGAAGATAAAGATGATCGCGATGGGTTAAAAATTGTTGGGTAACTTAACAATGTGTCGTGTTTGTATAAACAGTACGATGTATAATATTGTAACCGTTATGAGAAATATATTTCTTGGAATCCATTTTTTCCTGTATTCATTTTCTTTTATGTCGAACTTCACTCAGCAACCTGTATTTCTTAATATTTATTCGAAATTATTATTAATTTGTTACACAACTATATGAAATTTGTACGATATTTGTACGATATTATAAGTGTAAAATATACAGCCACCCTTTCTGAAACATCTTGTATGAAAATCGATATTGGGATACGAAGTTGAGAGTAAGGTATGATCAAATAGTAATATAGCTTTATCCACTCTGCAGGAGACACACAACAATCGCTATACAGAAGGGATTTGCAGAGGGTATCAGCTCGGTGTTTTAAATCTTCGTGCAAATGTGAATGGAATCGTTGAAAAGTAATAATGAAAGCTGATTGTATATCGAATAGAATTTCGACGTGGAGTGCGCAACGTGGCAGAATTTACTGAGAGATTAGCACCCACCATGTGTAATATCAAAGTATTACGATCCTTATCTGTAGACTGTCTAGACGTTTCTGTGACTCATAGAGTCTCAAGAGAATATTGAGCATGATCGTTTGAAGAATGACACACGAGAAATGCGAAATATCTAACCTTAATCAATTATACCCTGGCTAATTTTATAAAAAAAAATGATTTAAGTAACATTGCTTCGAGGATAGGCATGATGGTAAAAAATCAATAATAATAGTTCGATTAAATTCGAAATATTGAGAGAAATTTAATCAGAATTGTCAAACGGATGAAATTTGTAAACCATCCTCAAAAAAAGAGGAATTAATTTAAATAAAATTGTTTAATCTGTATTCTGACGATCCTGCAAAGATCGAGCGCGCCAGAGATTCAGAGAAAAAACCTGCCGCGATCACCGACAGATGGAAGCACACTATCGGTGCATCTCCTCTTCTCATTCACCCTTCTTGCTCCACCTATACAGAATCCAGCATAATACCCTATCTTACTCTTTCATTTCAATTAATTAAACGTTACACTGGTATGTAATTATTTTTTTTCTGCATAATGCACACGCTAAATCATATAAATAAACTCTAACGAACGAGTTACAGTAATCATCCGACATATAAAAAAACAACACCCCCAAAGATCGCACAGAAACTAGTCCCTATGCGCGGTTAATTGTATATCGCAAGTAGAATCAGTCGTCATGGATCAGACATCGCGCGTCTGTGACTCCTATCGTTCCTGCTTTATCCAAAATAATATTCTTACCTATCTATACATTAAATCTATCATCAACCTGTGAAAAAACATCAAGGATTCCTAACCTACCCAAAAACCACCCCTTTTATCGTGAACACGTGAAAACGTCGCAGCGATAGTCGCTCGATTTTTACGTCCACGTCGAACATCTTATAAACGCATCTCGACATCCCACAGACCAGCCGGCGCACTCCAGCCACAACTCAATTCCCTCTGCCCGTGTACTGCACTCCAATTACATCCTCGAAGCATCTACAAGGCGGTCGGTGGCCATAGAGTGCGCCCTCGATTCCCATCGACCGCCCGTTGCACTCCCACGCGGAGCACCCAATTTTCCGCGAGCACCCGATGCACTCGAGATACATCGTGGAGGCCACAGGTATTCGCCTCCCTCCGTCACGCCGTACACTTTTTCTCCCCCACGCATTCCACGGGATCGAGTAGCCCCGGAGGGCCACGACCCACGCGCCGCGACGCCGCCGCGCCGCTTCGGCGCTCAAAGTCGAATGACGATCGCGCCCCCACCACCCACGCAACCGTCGCGCGCGGCACGCTCGTCCTGAGGCCGATCGCGTGGAGGGGCACGGTCGCAGCCAATGAGAACGTGTTCGTCGTACGCCGAGTCGAATCTCGGTCACGTGATTGGCGGCCGCCGATTGTTCGTCTCGCTTCGAGCTGCAGTCGAGCAGCGTCGATCTTGCAAGTTCGTTCGACTCTTTCCTCGAGTTCTGCTTCTGTCTTTATCGTCCCTTCGAAAAGGCGCATCCCTTCGTCCTTCACGAACCTTTCTCCCCCATCCTTCCCATCGTTCGTTCTCTCCGTTCCGCTCAAAAGGACCCAAGCGCGATCCTTCGGGCGATCCTCGTCGCACCTACCGCGCTTCTACGAACTCCTGGGCTTGCTTCCCCTTCCACGTCACCCTTTACACGCTCGACCGCTTCCTACCCTTTGTAGGGCGGCAGAGTTCAGCGGTAGGAATACTTGGCTGGCTTTGCTCAGCGCCGGAACCATACGCGCGCCGGCTCCGCTGATTATCTTCCTGCCGAGCCTTTGACACGTCTGTGCTCTCAGCTAGAGATACCCCGTAGATAGCTCGGGAATCGGTGTACGGGTTGGTTCGAGTGACACTATGCGAGACGATTCGTTATCGTGGAAACGCTTTTTGTCGCGGAAATGGAACTTGGAGTCGGAGAATTGCGATACGATGTTCCGTAGGCAGGAAGAACATCTGACGGGTGCCAATTCGTAGGTAGAATCTTGGCGTAACCGTTTCTGCAGATAAGTCAGGCTTTGACTTGTAACATGAAATGCGATAAATTCCATAGATTTTTCTACGAATCTATCATCCCGTAAAATCCGATTGAAACTATGTCTATGGTCAGAAAATGAAACATAAATTCCAAAATATCTTCGAAAGCGCTCCGAGAAATAAAACGTCAGGAATTCCCGACCGTACCCTACCAAAACCCACAACCACAACTCCATTTGCTCGAAATCGAACAGAAGGGCACGATAAGGGCCGGTTCCATGGGGTTGGGTATCAATTACGGAGCGGTTGCGTGGTATCCGAAGAAATACGTATCCGCGCGTTTCGTGCCAGGCATACGTGCACGTATGCGCGAGATAAATGCCGCGGCGCGCGTTTAATCGGTCGCACAAGTAGAAAGAGTAATTTCGAAAGACTCGGGGTGGGAGTAGGAGGCACGTGCCAGTGGTGCGCGCGTGCGTCAGTCCGCACTCGACGCACGGTGGCACTCGGCTATTTTCGAAGAACGTGATATAAGCCCCGATGACGTTCATGGCCTGCCGTGTGTACGTGCGTCCCCGTCTAGAAATTACTATTACCACTTCACGATCGCGATGTCGGACCGACCAGCCGGTTCTAATGACCTTTCGACGCGCGATACGCGTCACGAGACTTAATCGTCTCTCCCGGGGAAAATACTGCATGGCATTGTTCCTTATCGTCTGTCCGTCAAGACTATGATTTCGTTTTACCTCGGATATCCTTGATCCGTTTTCCATTTTTTGCTTTTGCGTTTACTTATGATTTTTTTTTTTTTTTTTTTTTTTTCTTTTGCGTTTTCTTTTGATTTTTTTTTTTTTTTTTTTTTCTTTTGCGTTTTCTTTTGATTTTTTTTTTTTTTTTTTTTTCTTTTGCGTTTTCTTTTGATTTTTTTTTTTTTTTTTTTTTCTTTTGCGTTTTCTTTTGATTTTTTTTTTTTTTTTTTTTTCTTTTGCGTTTTCTTTTGATTTTTTTTTTTTTTTTTTTTTCTTTTGCGTTTTCTTTTGATTTTTTTTTTTTTTTTTTTTTCTTTTGCGTTTTCTTTTGATTTTTTTTTTTTTTTTTTTTTCTTTTGCGTTTTCTTTTGATTTTTTTTTTTTTTTTTTTTTTTTTTTTTTTTTTTAACATTCTTTATCATTTTTTAGCAACGAGTATCTGTTTTAGTATTACGTACGTAACCTATCTTCGGTGATTCTCAGAGAAATAATTTTCGTAGAATAGGAAAGCTATTAACTTCGCAGAATCTTGGTAAAATTCCAATAAAACCATCGGACATCCATCGGGAGTGGGTCGGCGGGTGGTAAAACCCATTTTTCCAAAACAAAAAAAACAAAAAAAAAAGAAAGAAAGAAAGAAAGAAAAGACAGCCGATGACAGTGCACAAAAATCCGATCGATCCGAGTCCGGGTGTCGTCTGGTGGGGGTTCGCGCGAGGCAACCCGCCACGGTCGTCGGTTCAGAGGAACCCAAGAGGGGGTTCAAGCTTTAGGTGGGGGCTCTTAAAGGCAACCGGGTGCCGTCCGACCGTCGGAATTCGGGTGGTGGAAGGGAAGTCCAGGTTAAACCGTCACGCGCTATCCCCTCCTGTGTCGGCTGGTCGCCGTTTGCCCCCACCCTTAAGGTGGCAGCGCCTCCACCGGGCATTCCATCGGGTGGCACGCTTCGACGAGACGACAGAAGACGTTCGTCGTTCGTTCAGTCAGTCGTGCTCTGACGCCCGTTCCGAGTGGTCGGAGTTTAGTGAGAGAGTTCAGCGAGCAAGGGACGCAAAGTCGTTCGCTTACTTCGTTCTCTCGTCCGAGAAAAACTACCCCTTCGAAATATTCATCGTCCTCGTCAGGCCAGTCGCTTGGATTACGCGTGCTAATACCCAGCCTGGCCAGACGTTCAGTGAACACACGCTAAATATCGGTTACCTTGGATTAACAGTGCAGTGTAGCGAGCGACAAATTGTGCACACGATTTGTCAGACTTTGCTTGATTTTATTCTGTGATACAAAAACTGTTTTGAGTACGATGGTGACCGGGGTGGGTGCCACGATGCCGACAGGCGGTGTCACCGTCGGTGCTACACCGCCGGCGCAACACGTGCCACAGGAGGCTGGACAGCCCCCTGCGCAAACCACCACCACGACCACTACCACGAGAAGATCCGGAGAGAATCGACGGGTTAGTGTCTTCGTCAAGATTTTACGTCCTTTCGAGAGCTTGTTAATTTTGTTGTCGAGAAATTTGGGATCGGTGGGGTCGAGTTTTTTTGGAGTCGAGGGTTTATCGAGACTGTCGATCATAGTTTGGAAATAGGGGTTGAAATTGTTGATCGTAGTAATTTACGTACTCGAGGTTTGTTTCTGAGATCGCGTTGTTTTATTATTCAGAGAATACCGTTGATTCGACGAGCCTCGTCGATGTTGAATAGTTTTTATTTTTTTCAAATTTAAATAGTACCTACAATGTCATCGTGTCAGTTTTACACTACTATTCAGACCTCGCAACGATCCATAGAAACGAACAGGTAATCGAAGTAGCTCGACAGTGTGTCTGACCTGGCTATTCCTTTTCTGTTACAGAGCAATAAACCGATTATGGAAAAACGGCGGCGAGCCCGCATTAACAACTGCCTAAACGATCTGAAGACCCTCATACTGGATGCCATGAAAAAAGACGTAAGTATCTCAACATCACGTACTTCTAATTTCCCCACACGTTTCATTCCTTTTACAACTTTTCGAAAATTTAAGCGTACAATCTACAAACTATATACGTGGACTGCGTGAAATTTTTCTTCAAATTTAATTTATACGAATCATTTTATTTTTCCTCGACGTTTCCTTTAAATCCGAGCCAATTTCAATCCGAACCTTTGCATAATCGCCGGATTCTCTTTCCGATTACAGCCAGCACGACACTCGAAGCTAGAAAAGGCGGACATCCTGGAGATGACAGTGAAACACCTGGAAACGCTCCAGCGTCAACAGGTTGCCCTAGCTGCCGCGACCGATCCTAACGTGTTGAACAAATTCCGCGCTGGTTTCACGGAATGCGCCGGTGAGGTTGGCAGGTTTCCCGGGCTGGACGCCTCTGTGAAGAGACGTTTGATGGCCCACTTGGCCTCATGCCTTGGACCGGTCGAGGCGAGCAACAACAACTCGCAGACGACGAATCAACAGCCTGTCCAACCGGCGCCACCGACCACGCAGCTCCAAGTGCACATTCTGCCTCAAATGGACGCAACGCCGAGGATCCAGGTTCAACAGTCCAACGGGATCTTCTTCACGAACGCGAATGGCACCGGTCTTCAATTGCTTCCAACCAGATTGCCCAACGGAGACATCGCTCTGGTGCTTCCAGCCGGTGCAAAGGCTACCCCAGTCACGTCACCAGCCTCGTCCCCGGCGCCAACCTCGCCTATGCCTACTCTGATCCCGATTCCTCAGAGAACGGCCAGCACGGCGTCCGCCTCGTCCTCTTCCTCCTCAGCAAGCTCGACGTCCACGTCGGCGGCGAGCCCGGTTGCCTTCGAAGCACCTCCAGCAGCGTTCCGCGAACAACCAGCTGCGTACACCACCGGAAACAGTCACAGGGATGTCGCGACGTCACCGGCTAACGGATACACGAGCGATCCAGAGTTCGACCCCCGCGTGTACAGTCCACCTCTTCAGAAACCTCTCGCTTTGGTGATGAGGAAGAGCGTCGTTCCGGAGATGGAGGACAAACCGTGGAGACCGTGGTAAAAGGAGGATGGACTTGGTCCATTGATCTTTGGAGTCGATCATCGGAATTGAGAACAGGTTGAAGAGAAACGGACAATCGCGGGTGAAAGAGAAAACACGGAGTCTCGAGTGATAGTTACGCTTCGTCGGAAGAAGACACGTGGATCGGTTGGTCGTTCGATTCGAGAAGAAATCCCGCGGAACACGGATCATTGTTCCTTATGTATCGCATTGTAGAAATCGTGTTAGGGTGAAAGGTGTCCTGCGAGCTAGGAGATCTTGTCTCTGGAGAACCGTGAGAGTTCGATATTTACCGAGTGCGTGCAGTCGGCCAGTAGCCTATGAGGCAGTGCCTTATACAGTGCCTTGTAAATATTATTCTATTTTAATGTTAAACCATATTCGTCGATAACCCGAATTCAAGAATATCCTTTGCGTCGGGAATTCCGTTTTTCTCATTACGCCTTTTCGTTTCATCGTCATCGTTCTGTTTCCTTTTTCTTTTTCTTATTTTCGATGTTCCGCGTTCTACTTCGATTCCTTTTCTTCTTTGTAAATATTGTTAGACGAATATCGTATTTTAAGTGCCTTACGCAACAAGAATCACCGAGGTCTTCCATTCTGTTTCTTGTACGTAAAACGCCAAGCGAGTGTTTTGTCGGGTACCGTGGTTGTAAGTACGACAAGCGTATGTAGAACTAACCGCGAAACGCCTAGTTTGTAGCGTAGTTAAGCATGTGAGTGAGAGAACGAGAGCGTGAGAGGCTGAGTGTGCGTACGTGTATGATCGTCCTAATTTATATTTATATCGAGTGCAGAGAAATGAAATTTATAATTCCTCTCTATTGTGAGAATAGAAAAGATCGACGCTTATCATTGCAAGAGTATCAAATAAATATTGATCTCTTTGTCAAAACTTAACTCTGGTCTTATTCTTTGATTTCCTTGCGTCCATGGTTTCCTTCGTCAATTTCATAAATCAACATTTTTAAGATTCCCCTTCAAATTACCTTTTGAAACCGGTACCGAAAAACAAAGATCAACCATTACTTTATTCCAAGTTTCTCCTTTATTCCTTTAAAATTAGTCTATCTATAGCTATATCAAGTATCGCCCACAAAAAAAAAAAAAAAAAAA
>SMSQ01025891.1:196780-292262 GCA_019453375.1 Ctenoplectra terminalis | reverse complement strand
CCCACAAAAAAAAAAAAAAAAAAAAAAAAGGAAGAAAAGAATAATCCTGGAAAAGCATTCCGTCGTACAAAAGGGAGTTTCACAGGTAGCCCAGACTATCCCGAACCATTTCAAAGGGGACCCCATACGCCTTCTGCGCTGCTGCAGCTACGAATGCATACTGAACGAAGGTGACTTGGGACCTTAGCTAAGGTGCTGCCACCTAAAGGAGGATGTCGTAGGTTCCCCTGCGTTAAACCGGTCTTGGAACTCCTTTCGTGGTCCTGGCGCCCAAAGAGGGGCCCCAAAATCCATGCCCCCACCTAGCTAGACCAAAAGTATGGGTCGTCAAGAGTCTGCTGCCTCCTGGTGGTGGGTCCTCGAACACTCAGGGGCCCTTCGATCTTCGGAATCCGTGCCCTTTTCCTTCTCCAAGGATAACAGAGGGCGTATGCAACCCGGTTGTACGATTTTTCATGCGAATTACAAAAGTACGAGGCGAAAGGTGGAAAAAAAAACGCGGATTAAAAATTATCAGACAACGAAGAGAATCTAATCTCAAGTTTGGATCCTCTGCCAGTGATAACCGATTATCACCTTCGACTTTCTCTTGTAATCGACTATGAGTAATTTTCCATGGAGCTGTTTACGCTTCCGGTTCGGAAAATTCTTCGGATCCGCCGGTGTTTACGGCGCCGCTAAAAATATGTCGCGTCGCACGGTGAAAGCTTCGAGTTCCAAGAAGCTGTATTTATTGTTCCTCCGTTGTGCATCGCTATTATTCTACACCATCCGATCCCACAGATTTTCTCGCTCGAACGTAGAAAGGATTATTTCTGCGCTGTTTTTCCACCTTAATTTAAAACGGAGCTACAGCTCGGCACGCTTATTGGAGTCACCCTGTACGATTGACGTCAGAACGCTCGACATTAGAGTTCGACAACAATGTCAATCCCGAAGACGCAATTTTAACAGTGGAAAGAAGAAGCCGGAAATTTTGGAACGTCGCCTAGCTGTCTCGTTTTTTATAAGAAACCACAATGCTGATGCATTACCATAATGCGGCTCTGACTGGCCGGTGGCGTCTCTGGCACCGCAATTTGTGGCGCAGAAGTGGCGGTGGCACACGCAATACACGCTGAATGACAAGTTGCACGGTAGCACCTTATCATTTGTGATCGTGAACCCCGGGCTCGGGTCAAACTAAATAGCGCTTCGAAACGTGCTGTACCTTTCGTGGAAACGAGCAAGACGATAGAACCAGCGAAACGCAGAGAATTTTCAATTTGTCCGACTGTCTGACCGGATTTCATTTGTGATCATCTTATACATCTTCTAGCTTCTAAGTCTATCGTTCCACGCACACTGTACAGTTGCTAGGTACAAAAATTCCGATTTTACACGAGCTGACACGTTACATAAGTAGCAGATACGGGTGTTAGAATTCCTAGTTATCTGCTCGACGGCGAGTTGGTTATCTTTTGTTACGTAAAATCTCCGACAAACAGGTCTCACGAGATACCGAGGTCTGACCGGATTCTTCTGTCTAACCTCTCACGTACGATTTCCATGGCGACAATTCTGCCACTGAGATCGTTTCTTCGCGACGAAACGCGACCATAATTGCCAAGTCTCGAGGACCCCGTTCTCCATTCGGGGAAACGATCTTTTATTTATCAGCCTCGACCCGAGCAATCCCTAGCGGTCATTAGGATGATAATCGAGTCGCATAATTTCAGTAGGCAATTTAATTAAATCACGCGACTTTTCGCGTCGCCAGTTCGTTATCAACGAATCTCCATACTGCACGCGAGAAAAACATTGCGATAAGTTAAGAAGAGGAATTTCTCTCGTTTCTTTGTTCGTTCTAGCATCTTTTGTTCAGCTCGCACGAATCGTGTGGCCTTCCATCAGGTTGTTGCTAAAATTGCGAACGAATCGTCGCTCGAGCGAGAAACGTTCTTTTCTCTCCACACAAAGACGCAACGTAATCCCTGAATCACGCGACGAGATAGAACCGGCTGGTGATAATTATTCAAATACGACGATTAATACGCAAATTCTAGGATTCTGTTTAGTCTGCCTCCGCTTTTTTATGTCTCCGACTCTGGGGCAATAAGATTTGCTACTTTGGTCTACGAGTTTACGAGCAGAGAGTCGAATACGTCGTCGAACAGTATCCTTTATTCGGAGCCTTTTGCAAAGACGAACGAAAAGGAGGCAAGATACGCCTAAGCGTTCCAATTTTGTCAATTTTTTCAATAATTTTTGTCACACGATTCAACTAATATTACACCTTGAATCTTCTTTCCTACGCGTCACCAGACTATTACAATTATTATAATCTCGTAAGCTTATCAGACTGATCTCCAACTTTCCTCGGATTCAAATCGCTATCCTTCCTACCTTCCCGCCCAGAACCATCGAGCACATTTTCAAGAACAGCGAAGATCTGACGTCCATCGAAAGAACAAGAATCATTTCAAGGATCGTGACGCAAGACCGATTGCCTAAGCTCCACTCTGAGGAGGTTCTCGAACCAAGACTTCCAGCGTAAAAAGAAATCCCCCTTGTTTCGATCTCAGACAACGTTAATTATTCCGTGTCCATGCACGTGCAGTGCCGTGAAAATCCGATTGGGCCTCGACAGCCTTTAGAAATTCCCCTGTTTGTCGGCCAATCAGCTGATTCCTAGAACCGTGCAAGCGTCTACTAGCGCGCCGAAGCGACTTGGCTCGTTGTACGGTCGCGGTCGCGTGGTTTCAAGGACAAGGCAAGGTTGACACGCGCCGCCACTCGCGAACAGCAAGTGGGGGGTCTGGCTCGATCTCATTCCCTCCACGTTCGCTTCTCTCTCCTGTTCAGCATCACTCTATGCCTCGGTGACTCGCTATCCCCCACGCTTCCGCGCCGCGGTTGGTGACTGCCTTCGCTCGCAGGCCTCGTCGTCAATCTCTTACTGATAAGTGCTATCCGGTGACACGGTGCCGGAGCAACCGATGATTATCTGGCCTCGTGGAAAAACGCTGCGAAGGCTTTTGCTTCCTCTCTCTGATTCTGGTTCCGTTTTGCTCGGAATATTGCTCAGATTCGTGGTACGGAGCTGGAGCGGTTAAAGAGGAAGTTTGGACTTGGATGTAGGAGTACTTAGATGGCAGAGAGTTTAGAAAGTCGTTGGTCGAGAGCGGTTCGTTTATGACAAAGACTCACTTTTTGTTACTTTTTAGATTAGATCAGAGAGTATTGGAACTACGTTTTAGAAATTAAAAGCTAAAGAACGTTTCAGAAAAATGTTTCCGATGATTGTTCGATGGTAAAGTGGTACCGAGTCGATGATTGGAATAATTCATGCCATGTGTATTGAAACAGTGAATTGAGTAAGTTCTTACGAACATAAATGACGTATGTTAGCGATTATGTTAAACATAGTGTTTAAGAAGGAACAGAACGATAGATTTCCAGTGAATCACTGTCAGTCCGGGGTATTCATGAACAATTTCAAAGGTCTCGTTACTTTGAATTATTTCATACGAACTTTTTGTCCCGAACCTGACGTAAAACGTATCTCGCTAGAATCTTCACAGTTGACAATGAGCGTTAAAAAATGTTTAATCAGAATCGTTAATAAAGTACGTACACTAATAAATTCTAAGATAAATGTTTCAGATTACTCCGATCCGTATTTACCCTATAACCCCACTGCCTACGTTACAATTTTTAAAATTAACAAAAAACATAAATATATTGTTAAACAATAGTCTAAATTGAACTCTAAATATTTCAACTTGCTAGCAAAACCCTTAAAACCAAGCGGAAACAAAAAACTCTCCTCGGTACGGTCAAACGCGACTGTCTGTCTAATAGTCTGACCGGCGACGTCCTATTCTACTTACGCCACGTACGAGACACGCATCGCGACGAGGAGAACGGGAATAAATCAGAATCGGGTTCGAGCGCCATAAGCACAATACCAAAGGGCCACGAACCCATCGAAGGGACGAGGGTACACCATCAAAGATTAGCCGTTTGTCTCGCGGCTCACGTACACGATCGTCTTCGAAGTTTTTTCCGAGGCGCCGTTTATCGTGCTGCCGTTCGCGAAACGCGGCTCCTTGGTCGCGGAGCAAAAGAAGCCCGGCATTTTCGTGCGTTCCACGTGCCACAGGAATGGCCGTTCGGGTTTCTTTTGCCCCTGGACTTTTGGCCAGCGTGCTTACTGCTGCTTATCCTGAAGACCAAACCGACCGACATGGACCTTTTGCTCGAGAACGACTGTTAGACGTGGCTTCGTCGGTAAGAAATGAATTTTACATTTTTCGATGACTTGGAAATGCGTAGATATTTTCGAAGAAAAGTTCGGTTGAGACGTTTCGTTTAATTAGGGATCCGTTGTTGCCAAAGCTCAGCGGTTCGTTGCACAATTATTTAAAAAAGACTGTTCGTTAGGCCGTTTCGAAAGCAACCATCGAGCCGAACCACAACTCCGATATTCAATGCATGCGCAATACACAACCGGGGCCCCGGTCTATCGATGTTTCCCTTCTCTGAATGGTGGTTTTGTATTTCGAGAATGTTAATATGACGAAGCGTCTGCTAACGGCTGCCAGACGCTGAATAATCAAACGGAATACCTAAGCGGCTCGAATTTCTTCGCTCTTTGGAAGTGAACGATGTTTATTTCGAGGAACGATGGAGCTGGCAAATTTTCAATACATGTCAGCAGTCTCGGGCTGCGAATCGACGAATTCGCACATTTTACTACGATTCCTTATAAAATCAATTTTTTTTTTTTTTTTTTTTTTTTTTTTTCTCGAAGAAACCAATCGAAACTATTCTTCTCTAGGTTTTAATATTATTCTTTTATTCATTAGATAATGAATGTGTGAAAAATGGAGGATGTTGGAAGGTTCGCGAAGGTTCTGCTGACCGATTGCGAAACGAGCAGACCGATTTCTTGGATTCAACTCGGAACACATTGTTCCGCTATTCTTAGAACGGATCAAGCTTACTTACAACGTTGTCTACATTTACATAGGTTGGCCCGTGGCACACCACGAGCATACATCAAATCGTATCGATCTACGCCAGTCACGATCGACCATTGTTCCTGTAAGCTCTTTCGCGTCTGACACTTCGTTCGAAGACCTTGCTCGCCGCGTGTAATCCGGTATTTACATATTTCCAAATGGCCGCACGAGTCACGGATCGCGACTTGAACTTTGCACAGTTTTGTGGCGCCTGCTTCGGGGTTCGTTTTATAAAAAAAAACAAGAATTAAACAAAAACTACTCTACCCTTAAACTCCCGAGCACTCCAATTCAATCCCACTTCCATCTTTCCAACAAAACGTGTATTCACAGCAGACCGGAACACGTGACTCGTCGCAACCCTACAGCGATCGTTCTAATTCCCGTGGAAGCGTGGAAGGAGCTCGCGTGGGCCTCGATAAGGGCGTGCACGTGCCCTTGCACGGCAATTTGGGTTAATGACGCTCACAGGCTGCAGTGGAAGGAAGTCGGAACACGCGACGACGTCTTCTCGGTCGCGCTCTTCATCCTCGCTCACGATTATTACGATTACCCTCGGCCCACCTTAGAAACGAGAGTCAAAGCGGAAAGCAGCGAGCAAGCGTGCGCCGCGTGCCTGTGTGTGGGTCGAGAAACCGGAGTTATTTATGAAGTGTACCACGGGGAGAGGCACGACCGTGGGGCCGCCTATCTGATGCTCTTATTTCGTTGTTTGCTCCCGACCGCGTAATACCAAGCTAGAAAAGCGCGACACGTGCGACCGTCGCCCGTGCGTCGCGCGTCTTCCGCTCGGCCGTGCACGAGCCTCGTGTTCGAGCGAAACGCCACGTGGGTGAGCGTGTGTAAACCCGGCCGAGCACCCGTGGCCCGGCGAATCACCGTTTCGTCGCGAACAATGAGACCCTGTTCCACGTTTGGCTGCTGCTAAACGACGCTGGATTCCTACGTGACACTGACCAGCCTCGTGATGAATTTCGACGATGGCTTGGGGGACTGTTTCTCGTGGCACTAATGAGGCATTCGACTGAGAGCGTGTGTTTCTATTTGGCTGGGTGATCGGAGTACAGTCTTCCGATGTTCGGTGGTGTTTCGCAGTTGTGATGGAATCGAGGAATTTTGAGAATTTTGAAAATTTTGGGACGGATATAACGTTTACGGTGAGACGTCCGAACGATTGAGTGGGTATCGGGTTACTCGATGAAACAAGTTTGACTTAACTGGAGTCCCGTGATCAATTATAGCGTTGATCTCACTGTCCGCTTGGGAAAATAATGTTCGCGTAATAGATTCAGCGATGAATCATTTTCGGTCTGTTTGAAGTCCGACAACTTGGCAATTATTTTACTTGGCGATAAATTTTAGAATTGACGCGCGGGGCCGTGGTTACGGTAACGACGATGAGTTTATTAATCATACTTATTCTAAGTAGGTATTTAGATACGATAACTTGATCGATTTAATGTTTAAGATAGAAAATGGGGTGCTTGATTTAATATCATCGCCTTAATATTTAACCATTCAACCAGCTCCCAATAACCACTTATCTGAACGTAACGTCTACATTAAGCCGGTGCCAATGGCAGTTAAAAGTCTTTCGAAGCGAAGCTATCGCCGAAGCGATTATTCATCGACCAGGCTTCGAAAGCGATTACTCATCCGAAACAATTCACTGTACACTCCGCAGATGCAAGAAATTCGAGCCTAGAACGATCGAGCCAGAAATCGTGCGCACCATGCCAGTAGTAAAACGCATCGAGCCGATGTGCAAGCAGAAACACGGCAAGTACGAGGTCCAAATAAGCCGAAAGCACGCCATTAGCGTATGTAAATATCTCGTTCGGACAGGAATCAATTACCCTGGTCGTCCTCCTGCGATCCTTGCGTCGTTCCATGCATAGCAATGAAGCTGGGAGATGAGGAGGCAACAGAAACTGAGGGGGTGGGGGCAAACACCGACGAGAAAGCCACTTAAGACGTGATTACGCGTAAAGCGTTCGACGATTCCGCGAACCACGGCAAAGGTGTGAAGGCGAGAATTTTAATTTGATACCCTTTAAACTGTAGATAAACGTTCTGGACACCGTACTCGCGTTTAATTTGACAGAAGAATTTCCCCGAATACGAATACCCTTCGAGTATCGCGTGATGATAATGTAACGCTTTTTTTCAGACGGTAATTTCGACGAAGAGCGTGTCTCGAGCGTGTGTCTCGTTGAGCTTTACGAGATCGGCTGCTATAGCGTGATAATCTTGTTGCTTCGATTGCTACAATTTTTCTTTGCATTTTTTACATGTGAAATTTTTTTGCAAACCTGTTTTTATAAGAAGAAAGAAAAATTGGAGACAATCGGAGACTGGAAGTATCGTTAACTCTATCAATGCTCGTTCACTAGCTATTGAATTAATCGAGCGATACTATGTCACATTTACCTCTCTTCTAAACTTCTATCTAATTTAACAACCCCTTTCGCAACCTTCAACGAAACGAATTTTCCACCCCTGAAATTCTATCACTTTCCAATTCCACGATTATAAATCAAACGAGATCACGATTTACGGCGTGAAATGAGCACACATGAAAATTACAGTGTAAAAGTTATCGACCTGCAGGAGTCGGTGTTTCAAGGCGAGCCATTTACGGCGCAGAAATGAAAGTTTTATCACTTTTCGTCAAAGTGGACGAGCGAGATCTTGATTAACCAACGAGGGTAGGATTTTACGATGCGGAGTAGGACGATCGAAATTCAACTCGGTAGTCCGTGGATGATGCTTATTGGACCAGGTGCGAATTATGCGCGAAAATTGCCTTCAGAACTCTCCCTCTTTTTCTATGGCCGCGAAATTTGCGACGCTTTTACGATCCATTAAGCAGCCATGGAGTTATTTATTCTTTGCTCTGGCGAGCATCGGCTAACCGCGAACAAGGGCAACGAAAATATTTTGCGAGCCACTGGGAAAATCCAGCCACCCTTCTCGACCTCGATCTTTCGAGGAAAGTCTTTGAAAGCGTCTTTGAATTTTTTTTTTTTTTTTTTTTCTTGTTTTTTTAGCAATTATACTTGAGGACTAAAATATATCTGGATAATATTATGAACCTTGGTGGACTTTTAACGCGACCTGAAATTTTGCTAGCATCGTCATGACACGTATGATGATTAAACTAAAATTAGTTAAAAAATTGTACAATTGTATAAGCTTACACTATATATCTTGTCGATGAAAAAGATTTCAGTTCTTTCCCAGAAAAATATTATTTTTCTTGAAAACCAATCTAAATCCCAAATACAATGTCCCTGACGTGTTATTTTTCGAGCGAGGAAAAACGTGTTCCCGAGAATACCTCTTGAGAACAGTTCCCTTTCTCTTGGCATTTATTATTTTTTGTTTTATTTTTTTCTTTCTTCCGTCGTGAACCGAAGGCTGTACAGTGCTCCAGAAAATGCACTGGAACAGAAGTATAATTGTACCGATTGCCCTTGCACGCGGCAACGACTCGCGTTCCAGCGGCATGATAATTTCGCTGCGTTCCATAATGATTCCTTTCGCGCAATAAGTATACCAGCAGAAACCGATACCCATGATTAAATGTAGAATTAACATTCTTAAGAGTCGCATTTCGAATACCGGTAGAATGTTCACTCGTGGAGACATTCGCTGATGTCGTGACTCCAGTCGTTTCGATTCATTAGTGAAGCAAAATTCGATTCTGAATACTGTTAAGTTGTTTTCTAATACGTCGGCATCGAAATCTTACTCGGTTTAGTTTATTTAGTTGCGAATAGCACTCTGGTGCAATCGAAATGAATATTCAGGGAATCCATAGCTCATTCATAATTCAGGAGGTTGCAGAAACGATCATGTATGAGTTCTACTTTAAGAAAAATCAAAGGGGACTTTCTATGAAATGCCATCGTTAAAATTACTTAAAAAAAACGTTGCATTCTTGTTAAAAAAAAGAAAAAAAAAAAATAGTCAAACGAAAGCACCTCAAACACCTAACTTTCGATCCTAACAAAAACTCTCCGACAGTTAATCCTACCTTCTCAGCGATACAAATTTTTCCTAATCTATTCACCCTCAATTTCGAATCTGTAAAATCTCTGGTCCCAAATACCTTGATCGCTGTTCATTCTCCTAATTACAAAGACACAAAAGAATACACGATTTCTAACCAAGTTAGCCTACCAAAAATCGCGACAAACCTCCAGCTCCGTCTTACTCAAAAGGACCAATCGAACCCACCGAACACCCTAATAAATATCAAACTCCCGAAGATTCCTACGAAATCGTAGAGCAAAACCGTGAGAGACGAACGTGGAGCAGGACGCGTTCCAGTCCAAACCAAAAGATAATAAACGAACAATCGCCAAAACATCAAAAGGAGCGATACGATAGATGTAGCGCGCGTATCTTACATCCGATTCCGATCGTTGGACCTTCGATCTCTCTGCGTTAAAGGCACCCGCCCGGTCCGGATGTCAATCTCCCTTCGTTGGCTCCCCTATCTGTGGACGATCCAGCCGCGTTCGTTCTCCTTCCACGAGGCTTTCACGAACGCTAATCCACAACGAGCGGGCCGAAAGATCGATTCTCGTCGGGGAGGACGTAGCACGAAATACGATCTCAAAGATCGCGCTGTGGTACTACCTTGGAGAACAACAGAAAACGAGTTCGTAGCAGCGCAAGATAAACATCGGATCAGAGGATGTCACGAAACAGAGAGGCAGCCCTCGTCTCTCGCTAACGTCCGTCAATCACGCGGCGAATTCGACGACAAACATGCAACGCAAGAAGCTGTCTCTCTTCCCTTTCTCCCTGCCCCGTTCCACCCTTGGCAACCCCAGACGTTCCACGGACGGACAAACAGACGATTACGAGGGAAACATTCGGAATACATTCCCGTGCAGCGGCGGTCCGCTTGTTCTTCGAATCCCCTCCAACGAGACGAGCGCGTGGCCAGCTCTTCTGGTGAGTCAGCTTCGGATATTTTCACTCCGAAGTCATGGACCAACTCGAGGAGCACGGTTCTGATTTCGCTTCCAAGGTTTTTGGTTGATCTTTGGCGAAGTGGATTTATAAATGGTGGAGGGAAAAGGGTTGGAGAAATTTTTTGAAATCGATAGCATTCTTAGAGACGGTTAAAGAGTTAAGATTGATAGAAAGATGTTTAAACCGAAGATGAAAATAATTGAAATTGAATGGAATTAAAAATTCGTTCTCTGAAAAATGTAAGTACCAGAAACTATTCTAAGAAAGATTGTCTTCTAGCAAGATAAAAATTCCTTCGTTCCTACCAATGAATCCCGTCAGCTTCTCGAGCATCTCGTGCAAAAAGATTTTAGCGCGAACATTAAATTAACATAATTTCGACTTAACTTTTCGATATTCAAAAAATTCAAAGAATCAGTTAACCACGGCTATTCCCTTGGGTCGCGAAACGTTTCACGTCCAGGCCGCCGCGATAATTCATTCTCCGGCAAAAAGCTGATGAAAATGTGGCTCCGGCAACGGACATATTTGGCTCGTTCTCCGTTGGACCGCGGCGTCCCACGGTTTGCCAGAACATCAAAAAACCGAATCTAGATGCGATCCCGAGCGAGCTCCTTGTGCCAGGCACAGGGTCTTCCCCAAAGAAGGCTGCTCTCTTTCCAGCTCTAAGAATCTCACCGGTAACCATCGTTCGTCGTCCAAAGAATCGAAACATCTTTGATTCACGTCATAAATGCACCACGTATGCATTCTCCCGTGTACACGTTCTTTCCATGGAATTCAATTTAAAAAAGAAAAAAAAGAAATAAAACCGTTCCCTCTGCGCGACAAGCGTTGAAAAAGATAATTATCCGCAGTGCGTTGGAAGCAGAAAGACACGAACGATCGTTCCCAAGTATCGAAAACTCGAAGAACCACTCTACAGCGAGTAACATCTGTCAATCGATCGACCACTCGTACGAGTTCAAGCGAACAGTGTCATCTTATTAATATCTGCCCCCTTTTTTCGTCGCCCCTTCGATCAGCAAGAACCGTCGTCCAAGCGCCAGCGGATTCGATATCCCCATCCCGAGTCGATATCCCGTATTGGAGTTTCGACGTTCCTTCGATATGCCAGCCGGTGACAAAAACCGGCAAGAATGCGCCGAGCAGCCCGATCGGATAAAAGGGGTGGGACGTCACCCTTCCGAAACTGGTCAGAGGACAACAGCGGGACCACTGTATTAAATATTGACTCGATCGTGCAAGCAGCTGCCGCTTCTTCGCGATCGATCCGACCGGCCACGATTGCTTTACCTTTCTGTCGGCTCGTTTTCGGAATTAGTTACGGGCTCCTTTACGGGTGAGCCACGTGGACACGGGTATTTTTGCAAATAGTTTTAGGGCAAGCTTTTTAAACTGAGGTATTTTTACAGCAACTCGTTCCGATTAAGAAGAATTAACGTAATTTCGTCACGATTAATTCGTATTTCATTTATTTTCACAGATACCTTGCAATTTCGTCGAAACGGAATGTAACGTCGAGTTTAACTCGATGTAGGACACAAAAAGGGTTACGTGTTTGTCACGTAGCAAAAAAAGGAGAAAATTTTTTATCTGTGCGATAGGTACTCGAGTGTACGGTATCGTGGAGAGTACCTATGAAGGGGCGAATCTAACACCCCAAGTGCCACGCGCCATCCGGCAGATGTAACTATGACGGTACAAGGGTCGTCTTTGATGTATTTTTATCGGACACGATGAATCGTAGCAGATCGATTATATTTTTAACGTTCGTAACGAATTACCGAGGTTATTGACATCGCGAAAAAGTAATAAAAAGTACGATACCTGAATTACAAAAATTTTCATTCCAAAGGTACCACAAATTAACTTTACTCCCTGACACGTGTATTTTCCTACTCATTTTATACACTGACCGTAAAAAAAGAAACCTGTACCCAATAGTAACCGCCTTCTAGAGCCACCGCTATAATTTTCATCTCACTATTTCAAACCGCACAAGACATTCTACCTCCAATCTCGAAAGACAAGTCGCTCGACCCGCGCCTAACAAGTCCCTTGTTCCCGCAACGATTAATATCCTGTAGCCCACGTGGCGCGACACGCAGATCATCCACGGGCCATATTCTACTGGCTGGCGACGCATAAGGAGCACGAGGAACGCGGGGACGCCTAATTAGACGCTCGTAGGCCGGTCATTCTTAGCGCCTACCCCTGTCCTTTCGATCGTGCATCTCGGAGCTCGTTCGTTCGAACCTTTCCAAGTGGGCCGACCTAGGCCGCGTAGGCTTTAAGGAGACTCCTCGTCCTTTCCTTCTTCGTCGTATATCTCGCTCCCGATAGCCGTGCCTTCCTTAATAAGAAGCCGACGACGCGTGTGGGTGACGCCGATTCCCGTGAACGTGCCGTTTTTCGATCGCGACCTCTGCCGCCCCTTCACCAGCCACCGCGTTTGAACAGGTGTCAACGGGCGGACGATGAGTTACGACATCCTCGTGGAACGGCTACGAGCTTTTCCCTACGCTCTTCGATATCCTAAGGAGACGGTGTTTGCGCACGTTTCAGGCGCGACCCGCGATCCAATGTTTGCAGAGCAAACGCGATCTGAAAATCTGGCACGGGTTTTCGTCGTTCTGTTTGACGACTGAGATGTTCCGCATGAGTGGAAACGAAGTTTTGTGTGCCGGTTTTGAGTAAGAGTGTCGGAGGTATATACTGGTTTGCCGGTGGTTTGGTGGGATTCCGATGACGCGAGGGGAACGAGTAGAAGGAGTATTTGATGTGTAAAATAAAGTATGATACTTTTTGTACCCGAAGAATGATTTTGATATCAATTTAGAAAAGTATGTTACACTAATTATAAGAAGGATCCGCAGTTTGATGTTCGCATTATCTCCAAACTAGAATTTAACCTCCGATGTACGTACGAATCACGAAACATTAGTTTCTTGAAACTTTACTTTCTTTTGTGTTGTAACTCGTGGTTACAGATTATTTAAACCAAAAAGTACCATTTTAAGCAATAACAGTAACCCTGTACAACTACAAATTACCATTCATCCAGCTCGGAATTCTATGCCTCCACCCTATCCTAACTTCGAAAATATCACGACTCGATAGCACGCGACGACCAAGCCGCGTGTGTGGAGCAAAAGCCACAAGACCGGCGCTATTACCCAGTCACCAAGCCAATCACGTGCCCGTTTCAATTGCTCCTGACGGCGAGGCGCGGCGGGCACGAGCGCGACAGCCTTCGAGATTAAAGAAGATAACTTTCCATTAACCTCTTCAGCGCGGTGCCCGTTGTCGATGCTCGCGTGACGAGCGTCGTTCTCGACCTTGTCAAATTAAAACGGTCTCGTTCCGTCTCTCTCGCGACACGATTAAAGGAACAAAGAGAGCAAAAAAGAAGAACAAATGTCCGCTCTGCTCTCGTCCTGCACGAGAGTATTTCTCGAAGGAACGCTCCCTCCGCTTTATTGCCGTTGCATTAGCAATTTTATTGGCGAGCCACGGTTCACGGCAAGAAACTGGCCTCGCGATTAATTTCCGAGTATCGCTTTCGCCGAGTACGATCTCCGCGACGACGACTGGTAGGCTGGACGAGCCCACACGACCGTTTTCTGCCGTGTATCGCCAAATACGACCGCTTAAACGCGGCTAAACCCACACTTCAGCCGAGCCCACACGTCGTCGTCGTCGTCGTTGTCGTTGCATTTCTGCATTGTCGCCTAGCACGGGCCACCAGCCGCGATCTAGTAACCGATGCACACGATATCCTGATGGGCGCAGCCAATGATCGTTCGGAAATTCCACGCGATCGGTAATCCGCGATGATGGCTGCTTCCAGCGTGGCTGGGAATTCAAATTGAAGCGGTTCACCGAGGGAATGCGAGATCGTTCGGTGATCTTCCGTCGAGAAATATCGAGGTTGATCTGATCTGGGTCGTGATACGATACAATTGTGTCGCTTCTTTCGACTTTCGAAGGTTGCTATTGCAATTTACTGAAATTGTGGCGGTGAAACTGTGGAAGTTTTAGCTTCTGACAAAGTTGAAAGCGAATTGTTAGGGTTCGCGGGACAGATTTTCTGTTGGGTATTATGGGATGATTTGGAATCCTGGTTTAAGAGAAACATTTTTGAAAGTGGTGAGAGCGTGCAAAATCTTTAGAAATTTTAGCTCTTCTTGAGAAATTGAATTCAAGCAATTTGGTTCCTATTGTTAATTGTCAACATACTTAATTTTCCACAATCGTTCATATTAGTTCGTCGACAATATTTTTCCACGCCTCGGTTAAATAAGATCTTTATTTAGCATTAAATAATTCATGAATCTCACTTCCTCTTCGGGTACCATTTCAAGTAGGCATGACACTCGACGTTTTCTCTTCGATTTTTTCCAGCTCCTATTTTTGCACGCTGTAAGAAACGAGCCACATGCAAATAGTGTCGGCGCGCTCGCTGGCACGGAGGTGTTAACGATCGACAATTCGTCCGGCGTGACCATTTTAGTCACGCGCCAGTCGTAATTTGTCCAGGCCGTTATAACTAAGGCTTCCCTGGCCGACCGCGTCGTATTTCATCGCGGGAACCGTTGTAGGAGTTTAGCAAACGCGAGATCAAGATCTTGAGATACTGCGCGTGCACGCTGCCGTGGACCCACGGTTTCTAGAGACGAAAGGGAGAGACAATGGCCTAACGCTGTATATCATTCGATACTTTATCTTCAATGGAAGAGGTATAAAGTATGGTACACTCGAAGCTTGTACGAATTAGTATCTGGATGCGAGATATTTTTAACGATAAGTGTGAACAGTGGCGCCAATTGGGATATTCGGAATTGTATTATCATTTTAGACGTATATTGATCGAATTTAATGAAATAAAATAATTTGAAACATTATTTTATAATCGTGCAATCAATAGCAACGACTTGGAATTTTAGTTATCCAATTCTTCTATCTGTAGGCAATTTTTATTTTTATAAATAATAATAAATTTACGATGAAATAATCGATGATATTTTAGACACGATTAAGTCTTAATTGTACCGAACGTTTAAAAAATCGCGATCGTGGCATTGACAGCTCATAAACACCGGTGGCTGTCAGCGAAATAAAAACGCGTATCGCAATAAATCGTGCGTGATCGTCGAAGATGCTCAATCGGAACATCGTCGTTGATCCCGAGTTAAATTTTCGATCATTAAGCTTCGTTCCGTCGAACGACGGTCTTGCTCGACATCGGCCGACTAAATTTATCGGGCTGGGTGATGGCGCGTCGATGTCGACAAGAGCTGCGTTTCGTGTTCGTGTCGCGGCGAGATACGCAAAAAGGAACAAGGCGAAGCGAGAAGGTGCAAAGCGGATGGAGTTCGAACAAGAATACGAAAAAATGAAATTATAAATGCAGAAGACGCGTGGAGAATGAAACGGTGCGAATAAATTAGAAAGTTAAAAAAAAACAGGAACGGGAGAGAAGTAAATTTTGCTGTTATGTTCGAGTCTGATCTAACACGGTCTTCATCTACTTATGAGTAAAATAAACGAGGAATATTTTGTACACTTTTTGAAAACGAAACTTGCNACACGGTCTTCATCTACTTATGAGTAAAATAAACGAGGAATATTTTGTTCACTTTTTGAAAACGAAACTTGGAAACTTTTTCTTCCATCATCTATGAATAAATGCAAAATCTTTCAAGCTAAAGAAACTTTATTTGTAAAAACGTATAAACGTGTTAATTAAAAAAATGTGTACTCAAACGTAAGATTAAACAAGCTTTACCTTTCTCACGAAGGATAATCCTCGTTACCCTGTTTCAAATTACCCTACGTTCTACAAAATTTGTATAAATTTCTCGTTAAATAATTCCAGCAAACCAACCATAGAATTTCAATAACAATACTCCAAAGAAGAAGAAAAAAAAATAATATTAAACATTCCAACCGTTCCAATTTTTTATTTCCTCAATTATATCATCCTCTATTCCCGGCCACTTAATATATCTTTTTATTAAACTTTCCAAGAACTGCCACAGAAAGATATCGCTCGCAGGTTTTGCGCAAGAGGGACTAGGCGACAGCCGCGAGAAAATGGAATAACGAGAAATACGGAGCCGCGAGATAGAAGCCGAGGCAAAAGAGCCAGGGACTCCCACACGTCACGTCGTTATAGGACGCGTCACGACGACGGCGTCGGTGGTGGTGGACGCACACGACGTCTTGGTATCTGGGTAACGACCTGGACCTGGCGATCTGTACGCACACCACGAAGATCCCACGCGGATGGCGCACCGACGCACGACGTCCCACGTCCGTCCCGGACGACCCACCCCCAACTTTTGATCTTGTTAGCTACGACTCGTTCCCGTACCTTCCGCACGGAACCACGATAAGGACTTCAATTTATCGACCCGTGGAACGTCGCCATCTGAACCCTCGATCCGAGAGGATGCGAAGCTTCTGGAAGACCGAACGCTATCTAACCTATCATACCCAAGACACCTCCTAATATTCAATTCTCGAAAACTCCACGCCCTCGACCAACAATTCTCCGAGCAAGCTTATCAACGTTCCTCCATCGGCGCTAATTCGATTACAGCCTACATACTTTCGCGTGTTCTTGGATAATTAACAACCCAGTGAACTACATCCCGCAGGACTAATAGAACACCATGGAACCGGACCGAATATGCCAGGCGTCGTAAATCCGCGAAAAAGCAAAGCGAGCACCGCAACTGCTAATTAAGCAGTATATCTATATTAAACCGGTCCGCTTGTTCTCTCTGTACCTGTCTAGCTGTCCACGTTCAAAGCTAAATGTACGGTTGCAAAGGCAGAGAGCACACGGAACACGGCTCGTCTGAAATAACTCGACCCAGACTGGGCGTCGTCGGGCTGTCCAGCGCGAAATGAGCTACGGTTGTTTCTTCCTTGTTCTCTCCTTTTTTTTCTTCCTTCTTTTTTTCTCTTTTTTCCCGTTCCAACGCAGTCGCGATGCACGAGCTGACATCGTCTATTGTGTTCGACACGAGACGATTCTGGCGGACGGAGCAATTTGAGACTGTTGAACGCGTGGACGATTCGATGTTCTGTAGTGTTGGGTGTTTGAAGATGGAGTGAATCGAAGTTGGTTTTTATATTCTTGATTTTTTTTTTATTATATCCATTATCGCGTTGTTCGCTTGGAGTAGTTAAATTCAGATATTGTTTAGGATGGAAATTCAGAATTCTGTTCGAAGTGAAGTTTGTTCGCGGAAAATGACTTTGGTTTCAATTCGTCTTGACAAAGTTTTGTTCGCGGAAAATGACTTTGGTTTCAATTCGTCTTGACAAAGTTGGAAATCTTGACAATTTTTTTTTTTGTGTTCGAGGTATTATATATGAGAAAATAGATAAAGGAATAAACAATTTTTTGCAAGAACAAGGGTAAACATGTAACAACAAAAAGAAGCTGCATTTTCATGAGTATTTTGTTGTATACTCATTAATTCTCGAACGATTTATCAAGTATAATAATGTTCGTGGACGCAGTTTCTTTGAACTCGATGGAAAAAACTGATACTCGAGACTAACTAATTGCAGGGAACGATGCTAATAAAAATGATACACGCTTTGTCACGACGACCTCGTGATGAGATCTTGGCTATCTGTTCGGTATTTGCCGATGAATTTCACGTAGCTCGCGTCACGACAAACAGTGGAACTTTTTTCCTAAATAATCGATTATCAAACTCGGGTAGAATTCTGCTGGAGAAAATCATTTTGAAAAATATTTCCAAGAATCCAGACTCCACCAATCATCTTTCTATTATCGTCTAACAATTAACATCCTATCCTTTCCAAAAAGCTTCGTAAAAACTAAAAAATCACCAAGAAGCGTCATCAACGATCTTCCACCCACCGTGAACCTCTCCGAACCAAACACCGCTGCGCAAGTGGCGCCTGTATGATGTCGTAATCGCCTCCGGTATCTCGTAACCCTCCGCCAAAGGCGTCATTGATTAGAAGTTGACGCGAAAACAGCGTCCTTGGTCAGCTCGCGCACGCCTCCCTGTTCAAGGTGAGCTGGCCGTCCAATTAAGACATCAACCGACTCGAATGAGACGAGGATCACTGCGAGAGACCTCACGCGAGTGTGTCGCGACCGAGCGCGAGCCGAGCGGAGTCCATAGTGGCGACGAGAGAAGAAAGGAACTTGAAAAGAGGAGAACGCGGCCGCGGTTATGTCTGACGGAAGGTGGGAGCGAGAAAGAGGAAGATACCAAACTTGGAGTACACAGCTGCCGCTCAGATTTGCCGGCGGATAATTGCGTGGCTTTTCCACAAATGGCATCCGGGGACGAGCGCCGCGGCCGCATTGTCAACCGGCGGGGGGAAAAATGCGAGATGCATAATTTCATGCGACACGCGTGAGCGGAATCCCGTATAGGCCGTCGCGGCTTCGTTCGTCCGCTTTCGTAACCGCTCGAGCCGAGCGGGCCACGCACGACGATTTGCTTTTTCAGCGCGCACGATTGACGATCGGTTCGATGCGAAGATAAAAACGAAGTTGGACGATTCTGACAGTGCACGCGGGGTTGAACGAGGTAAATTCAGATTTTGGAGGGTGGTTTTTGTTCTCGACAAAATTGATATATTTGAGATTGTTGTTCTGTGTGTCTTAAATAATATTTAATTGGGAATATAATTTAATATAGCGTAATTTGAGTAACATTTGCGGTCCGAGGAATAAAAGCATCGAAGAGTTGCTACCCGCGAAAAAAGGAAACGTTTGACCACTTATGAAATATTTAATCTCTGTCATATAAAATCGCAACTTCAACCCCTGTACCGCAAACTCTTAAAAATTTAATCCGCCAAAAACGTCAACCCACCAACCATCCCGCACCAATAAACTTTCTCAACGAAGCAAAATAACAATCGTACCGTAGCCCACTCGTCACGGCTCGCGTTAATTCGAAGCAATCGGTTCGAGGGCTCCGTTCATCCATCACTGACTACGTGTGCCCATCAACCGGGGTACCCTTTAACGAGCATTTTCATTCCCCGAGAGGAAGACGTACGGGAACGGGCAGACTTCTACGAGGAGGTCCTTCGGAGACAAAGAGAATAGCGTGGTAAACGCAGCCTCGTGCGTCACACAGAGTTACAAACTTTGCGCCCGGTTTAATCCTCGATTTGAATCCGATTTTGGCGGGAACCAGTCGCCGAACCGGTCGGCAAAAAAATGTCGCCGGAATGTGATTGAAGATGAGGCCGTGTGCGTGCGCGCGAGCACGCGAGGAACAAAGGGTAGGGAACAGAGACGGCGAGTGGTATGCGTGAACGGGACGCGTTCCTCTGTCGGAATGTTAAAAATATGACCAATTACGTGTTACATATATGGGGCATGGCGACGCCGAAAAATCAGGCGTCGTTTTTATCGTACAGGTGTACGACAAGGGGACGCCTTTACTGCTCCTTTCGAGATGATCCCGAGCGGAATAAAACGCCCGTCACAGCCTCCGTCGCATATTTAAGCTCTACCGTGTCGATTTTTGTTCGAGAACGTGATATTATTGAAACGAGGCTGTGGCACTTTCTGTTGCCTCGACGGTTTTTCATTTCTACAAGGTTTCCGAGTTTCGATGTTCGATAGGTTGCGAATAATGCAAGTTGAAACCCTATAGCGAAGTTGTTACAAGAGAAGGTTACATCGATTGAACGGAAAAGTTAAGATGTGGTTCCGGTGCTTTGATCGCTTGTCCTACATAGGTTTCTTTTGATTACTATTCGAAATTATAATTCTACGATCGAATGAACGTATTCCAAATAATCTAAAAAGTAAAATCCCTTAACTCGAATCGAATAAAAATGGTTCCTATTTCTAAAATAAAAAAGTATTTTGAAATTTCAGAAATGACCTAAAGTACTTAAAAAATTCAACCAAAAATCCCCATCCAAAAGGCACAACAAATTTTTATCGAACCAAAAAATCCCACCCTCGAGCACAGCTGCCACCCCACCAAGAGCGCATGTACGACACCCCAGGACCGATCGATCGGCCATAAATACCGAAACGGCAGGGCGTCGAGGAAAGGCTTTTTATCGCTGTGGAGCAGGAAGCCAGGCAAATATTTTCGTTACGTCACGCTGGAGCGTTGACTCGCATCGGAGTCGCGAAAATATTGGCCATAATCTCGCGAACGTGGCGGAGGGACACGAGGCGAGAGGTCGGTCAAGCGCGAGGGCCAGGCTCTGAGCTGAGCACAATGGCTAAACTAATATTGAAATATTGCCGGCCGATTGGGCCCGGTGGGCATTTTTCAACGTCGCTGCCGAAGCGCGGCTGCTAACAAATGCCTCTGATTTATGAGTCAGCCCGACCATTCAATGCCGATTGTTAATACGAAATCATTTATTTTGCTGCGCGATCGTTACGCGTTCTCTTTACGCGAGCAGAGAGACCGTGTCTGGAAAAGAAGCTGGTGAGATGCTTGTGTCTCTCGAAGAGGGTACGCCGAACGTGAGACGTGTCCAGAGACGAGTTTATTCCCCGTTGGAATTGTAATGTGACCGGTCGGGGATAAATTAGAAACGGGTCTCGCTCGCGGCAGCCAGCCGTCCATTGATTGTGAAATATATGGGGGCATTTTTTAAACGGCGACGCGACGCGCCGCACAGATAACGAAAAGCGCTCTTGTTTTTGCGCCGTCACGTGCGCCGCACCAGATAAAGTCACGATAGTACCCGGGGCTGCGAGTGGTTGTGCGATTCGTTGATAACGTTTATCGTGCGCCCGCGCGCATAACCGAGCCGTGGGTTACGGTGATTCGGTCCGATTGATTGGTGACCGATTTTTTTTTGACGTCAGGTACAATTCGATCCTAACTTTGATCGTAGTTTTTATGAAATCCGTAAAATTTTATTAATTCTTGTCACTGTACCGGAGCAAGTATAGGTATCGTTGATAGACCAGAGAAATCAAGATTCTTGTATGAAACACGTAAACCCTTCCGTTTTAAGTCAATTTACAGCAATATTAAGATGGCGAAGAAAGACACAAGTTGCTAAACCCTACAGTTTCTAACACGCTCCAAATCTTGTCCCTCGTCACTCATACTCCAAATTCACTTCCTATCGCCTACGTTCGCTAATTTTCCTCCATTATATATTTAAACACGCGTACAATTTTCAATTTGGAGTACTCGAACTTAAATGATTAAAAAACACGAACAAACAGTCTCGAGTTGACCAACTTATCTGTCTGAGAAATCAATGATAAATCATCGGGGCGTCTCTTTGTGTCACCGACCGCGTTCGTTTCTTCGTTCAAGGCTGGCTCGCGGAGCTATTTCCTGCGGAGATGCGCCCACGCGCGCGTGCGAATCTGATTCAAAATTCCACGCCGTGTATATTGATTCAGCTGAATTAACACTTAACACGTTCGTGCAGCGTGCCGGCGGCGGCCACGCACGTCGCTTCGTGGAACGCCACGCGTTTGTGAACCGCGATCTGTCGAGGCCGTCGCTGTTTAGAAGTCGCTGACAGAGCCGCGAGGCAATGAGCGTTACGCGATTGGAAACGAAGGAAATCGAACGGGGTCTAAATTAAACGGAACAGTTCTTGCATAAATTTCAATAGCCTGGAACCTTTTTTTTTTTATACAAATGGAAATAATAAACCTGTAGACGTAGATTTGTGTGAATGTGATAATTAAGTTTAAACGATAATCTCTCGTATAGATATTTTTTTAAAGGTACTTTATGAATGGCTGTTTTTATGAAGTACCCAATTTATTGTGACTGCGGTTTATGTGGTGTAACGTTGGACGTTCATTTATTAATCAAGACTTCAACGTCTCTGTTTCATGTTTATTTTGTGCGTTATCCGTGTATTTATTATTTTTACAAAGAGATACAAAATGTGAAATATTAAAAGATCCAATAAATAGGAGCAAATAAAATTGAAACCCTACACGAAACAAAGTTCCAACTTCCTCGGACCGATCTAACCAGGTCGCGTTCTCAGCGCCAGGTGTTCCTGCCACCAAGACGATCGCTCGGTCCGTTCGATCCGTTCGAGCGAAATCGATTCTTCCCGCGGAGATTCGTTCGGAGCGATTCGTTCGATCGTGGTTGATCGACAACGAGCGAGCCACTCCGTTACGTGGATCAAGTCGATCCATCGTGTTGGATAGGCGGCTCCAGAGAAACGGATTCCAGCCGGTAGCCTTTGACCATGCCGACGCACGAACCGACGCCGAACGCGACCTTAATTGGCGCGTTTACCTTAACTTTCCATTTAAATGCTTTACGAGGTTAAAACGAAGCAACGCGTAAACCACGCGAGCCTTCCTTCATTGCGACCTTAAAGCGATTTCCCACCGTGACTCTTCCCTTTCTCTTCGGCAAAGTCAACGAGGGCGACGCGACGTTCGTTCGCCATGGGGAGCCACCGACAGTCTTGTGGTATCAGGCTAATGAAATGGAGCTCCTTCACGGTGCTCTCCCACGAACCGCTTATGAAAGTTCATGGTTCTTTTCTTTTTTTCTTTTTTGTTGTTCCTTCTGTTTGGTTCGTATTAATTGCGGTTGCGTGAGCATGAAATGTCGCCCATACGAATGGACGTCGTGGGCTCTCGGGAAACGTGGGTTACTCTTCATATGATGTCTTCGTGTTGGGAAATAAATTGAAGTTCCGTGAGAACGGTGGACAATGTGGAGGTGTTGACTTTGTAATGAGATTTCGGGTTGATGATTAGGTGCGAATGTTTCGTTGAAATGGATGTACCGTTGGAGTGATTATAGTTGATTACTTGACGGATCTTAGTACTCGTTATTTCCTGATTTCTGGTTTTAATTACATTTTACTCCGCCCAATTACGTTTCTACCGAAGTTATAAAAAAAAACTGTATTTTATCAGAATCAAAATGAAACTATGAATAAAATAGGAATATTCTGTGACCTATTAATTACCCAAAAATTACTCCAACCCCTACAAACAACACCCACGTTGAACTAAATCCCGAAAAAGAAAATACTTCCAAAAGACAATTACATCTCATCCATTGCTCCTTACAAATCAACCCAATCATTCAAATCCGCAAACACAAATTCCTTTTGAATCCCATCGAAAAAAAGAAAAATTATCTTCCAACCCTTATCTTCCCACGAGCTCGAAGTACCTCCACCCACTTCGAGTTCCATTTCACTATCGCTATCATCTAAGATCTAGCAAGGAAGAAAGGAAAAAATAAGAAGGAAACTCGTGAACTCGCCGTGTTCCACGCGTACAATCGTTCCGACGCGCGGAACGCAGCTTCGCTATCTGATTTATCCTCGATTTCGCTATCAATTCCCGACAAAGGGCGACGCGACGACGCGACGCGCGTCGGCCACGAGGAGCCACGAGCCGTCGCGTGGGACTAAACGGCTCGGCCTTTCCGTCTCGCTTCTATTCCCAGAGCGCGAGTGCCGTGTCTCCTCTTTCTCTTCCTCCGTCTCTCTACCTACTCCTCCACCTTCGTTCGCCGTGTCCCACGGCACTCCACGCTCCCTCGACCCGACGTCTGCTCTCGCACACGCGCGGCCGACACGCACTCACAGCCGAACCCACACGCGCGTGCAACGCGCACGCAGTCGAACCCACACGCGCTCGCGAGAGAACGAACTCGCGCGCCCACGTGCACGCACCGCAACGTTAATGATCGATGCATTTATTTGTTTAACCGCTTTCAATTTTGAATTGCGAAATCGGCTGGCGAGGTTTTAGAGTAGTCTGAGAGGCTGCGAGGCGGATAAGTGAGGGTTTGCAGGTGTTTGTTTTTAAAAGACGTTATAAATTAGGTTCCTAGTGATTTGAAGAAGGAAGTTGAAGAGTGGGTTTGATTGCGCAAGAAAGATGATTTTCGTAGGTGGTAATTCTTGGATTTTGGTCTTTCAGCGATAGCAGGTTCTAATTTTTGAGATATTAAGTATAAATGAATTATTTTTATCGGTAATACGATTGATGATCGAAAGGAAGTAACTCCTTAAATTGTAATTCCAAAATTGCTACACCAATGTTCCTTGAACATCAATTATCCGCTGCACAAAAATATTCTTCTCTCCACGGAGGAACTCTTCTCCTTTTATTTCCATATTCTAATCTTTACCATAAAAAATACCTCGGAAAGGAGGCAAAGAAAAAATCCACAAAAAAAAAAAAAAAGAAAATTCAATTTACAAGCTAATGCACAATAACCGCCAACACAATACACGCCCGCAGGCATNAAAAAAAAAAAAAAAAAAAATTCAATTTACAAGCTAATGCACAATAACCGCCAACACAATACACGCCCGCAGGCATTTTTATCGCGTGGTCCGAGATTTCCTTCGCTCACCCCGGGGCGGACTTATCGCGCGTTAAGCGTCGCGAGAATTTATAACGTTTCGCGTCAGACGTTAGGTGTTCCCGTGCCAAGAGATCCCGCGGCCTCCGTTATAATTCATTCGTTTGGGCGGCCGCCAAAGTCGTACGTTTGCGGCCACGGAGCGTATACGCAGAAAAACGAATTAGCCCCGCTCGCCGGTGCCAAACATCGCGTGGCGGCTTGCACTCACTTACGCACGTGCGTGGGCGCTCTTTGGCGCCAATAATAACTGGTGATCGTCACTCTGTTTCGGGGTGAAAGCCGCTTTGAGCCCGCACGAACGCGCCGCCAACTGATGCATCGCCTTCGCGAACGTTTTCCCATGACGAATTCGTATAAATAGTCACAACCAGAGCTTCCTCGAATCGCGACCGCTTCCTTCGACGCCTGTTCTCTCTTCCTGTTGTTGCGATTATGAAAATCGCTGTACGATGTACCCTTCGTCTTATGACATCGAGTCGCATTAGCAACATAGGTTACGTTTCGACGACGAGAAACATGAGTTATCGTACAATTAATCTCAAGTTTAGCTTTAATTGGTAAAACTGAGGATCATCAGATATAGATATCGTAATTTTTGTCGGTCGAAGTATTATAGGTCGGAAAAATTGAGTTTGAAAATTTGATTTCTTAATAGAAATCAGTGTTTAATATTCCGAAGAAAAAGTAACTTTGATCAGCCTCTTCTTCCATAATTAATGAAGTCGTATCTTTCTACGCTTTAGAAAATTATGGCAACGTTCTTCAATCTTCTCAATGAATCGAATCTCGACTTCGATTAACCTAAATTTTTGGGAGTTTCCCGTTAAAATGATTGACCGTTCAATTTTCGTTCGCGACAATACTCGAACCAACATTCTTCCACCCAAATAGATCATCGCCACACGATACTGCAAGAGCATTCGTAAGGAGGCGTGTTTTAATCATGACCAAGCATTTGAATCGCCAGTATCCAGTCGAAAAAAAAATCAAACAACAAAACGCGAACCGCACGAATTAGTTTCGTTCTCAAATTCCACGTGGTGCTTTTAACATTGTTAATCGACTCGTTCTATCATCCACCCAGCTCCATGTAAGTTCCCTCGATCGAACGTATCGCTTGTGCAGCGAGCATGTCCGTTCTCCCTCATATGCATTTTAATCGAATTATTTTTCAAGATTTTGCGAAACCCAGCTCGACCAGCTTCCTCTTCTCTATCGTATCGTGCAGGCTAATAAAAATTCGACTCGCGCGCACGAGAAAGGGAGACGTATAATCAGGCCTCTCTTCGAATAGAGGACGGGCTAGAGAGCGTCTGAAAATTTAAATTGGCCTAGACCGGCCGTCGCTTCGTTCTTATGACGCGAACGCGTGGATTAGCCTACTGTTCGTCGTCTCTCACGAACTAACCAGTGATTATCGTCCGGGGATACGAGCCACTGAAAAATTGCTAGAGCATGGTACTGGTTGCGTCGATTATGGTGGAGAGCAGAGATATGGAAGATAATAATGTTATTTATATTGAGAAATTTTTGTTGTCCTGTTTGGCGTCTGTGTTCTTGAATATTGAAAACAAGATTGATCTTTCTTTGATTTTTATGAACCTTTTTTTTGCGAAGTTTCAAGAATGCTGTTAAAATATTTGAGACTTCGGAAGGGATAATTTTCTGTAGCTTTCAGTGTCGGTGATTATCGAGAAAACGAACAAAACATGAAAAATCTGATTTACGCACGGACAAATTTTAAGATACAGAATTAAAAAATTGATTAACTCTGGAATATAAATCTTGGATAACTAACAGGACAATCTTCCTTGTAATATAAACTTCGAGCCGAAAAATTTGGAAGAAAAAGAAGTAATTGCAGTGTTAAAAGATCTCGTGATTGAAAACGAAATATCGTTCATAAAAAATAAAAGAAAGGATCAACGTACTGAAACGATACATTGAAGAAACATTAACGAGATTTACTTTCACGTGCAGGTCAGGCTGCTCAAACAACCGGTTCATTTGCACCATTGCTTTTAATTATCCTTCAATTATGCCTGCAATTATTCGTCGGTGCTTCAGATACCGAAACATCGAACCAGCTCGACGCGACCGCTACTTTTTTTCTCTGCGCAAGAGACGGTGGCAAAAAGTTAATTAAAAACGCGATTACACCGGCGTCGTTTCATCTGTTTGCTCATTAACAGGCACGGCGTGTCCAATTCGATGATTAGATAGCCTATGCCACCCGTGCCGCAATTTCGATCGACGATGGAGCAACGGTCAACCGATTGCTTCGACGAGTAATTACGTTGGCGTTTCGAGAAGAGAAAAAAAAAGGAAAAGAAGAAAAAAAAAAAGAAAAAGGACACCATAGGTAGGGAAGAGGATTCATCTTCGAAATAGGCAAGTCGAAAATTATCGGTCAACGAAAAATCGTGCTCGTCGCGGACAGGAAACCGTCGATTTTTATCGGGGGATGCGCCATGAATATTTATATGTCCCACTCCGCGGCTCGACAAATATTTTACAGCGCGAGAATTCGCGCCAACGATCGCCGACACACACCACTGGGATCCACGTCAAAATCGACCCGATAAATTCGTCTGTCTGCCGAGTCAATTACAACCGTTAGACGCTGCTACGACCATGCACCGTGATCATTTATCGCCGGCCTTCGTTCCCACTCCTTCCATCGTTTTTGGATCTGTACGCTTCGTCGACGGGAAAATTTTTGAGCGATGCTTTGATTCGTGATATTTATAATATACTTGATTAATATTCTGTATGAAAATTTGAAATAATTCTTGGAAGATGCTCGAAGGGTGAAATTAACCAAGATTTTTATTCTTTCTTCAAAATTGAAACGAAATTGCTTAAAATAGAATCGAACATACCACTAAGAGTAAGCGGAAACAATTGCATCAAATATTACAGACACTTGACAGATTTATGAAGATCCTACATTCACTGTAAAGATAACAAATACTTTCTCAACTGAGAATGAATTATTCGAAAACCAATTTATCAATCGTGTTAAATTGCATCGATCTATCAAATCTGCTTATTCATCTTCTTCCTACAAAACAATTTCTAAGTCCGTCATAACTCTACAAGAACCTTGCACAAGAAGAGACTTGACAACAAATCACTCCATAAAGCGTACCTCGATAAGATATCGGGGACTGGTTCGAAGAAACACCAAGGAAAGAGCACGACATAAGAGGCAGGAGATCAGAGACCAGGTTCCCGCAGCAGGAACACGCGAACCGTAATCCCTGCAACATTCGCGAGACCAAATTTGGCGGCATTGTGAGGCAGCTCTCGGTTAGGCGGACAGCTGTTTCCCAGGGTCGTGGCCGACAGAAGCATCGAGGAGCAACAAGACAATTCCGTATGATTTATATTTATGAGCGTACTGCCATTTAATAGCTGCCGCGCGGCATTGCGCTCACTGAGTCATCGAGAGGAGCCAGCAACTGCCGGCGACTTGTCTTCTGAAAGCGGAGGACTTTGAATCATTCGAGCGCCAGCCAGCTCCGAAACAAAAGCAGTACGCGCTCGTTATCCGCTGTTGGAATGCGGTCGATTAATTAATTGGGATTTGATGATGCGTTCAACGGTTGGAGAATGATAGAGAACGAGGTCGGCGCGTGAAGTTGCCTACCTTGTAGTTTTTCAAGCGTTTGCAAAAATATTTGTTCATTTGCTTGCACCTGCTGGATAATTTGTGAGAGTGTATGGAATAGAATAATTGATCGGAGAGATCGGTAACGTGCTAACACATTGCTAACTGCACGAGTTACACTCGGTAATATATTTTCTAAAAAAAAAAAAACATTCGAAAAGATTTTTAATCCATCCGTAAGAAAAGGACACTACGAACCAGCTAGAAAAGTCCTCCCGTGCGAAAGGATCTCGCACGCGGCTCTCCCTAATGGCTCTCCCTTGGGAGGGAAGAAAACCAGGGCGCAGCATCCGTTCGATCGATCCTCATTATGCACGCTGACCCCGCCACGACCTCATTCTCCGAGACGGAAATTGGTTTTATAATTTAAACCAGCCACGAAGGTAATCGAGCCCTCCGGAATAGCCCCGTGAGCGCCGTATTAGGTTTCCTCTGTTGGCATTCATGACACCATCGGTATATACCAGCCTTTAGAAATCACTTTCCCTGATTGACACTGAATGCTGCCCTCGAACTTGTCCCGCTCGATTCGAGCGTACCTGTTCGTTTATTATATCGAACGTCTTCGTGGCGCTCTTAGAGATGTCTATCTAATTCTTCGTGCCTTTATCGAGGCCACTGATCGAGGTCCCCTCTATCTCCCAATCTCTTTTTTTTTTTTTTTCATTCGATCGTTCCTTTTTCGTTCGCGAGAGACGGATGACGACCGCGAAGGTACCAGTGCTCACGTGGGAAGGCGGCAGGTGTATCGAGGAGAGAATAACGCTGTATATACGATAGGCGGCTTACACCACTCATCTTCTTGCCTTCCTTCGACGCGCACCCGTGTGTTGGATCGCAGAAAAGAGAGGAATCAATTATAAGCGAATTTGCATCGCAGATTATACCACGCGAACAAGAATTTGGCTACTCGATCGGATTGGGGCTTCTGGTCTAATGCATCGGATCGATCTTTTTGTTTGGTTTAATTTGTCTGTCCTGAAAGCTTGGTTCTACTAATGGAAAACGTAGATATGATTCACGAATCCCAGATGGGTTCTTAGATAATTAAATTGTATTTTATTGCGTGGCGATCACCGACAGACGCCTTTGTGTAGCAAGAAAGGTTCATTGTTGGGAATGTGTACATTATTGTTCGAAGGAAACAACTTTGAAATTAGTGTAATTACTGTTATCACTTTCCTGTTTATCGTTAATTAGTATTCAGCGATTTCTATCTGATTCTCAGTTTCGAAGAAATTGTTAACGTCGAGTACAACGAAAAAAATTCTCATACCTAATCTCATAAACACTCCTTTCCACGATATTAGAAGAAAAAAAAAAAAAAATAGAATTAAGTAAAAATGCGGTGTAGTATCCAATGAAAATTTTTTTCTCGGCGCTTCCAAGAATCCGTCAGGAAAAACTTGAGGCGAATGGAATCTGGTTTCCTGTTACTATCTCCACCGGATACAATGTAGCAATGACTAAATATAAACTGCTGCACCCTAATTGCTACATAATTGCAGCACTGTCAATCTCACCGCGAATTTTCTTCGCGTTAATGGCGTTTCTCGTTGTTACGCGTCTGCAATTACTGTCAATACGCCACGAACACCGATCTACTTCAATTTCCGTGAATATCAGCTGGCTACACCTCGCCTTAATAACATATTTTAGGCGATCATTAGGCTCGCGACCACACGCACGCAGACCGTAAGAGGGATTTCCTGGGACAGATGTCTGATTGGAACGAAATTGATTGACGTCTGACCTAATAACGTACCACTCCTTTGCGGAACCGTCATGGATCCGACGCGACATTTCACGACAGTTTCAGCAAATTAGTACGTTCCAAGATAGATTCGTATCTATCGTTCACTAAATTCGTCCCTTCCTTCCTCTAATAGCTACCTGACTTTTCAGTCGATTGTGAAGAACCTGTCCTCAAGTTTGTCGTGTTCGTTCTGTGTTCTTAGAACGCAGGTAATCGTGTGTTTTAAAAGCCTGGATTATTTGCGTCAGCGTGACATCGAAGCTTGTCAGATGTTTCTATGCCAGAATAATAGTTCGAAGAATCTTTCGAGAGATTGTACTGTACATCGTGAAATTCAGAATAACGTAACGATATCGGTTACTTTTCCTCTTCCGATGATTTCTTCATCTTTTCGTTGAAATAGGATCGAAAGGATCACTTTCGTGATGATGTTCTCGAGTCAGCACCATCTCGGGAACCAGCAAACCATGTGGCCCGGTAAAATACGTCTATTTTCTTAAAGCCACGGCTAACATGGAGCAAATGTTCCAACTCGAATACACGCTTTCAGCAACGTTTTATGATGCCTCGCATACGTGCGGATATTTTCATAGTTTGTTCAGTGGGACTATCTGGTTCTTTGAGAAACGAAATCGGGGACACGCTATACATATACACAGGACACGGTTAAGAATCATCCACTGCACTAAATTAAACAATAAACATCGAAAGAAATAACTTTGTGCTTGGAGAAATTTGTAATCAGTTGTGTCACGAGCGAAAGAGAAGTTCTTGATTTTAAAATATTTTTCGTATCAATGATATCTATTTAATCAACACATTTTCAATACGAATAAAACAGAAAAGAGTCAAATTAGTAAAAAGTTCTATAAACTAAATATAAAAAAAAAATCTAACTATTTATAATTTTAAAAAGAATTCCGAACAACAAACATTGAAAAGAGTTGGATGAAAAATGTATTCTTAACTTCAAGCTCTCTAAAAAAATTTTCCTAAAAAAAGAATGAACTGTGTATCTATAAAAAAAAAAAGTCACCCCTAAAATCCTATATTTATCCTGAAACATTCCACGTACATCACAATAACCCAAACTTCATCTCTTCCTCCACAACCCTCTATCGACACACATTTAGAAGCAGTCAAAAGTGTCGAACAAATACACTCGACGAAACCATTAAAAGACCCTAAAGAACCTTGCTCGGTGCGTCGGGAAAAATCTGTTTCGACCTGCTGCTCCCTTCTGTAGTGCACATGCTGGATCCGGAATCAGGGTGGTTCCGGTTTTTTCCATTCTTCCATGGGAAAACTGAGCCATTCGGAGGGAAACGACGTCGCCTGAAAAGACGTCACCGCCCTGTCTGCAACTCTTCCAACGATTGGAAGGAAGTCTTTCGGCGGCCTGCTGCTTCGGGGTAGAAGAGAGGAGAGAATTGTGGCAGTGTGGTCCTGTGTTCTGGGCGGACGTCCGCCCCGCACGATCCAGATATCGATCGCCCAGCATTGTTCCCCTCGAGCTTGTTATTAACTGTCATAGATCTCACGAAATACCGACCTGTCGAGCGCGTCTTCCGCTACGCCTGCTCCGTACAAATTAATTTATCACGGATCCATTAAGTGTTTCTTCGCGTGTACTTGCAATTCCGCACGACTGGGCAAATCGAATTCATGAAATCAATTCGCAGGGAATAAAAGTGACCTGTTGAGCCAATCTATAAAGCTAAAAGCCAGGGACTAAGGTATTCTGGATTCTTGAACTGTACCCTACGAATTAATCCGACGAGAATATAATTTCGAGTGGATCAGAATCAAAAATACTACATTCCTTTACAAATTCAAAAACTTCGATCTATAACTCTGCTCACTAAAACTGTCGCTCGATCCAATCCCATCAAAGAAACGATCTGACCGATAAAACACTTATTACCACCCCTGACAAAAAAAATTTGTTTCATCTTACTACGTTGGATCGACAACTTTTTAACAACAGTGTTCGCATGAAAAAAAACTGAAAAAGATCCGAAGAAGAAGAGCATGTTGTTTCAACCTCCAGAGACGTATCTGGAAAATCCGAGCGGAAATGGAAGCGGTTCAAAGGCGAGACCGCCCTCGTTGTAGCAACCTCTTGCAGCCACCCCCAGGGTTCAGCGGGCCACAAACTGCAGTTTCTCGGATCCAGGAGCCTCGGGGGTAGGAAGGTGAAGTATACGCGAGTGTGGTGGTCTTCCATTCCGGCAAATGTCCGCCCCACGCGACCTCAATTTATTCGACACCTCCCCTAGCCTTCAGCGCTTGAAAACTGCTCCGAATCTTTTTGGCGCGAGGGAGCAACGCAGCATGCGCCATGAATTCGCCCGGACGAAACAGCAGGCTGGCCAAGGGTGAGCAAACCCGCGTCCCAGCATCGTAAAAGAGTTATTATGCTAATGAACAGTGCACGCCTAATTACTTCCTCGGGAAAGGAGAGTATCTTATCCGGGTATCTCTCCGCTCCAGAGGTGCATCGAACGGTCACGGAACGATTGATAAGGAATAACCAACCCGTGGAACGGGTATAATAAATTATTGACACGTCCGATCGCGATATATTCGAATCGCTGAGTATAATATCTTAATTCCGCCTCGTTACCGATGGCGTCTCGGGAGAATTGGGGTGTTTGAAGAGGAAATAATTGTTACTTAGTCTTGTAATTTATTAATATCTGAGTTACTGCAATCAGCGATGCTTTGAAAATTTCGATTCAATTTCTAGGTATCCAATAAGTAAAATTTTTAACACAATTTCTCATTTTTGAGCTTCTGAATTTTTAGTTTCTCGAGATTTTTTATTTCTAAGATTCCAAACTGTCAAATTTTTAACTTTCTCATTCCGTTCGCCAAAAAATTCTTCCAAGAACCGTCCAACTTAAATAAATCAGCTCTTTAACGATTTTCTTAATCATGAAATTCAACTACCAAGACCACAGTGTCTCCGTAAACCAGAGAATCCACGGAATTCCGTCGGAAGGACATAAAATTTTCCCCACGAATGAGGCGTACTTGGAAACGACGCGTCCCTGACAGTCGACCTCTCCGCGTCGTGGCGGCGTCGCAAGTCTGGACGTGAGCCAGTCTTGCGAAAGTCTCGTAACACGTGTTTCAAGTCCGTTGGCACGTGTTGGTGGTCCGTTCAGGCCCGTAAACGTCGCGACTCCAAGCCGGCGGACGCCGACAAAGAGCGCCTCCGGCTCTTCTATTGTGGAGAATTTAAGTCCATGGAAACTGGACGCATTGTCGTGCCTGCTTCTCGTCGGACACGCACGTTCACGAATTTATCCCCGAAAATGAAGGGAAAAAAGGGGATACGACCGACTGCTTGGATCAGCACCGCCAAGGATTCTCTGCATTTTCTGTTAGCGATTTCTTTCTTTCGGATGATTGCACGTTGCGAGATTTTTCGTTGTTACGAATATAATGGAGAATCCTTTGTTCTTGGATTTTTTCATTTAATTATTGAATGATTAATCTCTCTATGCAGGTGATCCAAATTTTATGTTACCAGTCGATTAATAAACATAAAAAGAATTTATCTTGAACTTCTATAATTAACTACTAGAGCGAACCTTGAGCAATCATGGATAATTTTATAAAACGTTTCGGTTCGCGATTAGAACAAACCCTGAGAAATAAATTACTATTCATCGACAAACAAATAAAAATCCAATCGAAGGATCGTCCTATAAAATTCCCACTCCCCTATAAAAATACCCCATACTTCCCACTGCACCCCACATGTCCCACCCCTCCGCGCACCGTAAAAAATCTGTAATAACCTTCCTACCGACTTTCAAATCTCCCAAAACTAAACGCTAATCACCGTCATCCGTATCAATAGATAATTACCACCGCTATACCACAAGACAGCCATACACACAGCACAAAGTGCACGTTAAACCCCCGAAACCTGGTGGACCATCGAGAACACAGCCGGCTACCTTCTTTATCTGCGTAGCACGTCGAAAAAACTGCGGACGGGTCTGGAAAGCGTGGCCGACTTGGGAGGTCGCGGATGCGCCACCGGGGGATCCGCATGCCCTCCTAAATATGTTATTAGTTCGGTCGTATAACTGCTTCATTTCGAGCATATAGCCCGAAGGCGATCATCTGCGTTCGCGGGCCAGATCGTGGCCTCTGCGAAGGAGCGAAGAAGAAAGAAAGAGGGAAACGTTTTCGCGAGACTTAGATGTACGCGGCACGACGGAGGAGAGAACGACGACGCGACGTGGCTCGCCCTCCCAGAAGTTCGACCAGGGAGGCCTAGATTGTTTAATCGTCCCCCCCTAATCAATGCCATGGCACCCTGTAATTTCGCCAAATTGCGGTAGAGACTGTTCTACGGGACATTCGGGGCGAAATAGGCAGCAGCACGATGGTAGGTCTTAATTTAGGCCGCTATAAAAGCGGCTAGTAGGCCGCTAGCCGTTTCACGGATGTTTCGTGTTTAGGTTTATGTTACTCGTCGGACGCCATCGCGATTTTTCGCCTGTCTCCCGGATATCGTAGACCTTCCACGGATCGTGGGAATTGAAACAAGGTACCGATAGAGAGAGAAAGAGGTAGAAATTCGATGGTTATGCGGGCTTATTGTAGGCCGATTAGGCAGTTCCTCGCTGCCTGGGCGGAGAGGACTAATGCAAGGTATTAAATATAGTGGTCTACGGGGGCTTCTGTGATGATTGTGCGCCTACGTTGAACATTACTCGTGAGCGGAGGAGCTTAATGATCGCGTAGATTTGCAATATAAATCCGGCAGGAATTTCAGAGTCGAGCCCCGAGGGATGAAAATCTCGGCAACGTTCGAGGCTAAGCTCGTAAAGTACCGTTATTATTGAGCACGCTTGTCGTTAAGCTTCCACGTTGATGCGTGTAATTTCGCGGTAGGTAATGGACGATTCTAACAGAATAAATAAATCGTTCACAATCGAATAGAATATGTTCGTGGGCGACTTTGTACCAGAGAGCGGTGTAACTTTTTAAATGAATTTTATAAATCTTGTTACCAAGCTAAGAACGGTCATTCAGTAGATATTGCAATTAAATTGTTAATGTCTTGTGTTTCTACATTTATATTACACAAATTAATTAAATTAGAAATTTTGTTGCATAAAACGAGTCACATATTTTATTTCTGAATGAACGATAAATAATAAAAGTTTACGATTCGTATGTATAAATGAGGATTGACAATGAAAGGTTCTTTATTGCACATTGGTAAAACAAGAACCTCCGGTTTATTATACTTTTTAAACATCATGCACTGGTATCGCGAAATTACAGGTGTACCCTTCATAACTGGATCAATGAAGGGCCAACATCATAATTGCCTCGTTCGCGATATAATTACTTTATTCTAGATACTACAAAAATGCAACAGCAAAGAAAGAAGAGATCTTAATCGCCTAATTGTCTCGAACCAAACCTGGACCAGTTTACTCGCGCCAAATTATTTTTTTCACGTTAAACATTTTCAAGAACATTCCGCTATAATAATTCTTTTTAACGATCTCCTAATAAATATCAATGAACAATCAATTCTTCCATACACTTAAAAACTATCTCCAAATCGTAGCTCTCGATTTAATTGATCGCTCAAAAAATTCCCAGACCAATTATTTCATCGTTATCCAAATTAATCCACAGGCGGAACAAATCAAGTACAACGTGCAATGTTCAAGATTCATACTGCATCGAGTGCACTTAGGTAAATGACAATTAACCGTGTCGAACTCCAGGCGTGTAATAACTCAGCGTATCGAATAAACGAGTCCAGGCGACGCAGAGCACCGACGAACCATCGAATTAACACAATTATCGCCTCGGGGGTGTTTTACCGATGCAAATCGTCCGCGCTAACTTGAATCTCCATCTTCGATCGTGTCGAAGCGTTTGTCATGATCGATACGCCTAGTTGTGAGCATTTAATTTTATGTAATTCGGTTTTTACCGATTGCAGACGATATGGAAACAAAATTATAAAACAATTCTGAATAGCTACTTGTTTTTGAAGGTCTAAACTTTCAATTTAAACGACACTGGTCAAGGAAAAATTTAATTACGGTACGTGCTGTATGGAAGACCTATAAAAACGTACAAATAAATTGTTTCAAAATTACAAACGAGGTTGAGAAAAGAATTTTCTCGAATGATAATGTTGCCAATCATTCCCAAGGATTTCGTCGCGGTTGGTACGATCGAATTCCTCGAGAATGAAAATGTACGATTAATCGGGACGGTGGTTCTGCGAGCCGCGGTTGACTTCTTGGGTGGCGAAACGATTAAACCTTGAATCGGCCTAATTCCCGCTTTATCGCCTAAGATCGGGCCTTAATATGCGCGAGCGGAGTGTATGGCACGTCGATTTGGTCCGTTGGAATTTCGAGATGAACGCCAGCGATGGGAGCAAAACGATTCAAATGTTCAGAGGAGAGTTTAAGGGAAGTCACAGGTAAACTTACGACTTGGTATTTCTTTATAGAGGGAAATAAAAATAACTAGACTTAATTACTTTTCGTTATTATCCGAAAGTTATTTCTGAATCGAATGAAGAATTTTAGAGAAAATATTTCTTGATATTCAAATCCTGCAATCAGTTCCCTTAAAAAATTATTATAATTTTGTAACCAAATTAAAAATTTTAATTCTACAGAACGAATCTATGAGACACAGCCACGAACTTAATAATTTTCTTCGCAGCGATTGAAAAATATTTCCACTGCGCAGTTAAACGAACAAAAGTCTCTGATATCGTGAAAAAAAAAAAAAAAAATAGCATTTGCTTGAAAATTCAAGTAGCCAGTTTCGAAAGCCAATCGCTACGTTCTTTTTCCGCGGTAGCTCTCAAACGCCGAAACTGCTGGCAGCCATGAACGGACCACACGCGCGTCGATAGACCTTTTAAATGCCGTTTTGCGAAACCGAATTCGAGCTGCCGTTCGTACATAATTACTCGTGTAGCCTGTGCATCGAGATCGAAAACAGATTCAACGTTCACGATTTCAGAACAGAGGGGATCATCTGATCATTCATTAAAAAAAAAAAAAGAAAGAAAACAAAATGTATCATGTCGTCGCTGTCTTGTCCAACAAACTACGAGGCTTCAGATCGAGATAAGCTGAAATAATCATCCTTTAATCCGTCGATCCATAAACGCGAGCGTTAAACGATTTCTCCCATCGTCGGTGCCAGGATTTTCGGTTCGATTCGATTTCGTAATCATCAATAGCCACGTCATCCGGTCCACGTTACGTCATGTAATTTTATGTAATATCAAGCTCGATGCTCGCGTATTAATTACGCTTCACCGCCGGTCAATTCAGCCTCCATTTTATTCGCGAGCGATCCGTTAATACTGTTACCAGAGCTTCAAAGGGGCGGACGAGATGGTTTTATGCAGAAAAGGGAACGCACGGCACACAGGCAACCGCGCGCGGCCGTATTAAAACCGCATAAAAATAAATTCAACGCATGCAACGGCAGGGCAAAAATAAACTTCCTCCAACGTTACCTCCAATTACGCCGCGATATTTTTTTCGGGCCACGTCGGTAGTCACAAGCTCGTGTACTCGCACTGGCGCACGCGTTCGAGAGCTCGCGTGCACTTATCGAACATCTACACGCGAGCCAATTTTATTTTCCGCGGTGAACGAGCTCGCTACGGCCCCTCGTCGTAAATACAGGCGTTGAAATCACCAGTAGGCTACATTGTTACCCAACGGCGCCCCCTCTTATGCTCTCGCTCGCGAAAAAGGATTCCTCTCGCCGGTGAGCAGGTGCATCCGCGGCGACGTATTTTACCGATTATAAGCTCGAGACCACCCCTTAGAGGCCAGCCACCAAGGGGAATTGTTTTAATTGGAACCCAGAGAGAGTTTATTTTTAATTAATGTTGGACCAACGATGGTTCGACGATTGGTTTCGAGTTGTAATAATTGATAGGTTACGGAGATTTGAATGAATTTTTTTTTTTATTTTTCTTTAGTTTGTTTAGGGGTACATGTTTTTTAAACGTGAAGTGGTAAATTTGTGAATAAAATGCATCCAAAAGTTAAGTTTTGGGTTTTACCTTTCGCGAAGACTGAATGGATGATGGAATATGGATCCAACGAGTCGTTCCTCAGCTTGAATTTTAAGGTTTTCTGTAAAAGAAGAATGCATAAAAGTTTAGCTTTTCGTATCAATAATTTATAATGATTAACGTTTTACAATGTTACACGAAGGAAAAAAATGTTATATTTTTATTTTTCATATGTAATGTGTATAATAACTTTTTCTTTAATGCTGCAATTATATTTTTCTATTTATTTTATGCATGCTTTTAAAATTAAGAAACATCTGTCGCCACCTTAAGATTTTTGCTTGCTAAATACGTGTACATTTTACCGTTTCCTTTTTTCTTCCGCTTTATTACCGAACAATTTAATAGCTCCATAAAATGATTATTAACCCGAACCTAACCCCCTTAAGCAGAAAGAGCGGATATGTCTGTCGTAGTAAATTATTCATAGCCCTTACTCGTATTTTAAGCACGGATCGTAACTTTCAATGCTGCGCTCTCGAACAAATAATCAGAAGTTTGTTCGTGAAAAATATCAGCGTCGATAAACGTAATTGATTCTCACCCAACCAACAACACAGGCAAAAAATTATAATCTATTTATGGAGTTGACGCTTTGAGTTGGGGCTCAATTAATGCACCTAATTAAATTATAATTATATTTACTTGTTTCGCTTGAAAATATTGTACCATTGATTCTTTGAATATCTATAAAATTTCTTGGCATATCAAATATATTGCAAATACTAATTTATATCGGACAATAAATATCGTACTAAATTAAATCCTTATTTAAATAATTCTAAAAATGTCAGACCAATTGAAAATTATTTCTTAATCAACTTTTTTCAATGAACATATATGCTTCCTTCTCCTAACACATTCACTCTATCCAAGAAAGCAACTACACTTTATTGCGACTACCCGTTTCATCATATGTTTTCCATATTTACATCCAGAACCATTACCATTCGTCTACTCAGTCTTCCAATGGACGAGACTAATTAAAGTGGAAAACTCAGACTCAAAGTAGCGCGAGGAATTCGTATAATTAAGCACCAGAAACCAACATCGAACCAACGAAAGCAAAAATGACAAAAAAAAAAATAAAAAAAAATAAAAAAATGAAGTCAGCCTGTTCGAAGCAAATAACAGCAGTTAGACACTGCGAATAAAGGATCAGTCCACGAGACCAATACTTTGTCGCGGTGTTCGTCGCAAAGAAAGGGTTCCGAGCTGAAATTAGCCAAGCACGCACCGACCAAACGACTAATTAGTTTGCGATCCAATCGAATTTCCATTACCCGCTCTGACCAACGCATACTACCCTGTTTCTGTTCGCGGTCTGATAATCAAACGCAAAGGAATCTGACGTGCGATTGGACCGTGACATGTTTATTAACTTGTACCATTTATCGCAAGTCGAATCGATTTTTGGCGCCGCGTAAATTGAACCAAATCGATGGGTAAATCGTGCACTAATCATTTGGTATAAATATGTGAATACCGGCTAGGAAACTAAAACTGGATTCTTGCAAACATTTTATTCAGTCATCGGAAAGACTCTAGAGGTTAAAATTGTGCAATTTAATTAGTGTATTGAGAGTGGTTCCTATTTCAATTTATTTCCTGTAAAAGTAAGTTCGATTTATTCGCAGGAAACACGATGTCAATATTTTTGGATTGGAAATTGAAAAAAATTCTATTCCTATTTAACACTGGAAATTCATAATTTTTCGTACAATTCTTATCAATTTACAACGACACAATTTCAGACAGTTTCCACAGTTTTCTATAAAAATTTCTATAAAATCTCGTTTCTCTTTCGCGACATATTTTTTTAAAAATATCTATCACTTAAATTTAATAGTTAAATGTTGATAGCTCGAATGTTTAACCACCAGCAGAACACTACCCCGAAAGAACAGCTCTCAAGAGACATCGCAAAATAATCCGAAAAAGCAGACCGTCCGTGACATATTTATTAACTCGCGCCGCTTATCGGAGATCGAATCGGTTTTCGGGGCCGCGTAAACCAAGGCGAATCGTCGGAGGCCAGTTTGCACGAGAGAGCAGACCGCCCATGTCGAGCCGGTCCCTGGCGCGGCGAAATCGTATTATGAACGTTTTATCGAGCCGGACTGCGAAGAGTGGCGAACCGCGAGTACCGAAGCGCTAATTGCGAGCCGCTCTTTCCAAGGCCCGGCACACGTGGCCACGATGTACGCCTCGTTAAGGCGGTCCTTAAGGCGATCCTGCCCGGTCAGGAATTCCACGTGCTCGCTTCTGGGAGGGTGGAACACCGTGATACGCCGCGTTTCAGCCTCGCGTACCCGCTTACCTCATGATCGCTGTAATTGGGAGCGATCGGGCTTGGAATCGGACTGGTGGAACGTTGGAAAGAGATCGTACTCCCAATGGCCGGACGAATAAATTTCGATGGCTTATTGAATGGTAAAAGCTGCAGAATTTCGGAGATTATTTTAACTTTGCTCGGGTTATTGGAGGAATTAGAATTTTGTGCCGATGAAGGGAAATTAGCAGCGATCTTATTTGTAACATTTTTAATTGAGTTATGGAAGATAAGATTATGGTTTTCATTTTAGATACACTTTTCTAGTCTTCTTTATTCTTAAAGAAATTGTTTCCGAAAATCAAGCAGACGAATGAATAATTGCAATTAAAAAAATTCATCGAAATAGGATGCAATTTATGAATAAATTTTTATCCACACCATAGTACGAATCTAGGTTGTAAAACAAATTTTCCAAGTACGCATTTCCTGATCTAAAGAAACCACCCTTACTGCCAGCACGAACGATTAGAAAATCAAGCACCCAACAATGCGAAAAGATGGATTTCCCCCAGCAGAAGAAAAGTATCTCGAGTACCGATGGGCTCGTGCTTGTGCTCGAGTGCAGGTCCAGAAATGGGCAGACAGGAAAGCCGATGGAAAAAGTCGCGACGCGTGCTTGAATCAATAGAGTGCTCAACTATGTCAGCGTTTATGGCATCGCGTCAGCGTGCGTTTTACGCGAGATTACGTGGGCCTAGGGCTTTCCTGCCTCCGCAACACGGGGCCCACGAGTGTTTCCACTTATAATAACATTCCGAAACACGTAAATACACTCGAGTGGGCAAAGCCTCGCTGCTGTAGGTCCTTGTAGAGACGACGGTCAGTCGGTGGCCGTGTCTAAACCGACGTCTGCCAAAGGACGACGGGATGTAGTCTCTCCGCTGGCTACTTGAATGTCGTCGTCGGCTTCAAGGATCGTCTGAATGCTAGACTTTTTTTCCTCGCCAGGAGGAGCAGCCTCCTTACGGAAAACGCCTTAATAATGTTCGAGATGAAAGTTTGATTCGTAATCTTGTAGCTTCTTTGTGAAATGTTTGGATAGGTATCTTGGTATCTACTGGAACTAGGTATCGACGAAAGGGGTTCTGTATTACTTGGGTTTATAAAAAGGGTGAAGGTTTTAAAGATAATAATAATTAAAAATGCAAGTAAGTTTGTGATTTAATTACAAATGTATAGAATTTCTCTGAAGACATATAGGATTTATTTTGGTTGTTAAAATACTTGAAGATTTTTTTAAAATGTCTCAAAGCTGAAGACAGAAGCGTAGAGTAGTTTGTGAGAAGTCGAGTTAAATGGGTTAGGCTTGAACAGGACGTTTATTTTTATTTTAATTTAGCTCCGTATCAATTATGAGTATTAGATGCTTCTGTATTCTGTAAAAATAAATTTAAAAGAGAACCAATTTCAAACTAAGGGAATAGCAATTTTATTTGCTTCGTATTATTTATAACCACTTAACGCAATATTTTACACCAGAATTCCGCAACCGTCTCACCCCTAATATTAAAAACTCCTCAACCACCTCGTAAAACCAGTAGACGGCCCACTTCTGCCATCATAATCGTTCCAAAAGCACCCCAAATTTTTATACTCAACCTTCAGGATACCATCTTCGAGGATAATCACGAGGAATCAGTTTTTTTCGTCGCGGCATTAGGACGTTATTCAGATGCGCGACGAGGGAGCGTTGAATTTTTACGTGACACCGAGTCTGCCTAAAAAGGAGCACGGTGACGAGACCACGGCGCTTTTGCAAACGAGTCACGTCGCCGACGGATGCTTCTTCAACTATGGGATCGTTAGTCGCTTCTTTGCTTTGCTCGGGGATCAAACGCGGGTCTCAGATCTCACCGCTAGCGGGTGGCGGCATAACGAGAAATCGCCACGAGCATTTCCTCGTCACGACCGTCGCAAAAATGCACGCCCACCGCGCACAAATTACGCGAACGAGTATTCCACACGCGATACACGAATCTTCCAGTCCAACTTTTAAGTTTTTCCCGCGTTTGTTCACGTTCAGATTTTTTTTCGCCATTTCTTCTTTTTTCTTCCTTTTTTTCCTTTTTTACCTTTTTTTTATTTTTTACCAAGATTTATATCACGTTACTTGTAGGATGATAATTTTGGTTCTCTATAATGAGTCGACGAGCCGCAAAGAAATCTGGAATCCAATCGAATCCCAACTGCCGCTAACTAACTGTACGTTTCACCGACCGGAAGGAAGTTGCACGGATCGCGAACAAAGGACCACCCGAATGCTGACGCGTAACAGGCCACCGTTCCTCCCACCTGTATCTTTTCCAAGCGTTCCGTGAAGCGAATTCTATACAAATCGCAACAGGAAAATCGCTAGTGGAAAATTCGTTTACGCCATGATTTCCTTCTATTATTTCGTAGTTATCCCGTGTACGATGAAACACGCTTGTTCATCGTCCGACCACCTCCGTGTTTAGAAAAAAAAAAAAATTGGAAACAATGAACGATACGGAAGACAGAACTCGTGAAAAATTCTTTATTAAACTTTACAAAGAAATAAATATAGTTTTTACCAAAGAGATGAATTTATCGACGCTAAATTATGATTAAAAAATACTCCTAATTGTTAATCGGAGCTGAAAGTCTGATTTCTCAAAACTGTGGTAAAAATACTTTTTCATGCAACAATCATTTTTGTTATTAAAACATCTATTGTTTTACTAAAGAAAGATACCTAACCGAAGGCACCGGTTTAATAATTTTCTAATATTTACAGTAAAAATTTTCCAAAGAGTGCGGCTTGACGTAAACGAATTTTACGAAGTATTTTCCGGTCTTCGTCTCGCGTTCTATCGAAGATTATTGTGCTTTCGGAAGACGAAACGAAGGCAGACCACCAGGACCCGCCTGAAACAAAACGATTACCCGCCACTCGTTTGCCAGTCTAGACAAATCCGAGCAGACAAGCCGAACGCAAACTTCCGCTCGAAATCACATGGAGAAACAGGTCCGTCATCGTTCACGAATAATTTCCTAATAAGGGCGTAATTACTTAATTTCTGTTTCGAGTCGTGAACGAGGACAGCGTGGCATGTCTGAAAACTGCTTATTAGAAACTTGAAACTCTGTCTTGTCTAAGCCCAATTAAGCAGAAAATCCTTTTAAGACGTTCTGCTTCGTTGTTTTTTGGATTGCGTATAATTCGGAGGGCCAAATTTTTCCGACAGCCAACGGTACCACATTTTCAATCGCGAATGAAGACGATATTTATCTAAAGTTCAGCATATTTTAATCACCCTTTTAGTCGTTATTCCCATCGATGTAACAAAATTATGCTAACTGTTCCAATTCGTAACAACTCATCCTGACCCAAATTCCACACCCATTTCCCAAACTATATCGTTCATTCGTGTGCTTCCGCTTGACCAAACGTTTCTTATATCTCCACCTGGTCTTTCACGTCCTCTACGATTATGAATCCTTCGGTAACCCGTGCAAATCCCTTCGAGACCGACTGCCTGTCCGACCCGGGTTCACAGATTTCACGTGGACCACGCGAGAACGTAACGAGGATAAATATTTACCCGAGAAAGAGAGAGGTCTCGAGGTAAGTCCTGAATGGAAGGATAAAAACGGCGCGAGATATAGATCTCACCGCGGGTGAAACTACCTGTTTAGACTCGTCGATACGCGGGAATCCTTCAGAAAAGCCGGACGGGTTTCACCTAATACCGTGGATTAGGGTTTAAGCAGCCTGCTTCGGGTATTCACCCGATGGCACAATAAAACGCGCCAGCTATTCAAAGGATATCCTTCGACGACACCGGCTGCTATAATAATCTGTCGTAATAGGGACCGGAAGTGACGTGGGTGCAGGATGGCGCGCGAGGGAAAGGTAAACGAAATCTGTGCCAGTTGTTGGAGAGTGCAGCCGGTGAAAGAGTTGCTTTGTTAAAAAAACGAATTAATTTTCTTTCATAAATGTCTTGCATACGTTGAGGAGGAATTTTATTCGAGGTATCGAAAATTGGGGGATGTTTCATGAATTGAGATAATAGAGCGCTTGTGAATATTCTCAGATATTCTCCAATTGTAATTATATGTAATAGAAAGAAAGAAAAATAAGAATAAAAAATAACGATTAGAGTTTCAGATATAAATTTGTGTTTTTAAGATACTTTGAGATTAGAAAGCTCTACTCTTTCCTTCGTTTAATAAAAGAATTTAATTATAAAAAAAGAATAAAAAAATTTGCGAACCAAAGTGTTCGCTTTCAATGAATTTTCTGACAATTTTTCGTTCTTTTTCGTCATAAATACCGTACCTAAACGAACAAACAAGTCTGCCATTACGAGCAACTCGCGTTACATCACTCCATCGATTAACGCATCTCCGTTTGCACAAGTTCTGCGCCCGCCAATCTCAAGCTCTCAATCTGTCCGGTTAAATGCAAGAGAATGAATGCACGCTTTCCACGAAATATTTACAGAATTACGCCAGGTGCAATCGTAACGCGGACGATATGCAATTTTGCTTCGGCAAGCAGAGATTAAGGGAGTCGGGCGAGAATCGCACCAGGACATTCGATTATCGGGCCGTTCGCTTGAAATGGCCAACAATTTCCATACATTGTGGCAAATCGTGGCTCTCTGTCTCTTCTGCCAAACTTTGCGGAACGAATCGAGCATCCTGGACACGCGATCCTGGGTCGAAAACTCGGTCAGCTATGAATCAGCACGTGCAGCCTGTGTCCCCGGGGAACATGACATCCGAGAGACTGCAGCAGCCCTTCCAGAAATTCCATGAAACACCGTAGCGGTTAATATTATCGCTGGATGGGCGTGGTCCGAAGAGATTTAACCCATAAGAAGTCGTGTTGAGAGAAGTATCGTCATATTTTTCATCTCTTTAAAGAGCCTTTCCGAAGCTTTAAAAAATATTTTCAAGTCATTTCATCACTTCCTGAAGTTTTTTTTTTTCTTTTACTGCTGAAAGTTGAATTTTTTAGGTTGCTTCGCTTAAATTTCTTGGGGCGAGTTTCAGTTTTTTATTCACCAATTATCGAATAAAAATTATGAGAACAGATAAGATTTAACTGTTTCCACCCCAAAAAACGATAAGACGTTTCAAACTAAATCTTCGCAACGTTGCAATAAATTTGTCCACGTTTTTCCCTTCAACCAGCCATTCAAGACGCGCACATGCCTTCTTCCTGCTGGAAGCCGCTCATTGTTCGCAGGCACGCGAGACTGCTGCTCACCGTTCCTCCCTTGCTAGACCTTTGCAACACAATCCTACTTGTAACCTCAGACATGGCCGGGGGCAATTGTTACGCGTTATGGGTGGCGAGTCTCTGAAATAATACCCCGAGTCTAACAAAACACCTTCGGAATGACCGCGCCAGAGTCGAGAGACTCGCAAGACCTACCCTAACGGGCGCCTCTCAGCATGCTTATTCGAATATGCGTGTGGTTCAGGCCTCGAGGGAGAGGGTCGTGTAGCGATTAAAGGGTGACGTTTAGGTACCACATTTTCTCCTCCTTTTTCATTTTTTTTTTCTTTCCTTGGACAGAAATATTTCCTCCGTACGCAATTTAAAAGATCCATGGAACGGAGTTGAATCGGACGAGTAAATTTTACTCTAAGACACAGTCAAGATGGAATAAAATATTCTGTCGATAATAAAAATAATTTTCCACCGACTCTTAAACTTTCTGTTCGCGAAAGCTTTCCAAGATTAACATTTCAACCTATTTAATATAAACGTCCACGTCCATCACGCTATTAAAATGTTCAAGGCCTACCATAAAAGAACGAGCTTCCCCTTCACCAGATACCATTATTTCCCATTCATACCCCGCGAAGAATCGCTATAAATTACCGCGCCACCTCTACCAAGAACGATTAACCGTTTCACCCTCTCTTCCATCATTCTTGCTTCTCCGCACAGTCTTCGGGCACACGTTCCATTCGTGGAACCGTATTTCACCCGATCGCTCGAATATTCATTAATAGGATGCACGCAGGGTCACGTTGATGAAAAGCAGAGGCGGAGAAACAAGAGGGAGGCGGAGGAATATATCGACGAAAGGGTAGAGGTCGCCCGTGGCGCCTACGACGCGTCCACCTACGCGATCTAGGCCAGAGAGAGGAAGAAAGCACGATGGAATCCTTTCACGAGTTCATTAATGCCCGGGGTTATTAATAGAGGACGCGGTCTGAAATAAAAGGATCGTAAATACGGGGTTACGTGGGTGTTCGGTGGCCGCCCATGTCGATTGGCGTGCGGTCCGCCCGAAGTAACAATTTAATTACAGCCACGGCCTTCGATATGTATAGCAGCCACCCAGGCTAAATTGATTTTGCCACGGTATTAAGCCACGGACGCGGACCGCGATTTATTGGAGCCCGGCAGCGTCGAACGGTAGTCGAAGAATAGAGCACGCGGACACGGTTTGTAATTAAGAAGTTTCCGAGGGTGGACTAGGCCCAATTTCTTCCCGGTGTCGACGGTGTCCTTTGTCCCAGGCCAAAAGTGGTTCACACCGAGGGAATATTAAATGTACTGTCAGCGGTGAATAGAGAAAAGGTTATTAAACGGAGGTAGAACGATCCGAATGGAATACATAATTAGGGTACCTATTTTTGGAATTGGACTCACTTAAGGGAGGATACGGTATGGTTTTTCTGTAAGATCCTTCTTTTGATGGATTATAGGTTTCAGTAACAATAGAGACTAATGGTGGTGAAAAAGAAAGCAAGGAGTAATTTTTCTTCCTCCATTTGTCAATTTTAACAATCGTGATACAATAACTATCTATTCTTCCATTGAATCAATCGTATGTACGCTCCTACCCCTAAAATGCAAATTTCGAAACCCACCAACGCCACCACGTATCTACTGAAAAACTCACCCTAACCCACCTTCCGAGAACAAATTCGTCCCGCTAAAAATGCCATCGAGCAACCTCGCCAAGCCACAACTGAACTCGACTCGAATTCTAATAGATTGAAGCAACCTCAGCATACATCCGATCGAACGTCTCCCACCGGAAGCCCTCGACCATACCAGACTCCACTCTTCTCTGTCGAGATCTCGATCGACGCGTGACAGAGCGTCGTCGGGGACACGTTTCGAAACTCCATTAGCATCGTTGAAACGGCTCGTGCGTTTTGCGCGAAGAGAATCGCACGTGTCATAAATATACATGCGAGATCGGAGAGGGATTCGTGAGAGGCTGCTGCCATTCCCGCTCTATCTCAGTTTCTCGCTGCTTTTAGCTTATCTGTCGGACAGGCCACCCCAGATGGGTAGCTGGTAAGAGGGTTTCGAGTGTCTCGGGCGGCTCTGATAATTGGAAAGGGTGCGTGAGTCCGTCTGACATTTGTTTGGACGGCCATTATGTAAATAGAGCCCTGCCGGGAGGCCCTCGAGAGGCGCCATAAAGTTTCATGGAACGTGTCCTTCCTCTACCTGCTCGCTAAACTCGTGGCTATGATGTTTCAGGGTACGTTTAGGATTTAATGTGACGGAAAATTGTGTCAGAAGTGACGCTTCTGTAGGAAATCGTGCGATGCAAATTTATTAATCGAGGGGTAGCTTTGAAATTTCGCATATAAGATATCTGTGCGTCGCTAGATGGATAAAACACTTTAATGAAATTAATTTCAATAATGTTATAATTGCAATAAGAATGTTATAATTACGTGCGAGGTATTTATATTTATTTTAATGTAAAGAAGAGTACGATTCCATGATAGGCAGTTCTTAATTTTCCATTTAACAGACGCGACAGCGAAGATTCGAAAGATAATTCGCAAGAAGTTTACTAAAAAACCGAGCTACACTGAAATGCACTTTCAACGAAGCAGCGTAATTACGCAACCCTGCAGCGCGCTTAATTTACAACTATTACAACGAAGTATTTCCTTCTTTGAAAAACAATAACCGCCACAACAATAACCCGCGAGCAACCCTGTTGGATCGCAAAGTCAGGAATTTCAAAGAATTAAAAACTTCCTCCAGCGAGACCGCGCCTCAACGATTTTCCCTTGCAGAATAGAAGCCTCTAACCTCTGCTTTTAACTCGATTTATCGACCGAAAGTCCAGTCGTGCCTTCAGGGAAGTGCCTCGAGTTTCGAACGATTTATCTTTGAGGAACAGAAAATTTTGCATTTTAAAACGTTAAAAAAGAGAATATAAATCACAATTTTTTTTATTTATCATATTTTTTTTCAATTCGTACCCTAATCTAGTTTCTCCGCATCTATGACCAAAGAGTTTTTATAAAAATGTCTGCAGCTCTATAAAATTTAGGACTAAAGAATTTTTTAAAAAGCAAAGAAATGAGGTTCAAAAGTTTTACAATTTTAAACTTCGAAAATTTCGAAAATTTTCACACTTTTAAAATTTATAACTTGAAATTGATACACGTGGTACTGGAGTTCCCACGATTCTTTAAAACGACCATTAAAATAACGAACCCCATTGTACATTACTCAAGTTCCTGAGAAGTTTGTACAAATCAGAACTCCGCCCCGTGCAATTTGTTAGCCGTAAAAGCGACGTGCGTGCATCGTTCCGAGCCCCGTGCATTGTCACGCAACGTTCGAAGCAATTAAGCCAAGGGCTAAAAGTGAACTCTACCGCTTGACGATCGAATAACGACAACAGATGCCTCCGTATTAACGACGATCAACGGGGGGCGATAAAATGTTAGTGTCTGGTGTCTGCTTTAACTAATCGTTAATTGCATGCGGGCTTTTTTCACCCTCTCACCAGGAATGCAGCAATCTCGATCCTCCGGGTCTCAGTTCGACGTTTCTTGTATTTCGAGGCCAATAAAATGGCAATTCTTCTAAGTATTAATAATAGAAATTTATTTTGGAAAGATTTCAATGTATCCTGAATTTGATTTATTTGTAAAGAAGATTAGAAAAGCTCGCATTAAATATTTGCTAGATTAAAGAAAAGTTAATGGAAGAACGCTATAGTACCAAGAAGACCTCGATCAAAATTCTTTTCGTTTAAATATCTCCATTACAGATCTTTTTACAGAACCTCCAACCAGACACACCTTCATAAACAAACCGCATCAATTTTTTAGCGACTCCCNAATTGCATGCGGGCTTTTTTCACCCTCTCACCAGGAATGCAGCAATCTCGATCCTCCGGGTCTCAGTTCGACGTTTCTTGTATTTCGAGGCCAATAAAATGGCAATTCTTCTAAGTATTAATAATAGAAATTTATTTTGGAAAGATTTCAATGTATCCTGAATTTGATTTATTCGTAAAGAAGATTAGAAAAGCTCGCATTAAATATTTGCTAGATTAAAGAAAAGTTAATGGAAGAACGCTATAGTACCAAGAAGACCTCGATCAAAATTCTTTTCGTTTAAATATCTCCATTACAGATCTTTTTACAGAACCTCCAACCAGACACACCTTCATAAACAAACCGCATCAATTTTTTAGCGACTCCCCGTTGCAAAAGAGCCATCTGCAACAACCTCTAACGCAACATATTCCTCCGATGTCCATTTTTCAATTTAATTTCCATCATATTTCTCGGACCAAGGGAGGTAGAACTCACCCCCTCTTGATAGCCGAACGGAACAGAACACTGTGTAATTTCTCCCGGTGATGCGCGTACAATGTACCGTAAAAGGTTTCCTAAAAAACGTCCGGAGGTGCCTCAAAGGCAACCCCCTTCAATTTATCTGTCGTAAAGCAACATCGTGGTGCACGAGACACGTGCATGTCCGCACGCACTCCGGCGTGTAACGGTTAAAAGCAATTAAGCTTCCTTTCATCTCCCGAATAGCCGCGGTGGCTCGCGAGCCGCAATTTCGCCCGGTTGGACAAATAATTGACGGTGAACAACGACCGGAGCAAAACGACAGATGACTCTCAGGAAGCGGTCCTGGACAAATTGGACGCAGGTCGCTCCTGACAGATAGAGCGGAACGAAGCGCGAGCACGCCACGAGCTTTAGTTAACCGCGTGATAGCGCGTTACGAAAATTCTTTGTATAATAAACGAGGGTACTGTTCGCGGTGTTTCGTTCAGAGAATAGTTGAGCGTTGAAAACGTTAGATTTTTGGAAAGTTACACTCAAACTTGATCGAGACGTATCAAAGCATCTCCGAAACAAAAATTCTACATTCTTGTTTCTTTTATCTTCGTTACTTTTATCCTTACAAGATGATAGTAAAATATAAACATTATAAATATTTTTCTTATTCAATTAAGAGTCTCAAGTATCAAACTTAAAATCTGAAACTAAAAAATCGTAAACCACAGCCTCGATAAATTATTCTGCCGAAGAAAGTTAAGCGCTAAATCCCATTCAAAACTGAAGAAACGTCTTCCGCTAATTTTCCCAAGGCTGCAGCACCCAACAACATCGTTTCAACAGAGACCATACGCTTTCATCTCGAATCAGCCTCTCCTCCATCGCGACTTTCACGCGCGATATCTCAATCGAACGGTCGTCCCACGACTCGAAGGCGGCGAGGTTACACTTCCGACACCGTTCGCCCGAGGAACCATGGTCCGCTATCAACGCTCGCTACCCGCGTATCGGCCAGTATGCACGCGCGAATCCGCCGATTTGACACAGTTTCCAGCCGTGAAGACAACTTAAAAGACACCGCGTGAATTATGCTCGCCGGAGGCGCTTATCTGACGCAGCTGGCACAATAAAATTGAAATCGCATTGTGCCGCGTTGCTCCCGAGGCGCAGCAATCAACGTTGCTCTTTTATCGTTCAGAGAAACGGGCAGCGTGTACGCGGAGACGGCAAGCAGCTACCAATGACTGTCTGCGAGGCTTTATCTCCCCGGGCTCGCCTTTTAAATTGTGCAACCTCGTTCCTTCGTTGTCCGGATAATTAACAACACGAGGGGGGGGCACCTACGGGTTCGGAATAAAGTCGTAGAAAGCCGAGCTGTCGTCGAATCGCACGTGTGAAAAATGTAGACTTGATTGCGATTATCCAGCTGAGTTTTTTAATTAGGAGTTCGCGATACCGATGGTTACAGTGATTCAGTTTGAAATTTTATTTATTTATTTAGTTTTCTTAATGGTACACGTGAAGAAATAATTTTTGTTAAATTAACGGTGGCTATTTAATTGTAATTATGATTAGAGCTAACGATATTACGGTTCCAAAATAATTTAGTTCGTTAGCTTTAATTATACACACGCTCCGCAAAAAGAGTTTCCATCGCATTACTCAATTTCCTGGACGGTCACTCCAAGAAAAGTGACTTTCGCCGACGAGCACACCTTTTTCAGGTTACTCGCGTGCAGAGCTCAAAGCACACCGAAATGGAGATCCCTATTAATATCATCTTAATTTCACGTTTCTCTGACGAATCCCTGCGGAAAAGAACGCGCGAAGAAGAAATTGTCCGGGATGAAAGTCACGAAGCCCTGGACTCGAGTCACGAACCCTTGGACTCGAGTCACGAAACGGACTCGCATTATTTTATGAGTCATGAAAGAAGCTCTTGAGCGTGAAGAATGCGAAGCAATTAGATGCATAGAAGAATTATGCAATTGTTGCGAATTTATAAGACGATTATAAAGTGAATTTAATCACAGACATATTATAACGGAAAAAAAGAAATATAAATAAAAATAAATAAAAATAAATAAAAATAAATAAAAATAAATAAAAATAAATAAAAATAAATAAAAATAAATGAAAATAAATAAAAATAAATAAAAATAAATAAAAATACTACGCATGGATGCCAGGCAACATCCATTACCCTAAAATAGTAGGAGTAATTTTTATCATAAACTACCCTGCCTATATTTCGTTCACACATCCGCCTGACGGCGTGATCACGTAATTAAACATCCTGTACAAATACTAATGACATTTTGAGCGGCAAGGACAAAGCGATTCGATTTCACGCCTCGTGCTCGTTCTTTTAATTTATGCGACCACTTGGTGAAACAAGTTCCGCGGAAAACGGGGACAATCTCTTGAACGATGTCGCGTTGATAACACTGTGACAACAATAAACTCGAAACAGTATCTGGATGGATAATTTGCGAGGAGTATACCACGATATTTCTCTTTCAACCACAGTTTCGAAACTGGCCTCGTGAAACGAGATTCACGAAAAACAGGGCACGCTTTATCGCCGGTTTCCCTCGGCGCGTTGTCGCCAGATAAATACCGGCTGCCGGCTTAGTAACACCTTCACAATTTACCGTCCTTTTAATTGATTAATTGAAGGTAATTAAGGTTGATTATCGAAGCGTTTCGCGACACCCGTTATCATTTCGAATATATTATGCCTCGATCGTTAATTTTCACGTTTAAATCCCAGTGGACCGGTCTTCGAGATCCGATATTCCGTTCGAGGGCATTCGAGTTTCTTGCCCGCCGCCACGATCATCGTTTCTCCTGGTTGCCGGCCACGTTCTAGTTCGTGTACGAACGATTATCGATCGTGCACCCTCGCCCTGGTAAAAACTGGTCCCCTTGTTTCTGTCATACTGTCAGGATCAGCAGTCGCCGAGCTAAATACGACACGCGAGCTATTACTCGTTCTGTTTTTCAGTGATCCCGGGGGAGAAACGATTTCCAGGATGCTCGTTATTCGTTTGATGCTGGGACAGTTTTGCTGGAGGTCGTTTGCGGGTTTATGGTGAAAACGTTGGTTTGATATTCATTGGTCAATCATGTTTCGGTGAAATAAAAATTCAGAAGGGAATGAAAAAGGGAAGAATCGTGATACACGAGTCGTTCGATAGATTCTTAGAATGTTAACTCCTTTCATTCCTGCATCTGTTTCTGGATCGTCTCAGGTTATCCTAGGTTGTTAATTTTTTTTGTCGATGCTCTGCAATTGAAGCTCTGCAATTTTTCACTCAGGACGCTCGATACCAAAGAATTGAAGATATTTATTTTAAATTTCGGAATAAAGTATGTCTATTTCTTTTTATGATTAATTCATAATAAATTAAACAATAATTAGATTGTATTATTTCGATGCATCGTATGCACCCAGAGACAAGAGAAGAGAATGACTACCAAAGATAAAAGCTCCAGTCAAGGGAGCACAAACGCAAAATCGTTGCCGACGTTCTAATCGATCAGGCCTTGAGGTAAATCACTTAAAACACAATCCAACTATGACGAACCACTCGGTAAACAAGTTCTCCATTAGCACCCGATGTTGCGAGATAAAGCTCGGCGTCCATTAGCGGCGGAAGATTCGAACTTCCTGTAGATATCGAGTACTAATTAAAGCGTGCACGTCTCGAGCAGTAAGGTCTTAAGGGTCGCTTTCGAACGCACAAAACAGGTCGAAAGGCATTGTGCAGGGGTGTTTAGGACAGTGTGAATTTCCCAAAGGATTGTCCAGTCCCTGGCGGCACTCTTCAGATCCTACAGGATCCTGGATAACGCCGGTAAAGGAATTAAGAACCCGTGAAATGGTGCAACAGGCAATAAATGCCTTTTCGCCAGCTGCTTGCATCGCTTTTATCCAGAGTCTCTTCCCCTTTCGCCCTTCCATCGTTCTACCTTTCTCATCCGAAGAACCGCATTTACTTTGAATTACATGACCGTAACTTTCATCATTTTCGACGCGAGCACGCGAGGAATAAAGCAAACAGGAACCGTACGCCACGTACGCCCCTGTATAATTGAAGATCGTTATCTCCGGGTTGTTGCGAGAATCCGTACGAAATTCCACCGTGAGATTTTTTGCTCGACGAAATTTCTTGGCGTACAGCCGTTTCTGTACGATGGGCCGAGTTGATATTGTTATGCAGGGTTGGTATTTTAAATCTGCTTTTTAACAGTGGCCATTTAAAGGTTCTTTATATGAAAGCCTAATGATATAATATTTTAGAGGGGAAAAATTGGCTAATTTCTTAGGATGCATTTTCGGTGACTCGAATGATGATACGATCGCTTGAATGGGTTTTCAGAAGATAAAAAGTCTCCTTTTAACCAGAATTATTTTTAATTGGTATTTACTTAATCCTCGTTCTTCCATAATTGATTCAAGCATACTTAAATTTCCTTTTTGCACAATTTTTAAAAATTACATAAGAACGATTTTATCTTATCATNTGTACAACAGAAATTTCCATAGACTCCGAATCCTGGTTCCTGAGTTAATAAAGCTCGAACCGCAGTACCCTGAAACCGCAATTTCCTCCGAAATTACGAGTCCGAGTAGCGGTGGTACGTTCGCCAAAACAAAATTACATTTCTCCCACGGAAACGTTTACGTCCTCCGGCACGGAACAACCCCCTTTTTGGACCCGCAGCCACCCTGATTCCTCCTAGATTAAATTACACGGAGCTGCGGGGCGAAAGAATCATCCACGTCGAGCTAGATGGTGGTAGACAGAACAGGGGAAAGCCGTGGGCTAATTAATTGCACGGAGGAAGGAGACAGGATGACATGCGGGAGCCGTGGAAGTGGACGGTCTCGGTACCTCGTTAAATTTTAGGGGCGTGTAGATCGGAACTCCTCGCTCCTCTTCGTGCTACGCTTACGCTTAAACGAGCACAGCTTGCTGCCGGTAGGTACGAGAGTGGCTGATTGAAATCTATCAGCGAGCGCCTAATTTAATTAGGTGCGTTGCTCGTGGCGAGGGAACCGGCTACGGAGGCAAAGAGCTTCCGTGTTGACTAATAATTGTAGTCGATGGTCACTGCTTAGATATAACGAAAAACGGTGGAAAATTGTGTCGTGGGGTTGATAATTTGATGGTGAGAAATTTGGAGATTGTTCTCAGAAGTTTGGAGATTGTGGTCAGGTTTGATGATAATTTGTGATAACGTCAATTTTAATAAGAACGACAAAGCGTGGTGAAATACCTGCACGGTGAAATATATCAATCGATGAAGAGGATTGAATTGAGAATATTACAACTTTGTGATTAAGCTTATACCTTTTCCGATTACCCTGACAAAGCGACATTGGTCTAACGATTAAATCCAGAATCGAGGTTCACAGAGGTATCAAGTATAATAGAAGTCAGATATTCCGAGACAGTTAACTACTTCATCGGAATTCACAAATGAACACATTCCTTAAAATAAATTCAATTTCTTCGAGACAATATTGGACCGTTGCATTTTCGTAATCCAGGTGGTGCAATCGTAATGTTTCCAGAGAGTAATCGATTAATCCCAGCTGCAAATTGCTGCACCTTGTATGGAATTCCCGCGAAAGTCGTTTTCATTCATCAAGCAAATCGGATTCGAGTCGGTGGAATTTCAGCCACTCGACGAATATAACTTACGAATGCAAAATTTTCGAAAGGATTTTACTTTACTACCGTTGCGTAACCCTTGTATCGAGGTTTGCTCGGATACGTAATTTCGGGAGTATTAATTTTTTTAATTTGAGTGGAACGAATGGAGCAGCCATTAAAAGAAAAAAAAGAACAAAAAGATGAAAGGAAATTAGTTTTGCTTACTCTGCGGGTGGCGAGAATTGGTTACAAACGAACTTTTAATGTTCCTCATTCCTCATTCCACTCACTAGAACACCCTACAATTAACCAAATCACCTTCTAATTACACGAGTCAAGAAATGTCGAGTACTTGGCAATGATGAAGCTGCAACCACTTTCCAGAACAAAATTGGTACATGCGTCACGCTTGAAATTACACGAGTATCAAATTGTGACGTTTATACACCATTACGCTCTCTTAATCGATCCAATCGGTAGATTGCGAAAATTTTTCAAGAAGAAACCTTGATAATAGTAGTAGAACAAAATTAACGTTCATTCATCTCGGATGAATAATTTATCAAAAATTACAATTTACACTGCTACTCGTTGAAGAGATCAAATTTGTATCATCCTCCTCATTTAAAAATTATACACTTCCAGTCGCCAATTTTGCCAAAAAAAACAAAACAAAAAAATTTCCAAGCACGCGATTTCCAAACCTCTTTTCCTTCCCACGATCTATGCAAAATTTTGCAAACGCGGAGGCCTTGAGCGACGAGCAAACGAAATCGCGCGAATTTCAAACCCTTTGTTTCACCGTTCACCCACTTCGTTATCTCGATCCACGCGGTCATCCGGCTCGTTTATCCCGTGCTCGTAAAAGGATAGTAGGGAGAGATCGTGGTTCCGGTTGTGCTCGTTCTTTTTTTTTTTTTTTCGCGTGGCCGTGCACGGAGAGAGAGAACAGGCCGGGCAAGCGTGCAGCCGGTACCGTGTCACACCGAAATACTTTTCCTCGAGATATGATTCATTGTTATATGCCCTCGATGGACCACCCAGTGTATCATGCTCTGAAATGCTCGTCGAAGAATCTGAGATCGATACAACGAGCTGCGCCCACGCTCTTTTGCCTTCGCGCGCGCTGATGCACTGTCAGGGGCGGATTGACCCACTGTGCCCGACAGCTAATATTTTTCGACATCGGCTTGCTGCGATCGATAGAGTCCCGGGGTCGTGTACTTGCTTCGTGCTTCGAGCTAACGTGCTCGATCATAGGTTTTACAATTTTGTACGCGAGATTTTCAAGCGAGCGATCGATGAATGCGCTAATACTGGCATTCGAATCTGATAATTATTTAATTCGTATACAAGTTTCGATGAACTTGATATCGGTTATATAAGATGAGATTTTAATCACACCAAAGTACTCGGTATTATTTGAGTAATAAATCTTTAAACGTTATCGAAATGAATTAAAACCTCTTCTTATTTTAAAATCCTATTTTAAAATCCTTACATTACTCATTACTGCAACATACTTCTTCGAACCTAATATTAAATTATTTGTCGCACCGGGAGTGCGAGTAGTATAGTGGCAAATATTGCGGAAACCGTCGACAACCTATTCCATCCAATGAACGCTACTTAAAATCCAATAGCATTTTGAATCAGTCCGATTGTGCCGTAATTACGTCGAATGGTAATGAGCAGGCAATTCAAATACATACCAAAGAAATTGCTTTTCTATTGATCCGCCCCTGTACACGCCACTCTATAGAGCAGCAGGCCCACCTGGGAGCAATCGATACGAAAGATATCGGGATAATCTCACGGCGCCGGCCGAATTAGAGGTCTAGCGAGTCTTTAATTGAACCTCTGAATAATGATCATCGATCCCGTGATAGGACAATCCTGTCACGGGGGCGGCCGTCCTTCGTTTCTAGCCGACTTTTCAGATTACTATCCGGTCGTCTGCCTACATGAACCGTTCGCAGACAGAAATCAATCTGATAGCCGAGCTGAAACGGCTCCAATAGAATTTATCGCGATGAAACTCGAAGCTCTGTTTGAATTATTAATTAGCGATGCGACTCGCGTGGGCGAAGCCGTGCTTCCTTGTGATGTAATTGCAGTTTAATCTAGGGAGGAAAACGTATTTAAACTTGATACTCGATTTATCATATTTTCAAAGTCGAAGGCGATGAAACTGAACATTAATTCCTTCGGAATCTTTCGTCTTAAGTTCTTTATACGGTTTGATATATTTTCTTCTTCTTTTTTTTTTTTTTTTTTTTTTTTTTTTTTTTCCATGATTGATTATTTTTTTTTTTTTTTTTTTTTCCATGATTGATTATTTTTTTTTTTTTTTTTTTTTCCATGATTGATTATTTTTTTTTTTTTTTTTTTTTCCATGATTGATTATTTTTTTTTTTTTTTTTTTTTCCATGATTGATTATTTTTTTTTTTTTTTTTTTTTCCATGATTGATTATTTTTTTTTTTTTTTTTTTTTCCATGATTGATTATTTTTTTTTTTTTTTTTTTTTCCATGATTGATTATTTTTTTTTTTTTTTTTTTTTCCATGATTGATTATTTTTTTTTTTTTTTTTTTTTCCATGATTGATTATTTTTTTTTTTTTTTTTTTTTTTTTTTTTTTTTTTTTTTCTTTCCACGATTGACGATTTGTTTATCCTTTTTATGATTTGAATGACTCCTCAAACAGCTGCGAATCTCAATTCTCTTTCTTCCTAAAAATAAATCTTGATCACTCATAATCAAACAGCCCCAAGAAATGAATCAACAGACATCTCATCATGCCGCAGAAACAAGTCATTCAACAACGAAACAAAACCAAACTCGCAGCGAAGAACGGAGTACGTTACTTTGTGCACACACCCAGAGGAAGAGAAAAAGAAGAAGAAAAGAAACATGCAACCGTGTCGAAATACTTTTCCACCAGAGTTAACGAGCTCCAGAACCATTTCTTAGTCGGTGAATCGCGTTTTAACGACCCGCTATGAGTAATTGTAATCGAGCCTGAAATAATTAACCTAATCCTTTTTTTTTTCCACAACACATAACGCCCTTTGCACATGAACGCTCACTTATCTACGAGCACCAGAGAGACTTCCTGTCCAATCGTAGCACGAAAACTTGTTGCTATTCGATGGATTTTATCGCGACAAGCCACTGGTCCGGCGCGTAATTAACGAAAGAACGAAAAGGTTACTGCTTGGCCCTCCCAGGAGGGATCGTTCGAGGGCCGGACCTTCTGCCGGGCGAATCTTTGCTCGAATCTTTCGGCCACTATCAAATTAGCGCCGCCGTGTCGAGATAAAAACGTGTTGGCAATTATTCGCGATACGAACGCTGCAACGAGAGCAGCTGGGTTATGCTTGTCTTCTTGTTGGTCGGGAGCGAGGAAGATGTTGGTCGTAGATGGGGGAGCACCTGATTTCGGGCATGGGCGTACAGTTAAATTATTGATTTAATTAAACAAATGATTCGAGTTCATCTGCCGAATTTAAGTTCTATATTGAATACGATATATTCTAAATTAAATCATTTCGAGTGGTATGTGAGACAAATAAATTTGAGAAGAGATCTTATTCTTGTTCCGTGTATGATCCCAAGTTCTTAGGTATGGTTCGTAATTAACGAAATCAAGAATTCCGGGTGGTAATAACGGGTAATGCGAGGAATGGAAAAATCCGAGATAAGTTGAAGAATCGAATGGTATTAACTATCGATAAGATTTAAAGATCGTTCAACAGGTACTCCAAATCTACTCCAGCATTATCTGAAAAGAACACACGATAACCTCATGTTCGTAGATCATCCTCAAAACATTCCTATTACTATTACTTCATCGTGGCTGTAACATTCTAACAGAACGCATTGTAACGTCAACAATCATCGCGAGTGCGAAAAAAAGGAACAAAAGAGCAGACAATTTGCAAAGAACAGATAAAAGACTTCGATACGCAAACAACGATACTGCCAAGAGTTCAGAGTTATCTCTCGGTCTTAACGTATCTCGAGAGGTTTCGTTGCACAAAGAGCAGAAATCTCGAGTGATGCAATATCAAGATCGGAAACTACGCGTTTAGCCGGCTCGATGTTGATAAATCGTTACAGGCTAGCGGGTGAAGCGGTTATACGCCATGGCTAGACCACCTAAATCATTTATCGAGCTGGACGATGATGATGACCCCTTTGATATCTCGGTCCAGCATGCTGGAATTACACGGCCAGATAAATACCTCCACTTTCCACGTAAATTCATCACCGTTCAATAACATAATTGATAGCACTGCGGCTACACCGTCGGCGTTGATAGCATTAAGATCCCAATTGCGAGATATCGACAGCCTTCCAGCCATTTTATCTGCCGTCGTGATGGCGGACCGCTGGTTAAATCACGGTGGAACGCGCACGTATGGAAACTTTCTGGTACCGTTTGCAATTGCTTCCTACACTGATATATTTCTTTCTTTGTATTCTTACTTTTAGCGGTAAAATCCAATCTCGTTAACATTCTTGCGTAGAAAATTTGATAAAAGAAATGTAATTTCGAAATACAAATTCTAACTAAATAACTAACACCGGCACAAAGCAACGCCACCCTTGAGTTCTAGAATGTAGAAAGTAGTCGGAAATATTTTAAATTTCTATCTCTTGTATCGAATACCGCGCTGTAATTAACTGCTTTTCAAAAATGACATAAAACTAGTTGTTAGCAGTGGTTCCATATTGGAAAATAATTCCACATAATTTCACGTTCTATATCCACCTGCAGACATATAGAAACCGGCTGGCAACTTTTTGTCGCCAATAATTTTAGCAAAGAGAACGCGCCTAATTGCCGGTCAACAGTTAGTCCGCGACTTTTCTTCTGCTTCCGTCGTCCAGGGACTCATGTCGCGTGTCTAACAGGATCATCTCGAAGATCTCGAAGAATTCCATGGGATTGGACCGACCATACGTCGGTGAGACGAAAAACGAGAATTTTCACGGTGATTGGATGCAGGAGGATCGCAAAAACCGGAAGCTCCGCTAACCTTGATTCTTTCAGAAGGGATTAACCAGTCGGTTAACCTGTACTTGGTGACCGTTAAGTCAGATCAGGTGTAATCAACGAGGCAATCGAGCGTAATTGTTGTAATTAAGTCCTGGATAGGCCTCTTATCGCGACCCTGTGAAGCGCGATGATAATTACGAGAGCAGAGAAGCCGCATGACACTTGGTTGAAGTTATTTGTTGGTTGGAGTTATGTCAAGGCTAATGACCGCGAACCCAAATTTTGTATCCTTCGCGAACAGTAAGTATATTTTAAGTATCGAAGTAAGCTCTATTGAACAGGTTTGTATTTTCTTTTGAGTTAAGCAAAATTTATCTACCGTATCTTGAAAAATACGCGTTTGTTTTTTAAAGAGCACTACGTCTTCCTTTTTTTTTGCAGACTATAATGTTCTACGATTTTCTAAATTTTTTAAATATCTATAAAGCGCAATATGAATCATCTTGAATCCAAGAATTAAGATCATCGTGAAAAATACTCAGCCACCGCGAACGTATCGAGAATTTTTGAATAATCCAGACAACATGTATCAAAGAAGTATCATACGTTACAGCGAACGTTGCAAATTGTAGCTTTTAAACTCGATTCCCTCAAAGATGAAGACACATTGATGCAAAAACAACGTAAATCACTTTTTCTCGAGTCGCACCGCGTAATCTCTCGAAACCATGGTAAACGTGGTTCGCTGAATTCCGCCGGAGAGCAGAGCGTCGGTAATTTTTAGATTTTGCACTGGTCACAGATGAAATATGATTTTCCAGCCACTGATTCACCGTTGGTTGACGAACAGAGGCAAAACCTCGCGTCTGCGTTTCTGCTTCGTGTTCATTACCATCTGGCGCAATTTCGGCGATAATTTATATTCCTACCCGTGGTGCGCACCCCGCTGCGCCCTTAATTCCTGAATTAATCCCCGACCGCGTGCGACCGATTAATCTGCAATCGAAAGCGTGCTACCGATGGAAACGATTACGCAAGTTCGCGACGGCAAACAGAGGCGAAATTACAGAAGATAATGAGACACTTTGACGCAATTCATGACGGTGTGCCTCTGTCCATGCGCAACGTTCGACGAACAAAGACCACGCAATTACTTGCAGTGTAAGGCAACATTTTATTCCAACTGTATACCTTCTTGATTATTACAATTTTTCACTAAATATCTGATTTATTGAGATTCAACGATGTCGAAGGATCGATAAACTAACACCGATCGCATTCATCGTACACACTCTGTGCTATCGGAAACAAAATTAAGGAAAGTCCACAACTTCTAAAGTTAAAAGTTTCACAAATTTCCTCTCGAGCTGTCCCTAAACAATTCATAAATCCCATATTCAACACATATAACATCTGCCGGTCATAAAACTTAATTTACCTACACCTTGATCGCCACCGCTGAATCTTCCAACATTCGCGAGCGATTCATCACGGTGGCGGAGAGTCCTCTCGAAATACGCCACTGAAAATTCAACCGCCGATCTCTCTTTGATTCCCCTACAGAGAAGGGATGGAAAAAAAAAGACAATCTAGTAGGTGGCGAGCATGAAACGCGCCGCGGCAAAGAAATCCGCCGGACGAATATCGCGGGGACCATTTATCACCGGTCGCATCATCCATCTCTCGCAGCTGGAAATCTCTATTTGCATTCGTGGCTTATCTGGCGTCAGGCGGTGCCAGCGTCGTCGTCGTCGACGATGACGACGATTACGTCCAGCCAGTGTCGCGAATCTCGAGACGTTCGCATAACGAATCGCTCGGAAATTAACGGTGTCCCCCTGTGCACGCTCCATCGAGCAGCAATGGTAATGCCGCGATACGCGACTTTCTCGTTTAAACTTTGATTTAAGCGTCACTCTCTCTCTCTCGCGTTATAGATGACTGTGCATCAAGTTTCGATAGCAGTCTGTATTTTGATGCATCGACTGGCGTTTGATCGATCCTCGAGTTTAGTTTCAGAGATAGAAATAGCTGGTTTGGTTTGTGGAGTGTGTAGGTTGTTTCCGAGTGTTTGTATTAATACCTGGTGAAATCAATCTACTAGGTTTTTAGTGAATTTTTGAACGTTTTATCGTCTCGTTGAAGGTGTTGTTTATTGAACGGTACAGTATTAACTCGAACAGTATAAATATGTAATAAAATATCACTGTACGTTGGAAAACTTGATTTTACTTTTGGCGTAATATATGTTTCAAGAGATAACTAATTTACGAGATTCCTGATTTTTTCGTCTAATTTAAATTCGAGGAACTGAAAAGGAATTTAATACTCGAGTGTACGCTCAGAAGCATATTTCAAGAGACCAAACCTGATAGACCGCTGTCGAATTAACACTATTAACAAACTGTTGAATATAAATGATACGTTTCAATTTTTTCTTGCCGGTTAGAGTACTTGCGATTAAAAAACGTTGGAAATATCGGAAGTATTTTAAGAAACATAATTTTCGTGCCATCAAGTACCCCCGATACGTGCATGAAACTGTACGTGAAAGCAAAATTCCCGACGGTCGAGAGATGCATATTAATTATCGCAGAGACGTATCAAATTAACACTCGGATGTCCTCGATTTTCGTCGAAAGCAGCAGAGAATCTTCCAAATTCGGAGATGTTTTAAAAAATACCAAGCACGGTCATAAAACGAACGATCGACTGGTATCTTCGACGATTTCTCGGGTCTTGAACCCTAAGGACACGATCGTACACGAGAATACTCGAAACTTTCGTTCGCGAGTCGCCAAATCGGCACAAAGATTCATACTTCTCGACCGGCTTATTTTTCAGGAGCGATCAAGCGGACGAAATCAAAGAGAACCGGTCGGACACGAGCGAAAGTCGTCAGTTAATGTTCACGATCTCTTGATACCGAGCCAGCCAGATTAACTCGTAATTGCGCTCATTATAGTAGAATTTGATTCGAGCATGTTCGCCAAGATTTTTCGGACACGTGTGTGCGTGCACGCATGTCTACCTTGATTTCGCGAGAACGCATGAAAATAGAGATTAATCGAAGGAACGTGACCAGGTGCTGCTCAATCGCGAGCTCGTAAAACGGGCGTAAAAATTCTGCTACGAAGAACCTCCGGTGGAAATGATTTGCGTTTTAACCGAGGAAAGATTGATGAGATCCTCGAGGACGAATCATTTTTTTAATTCTACCCTGTTCCCCCTGACGTCTTTGCTGGCTTTCCTGATGGTTGCAGAATTTTCGAGGAGAAACATTTTTTTTATGCGATTTTTATGTTCCGGTCGCTTCTGTGAATTATTATTATTTATAATTAATTATAATTTTCTCTACTTACTTTTATCACTATGTGCCGTAAAGCTTCGATTTTACGTTCCATTAATTCAATCCGATATCATTATTCCACATCAATTATTAATCGTTCGATTAATAAAAGTACCGGAACCCCGATTCGACAACACTGCACTCATCCATCGTCGCCGGTCGTGAAAAAAAAAAATTCACCGCATCGAAAGCTTCAATGAGTCACGTATAATCCAAACTTAGGATTTCTCTGGTCTCGCGGAAACAATAATCCTGGAGCAACCTCGAAATCGGCTCATTTCCAACCCAGTCCCTCCACTCCGGAACGTCGGACGTGACAATAAAAGATAGTCGGCTCGAGTGACACGGGCCAAGAACGATAATTCACGAAGATACGCTGTGACCCCGCCTTAATATTAATGGCTACTCCTCGACCCCGGCAAGATTAATAGAGGCTTGCGATGGAACGTGTTCCCTTGCTACGTTCTAGGGCGTGCTAGCATGATGTACGGAATGCAAAGTAACCCGCGACTCAACATCGATCGTTGGTCATTTCAGAACGTCCACTCGACTTGCTTTCGTATGAGTTTATCGATTAGCTCTCCACGTGCCCTACCATTCTAGCATGTTAACGATCGCAGCCTTCTCTCTACATCTGTGTCTATGATCCTGAATTTACTCGTCATTTATAAACGTCTTCATTCGAGCTGTTCGTCATTTGACTTGGTCGAGCGCGTTGAAAATGACGGTGTCTTAATTAATGGGATCGCTTCTATGTTCATCTTTTTGTGGCGAAGCGTCTTTTTAATAGAGACAAGTTTGGAACCGTTTAAACAGAAGTAATGTGTTTGGTTGATGATGTTGAGAATTCAGTATTTTCCTTCGTATCTTGGTTGGTAACATTTTTTTTACGAACAATTATAATAAATGTTCTACACCCTCAACTCCAATTTTCTAAGCGTTTAAACTTTTCCATTTACAATATAACCATCTAACACTGTAGAAACTAGAAAAACAATTAAAAAGTCAATACTTTATACCTCCAAAAAATTTTGCTACACCGTAAATCTCCAGTTCCTAAGCTTCCTTCAACCCCTCCTTCGTTCAACTCTCCTCTAATCCTCTCAAGTCCAAATTCTCCACAGTCTCCCTCTAATACTAGATCATTTTTCTTCGCAACTCGCGATATTATCATTTCCAGACCAAGTTCCAAGTCGTTTCAGACTTTGCTGCCCGAAAAGACAAACGTAAGACCACGCGATGGCCAACACCCGCTGCGAGGGTGCGACGAATCCTCGTCGAGTCGCCTCCCGCGGCGTCGGGACGGCCGGAGAACAATTTCCTCGTCACGCGGAAATAGTCTACCGCTCGCCAGGAGTTGTCGAAACCCGAGGCACGTGCCTCTATCCGGTTCCCACGTGCCGTCCTTCGTCGTCTCGTATTTTCGTACGTCGTTCGCTATGAATAGATCCTGAAGCACGGGACACTTCGTGACTTTACGTAACCGTCCACGTGTGAGGGAACCCAGCCTATTGTCTTCCACTTTCTGCCCCCATTTTCACAGTAAGAAAGTGCCTCTGTACCGATCTTTTGTCCGTTGTCCGAGCGATGGGCTCGTGTAAACGGACATGAAAATAAATTAGTAATTCGAGTTGGTTAGAGCGACGTATTTCTCGAGAAAAGTTCCGAGACATCGTTCGAAGATCCTCGAGAAGATTTTAAGAGCCTCTTTGTGGTGTTCGATAGGGAAATCTGAGTATGTAGAATAAAGTTTGCGGCTTGTTCGATTACAGGACATGACAGTATTAAAAAATTCCTCCAATATTTAATCCAAGATCAAGCGGTCAACGGAAATTAAAAAAACTAAAGATAAAATAATGCTCTACAGAAAACCACGAGATACAAAAACAGCGAAAAAAGAACCACCATTTCCTTGCACAAAATAAATAATCGATATTGCCATATATCACAATAATTAGACTCCAATTTCCCCGATTCCTGCCTAACCCTCAACTATTTCTCTCCCGAGTAAATTCTCCGACTCGATTGCCCTAACCTTCAATCTCCGTACGAAGTACTGCCAAAGAATCCCCTCATAAAACGAGTATACAACCTCAACGAGCAAGGCTGCTCGTTAAGAGAATCCCCCGATCGAAACCGGTGAATAACACAGCCATTAAGCCGTACGACTAAATCGAAGACTCCGTAGAGAAGAGAAGGCAAGGATATTTCACGAAACGATTCTGCGGATCGCGATCAAACGAAATGTCAACCGGTGTCTGCGGCACGAGGCAAAAGGAGGCTCGAGAAAATGCGGTAGCAGAGAAAAAGTGGTAGTCGCCAAAAACGATCATCTCTCGATCATTCCCTCGCGAGGCAAGAGGTCGATACCGGGTAGACTAACGAATCGAGCCTCGCTTCGAGTGACACTTACGAGCCTGCGAAACGAATTAGCGGTGGCCGCAAAAAAATCACGACTATTCCTAGTCCTTGAGGTCTAAACTCGTCGGTCGGGTGGCAGGTGCGAGGCTGAGTTATTCAAAAAAAAGTCACTGCCTCTCTCGTTCTCGCTCAGTGGTTGCTCGCAGTGGTCAGAGAGACTAGGAAGACCTTCGAGACAGCCAACGAATGTCTTGCTCGTGCTATCTGCAAACACGGCCGTGAACGAGCACGCAACGAGCTTCGAACTAGTCGCGGAGATTGTTTAATGGTCCACCTGCCACGAGGATATTATTCGTGGTGGTTTCGATAAGCAAGGATCTGCTAGGTGGAAAGAAATTTGCATTGGACGAGGATACGAGTTCGAGTTTCCGATTGATTTCTTAGCTACTTACGATTAATTAACCGAAGGAAAAAACGATTTCGTCTATTGTCTACGCGATTAATATCTTCTCACTTTCGATTATCGCGCGATTACTATTTTTTTTAAATAAATCATCTCGAATTTTTTCACAAAGGTATACGCTGTATTTATTAAACTTTGATAAAGACTATTAAAAAACAATGATTTAACATAATAATAAACACGTGGACTATCATAAAATCAGAAGTACTATTTTTATAACACCCTGTGCCGGAATTCTTCCTTCCCTTCAAAATCACCGACACACTCTAACCCCAAATTAACCCCCAATCATCGCGAATTTCCTTCTCCATCGAATCCTCGCGTGTCCATCCAACGCCAGCTTCTCAGTAACAAAGACACCAATCTAACCCATCGATTTGGAGCCGTGATTCGTATCCTAGCCGGACCGTTCGTCTCGGTCGAACGAACAACAGCCGAATCCTTTTTCTTCCGGCGGCGTTTCGCGATATTCCGTTTCACCTGCCGCAAATGGGGGAAGTGGAAGGCGGGGGCAGGCGTCGACCGACATCGGGGTCTTCCTAGGCATCTACTAGGCCACGCTTTTTGCCCGTCTCACGAGCAGGCCAAAAGAAATCGGGATATCTGCTAATACGTTTCTCGGCCAAGAGATCACCTGCCGGCTCCTTTCGTCCTTGGATAATTGCGCCGGTCAGGATCACGAGAACGGCGGTTTGGATCTTCTAGCCTTCGAGGCACGCTCCGCCACGATTTTGAAAAACCCACGGAATCCCACTGACCGAAGCCAACGTTCGAAATTCGCTGCGATTAACCGATAATTAGCTCGAGAAATCTAAAGAATGGAATTCTCCGGTTGGAGAACGGGAATCGACGAATTCTTTGGGAGAAAATGTCGCGATTGTTACGTAATTGGGGAATCTTTGGACGTTGCGTAGATTTTTAGATATTTCGGATTTGGTCGAGCTCGATTTTCACGTCTGCATAATTCGACACAATTTAAATACGCAAATAGTTTAGGTCAGAAGTTTTTGTTGGGAGCATTGTTACGAGAAAGAGAAGACCGCTAAGAATGTTTGGACGATGAAATAAATTTTTTAATTCAGCGCAATTTATGTAAGAGTTTGGAATTCAATTTATGTAGATCCTCCCGCGATACAGTCGTTGGGTGAATACAAATAAAATTTAGAGACTCTAAAAGTTGCTTCGAGCGACGTAAGAACGCCAATAATACGAAAAGTGAATTTAAAAAATAACCACGATCTAAAAACTACTCGACAGCCAGGCTCTTGGACAATTAGCTGTGTCTAATTATTATGGATAAAGAAGCTCACCAAAGTCCCCGTGAATCCGCGAATTTCCTCAGAAGCACGAGCATGCATCATCGAACCTTCAAACGGCTCCCGAGAGATTCGAGCAATCTGACGAAATAGCTGGCCGCAATTAACGCGGTGCGTCCCTTAAATCAACCTTACGCAGCTCCCTGGCCGGTCGTAATTCGGCGATCGTCTTGTTTAATTATGCAGAATGATACACGTCGATGGGCTTATGTAAAATAGCCAATTAAAATGAAAAGCTTCTTCTCGGTTTCCAGTAAAGCCTTTTATAAACGGCACGGAATTTAATGGCGCGCCACCGTGCTCTTCCGCGTCGTCCCAGCCCGGCGAATCCAAAATAAGGATTCTTTATGTACAGATGGAAATTAATGGGACGATAAAGTCTCCGTTAAGTTTGATTGGTCTCGCATCGAACGATCGATAAAGGTATTTCATCGACAGTGAATGAATTAAACGAACGTTATAACAACCACGTCATGCGTGCACGTGCATTTTTATTTCGTAACTGAAAATTTCGAAGTTCGTCCGTTCCACGGGTTCCCTGAGTCCAGTAATTGAAAGGCCAGTCACGAAACGCGAAAAAGATCCACCGATACAGGGGAATTTTATCTCCAGACTCGCAATCTCGATGGACGGACGAATTTTTCGGATGCCTGGGTTGCAAAAGCGCCTTTAAAGCAGCATGCCGCGATCGTTTTCCGTTTTAACGATGTTGCACAATCGAAACACTCATAAGGTACGCAAGCATCTGTACGATACGCACAATCCGTTCAGAGGTACGTTGTTAATAAAACGTATAATTGGTAACAATTATGTAAGTTCAACGGTCCCATCCAACCATTATTATTCATTTGACTTTTCTTAAATGTCTCGCTTGATGGTTGGCCAGCGATTATAATTGGTGCGTCGTAAATTTCTCTTTGAAAGATCCGGGATTATATGGGGCGTTTTCAAGGGGAAAAAATTCGGTATTGCTTTAATTAACTCGACGAGTTCCTGCAGTGTGTAAACTATACCTAGTTAAGCCTGTGGTGTTATTTGTCCACCTTTCGTTAAAATTCTCGGGACAGAATATTTTTCGATCACTCTAGAAACTACCAAAATGTGGAAAAGGATACTCTCTATAGAAGATTTCTCTTCGGTGTTTAAATTATTTCTCCAACGGTGTGCAATAATAAATTATCCAAGAAATTAAGAACTATCCCTTTAAACCGATCTTAATATGGACGGAGGTATCAAAAACATCCCCTTCGCTAACACGACGCAACTTTCCGCACCGTACCACNGTTGTTAATAAAACGTATAATTGGTAACAATTATGTAAGTTCAACGGTCCCATCCAACCATTATTATTCATTTGACTTTTCTTGAATGTCTCGCTTGATGGTTGGCCAGCGATTATAATTGGTGCGTCGTAAATTTCCGTCAAACGAGGATTCGGTTACAACAGGACCGCACAGACTTTGAAAGATCCGGGATTATATGGGGCGTTTTCAAGGGGAAAAAATTCGGTATTGCTTTAATTAACTCGACGAGTTCCTGCAGTATGTAAACTATACCTAGTTAAGCCTGTGGTGTTATTTGTCCACCTTTCGTTAAAATTCTCGGGACAGAATATTTTTCGATCACTCTAGAAACTACCAAAATGTGGAAAAGGATACTCTCTATAGAAGATTTCTCTTCGGTGTTTAAATTATTTCTCCAACGGTGTGCAATAATAAATTATCCAAGAAATTAAGAACTATCCCTTTAAACCGATCTTAATATGGACGGAGGTATCAAAAACATCCCCTTCGCTAACACGACGCAACTTTCCGCACCGTACCACACACGTTCTCTACCCCACTCCTTGGCGATTTAACGTTTACACGCGTGCCCCAATTTCCACCAACCCGCCCGAGATTACTTCAACCTCATCGAGAACCTCGCCCTGTCGCTTAAACGATGCGCTCCTTTTTACCGTCTCTGAGGGAACACCGCCGCATCCACCTGCGGATGACAATCTATTACGAAGAGGCGTTCCTCGTGGATTTCTCCTCGACCACCGTATGTTGGAAGGCTCTCATCGCGACAGCTTCACCTCGAGTACGGCCTAACAGGGGTTCCCAAGTTTTCCGTCAATTTTCAACCCCCTGTAACCTTTTATAGTCTACAACGTTTTACAGGATTTTAACATTCGTTTTATTTCGAATAAAATGTATGAGTAAATTGTTGTTTGGAATTAAAATTAAAAGCGAGGGTTGAAGTAAGAAGCAATTTGGGAACTCTTAATTATTTTATATTATTACTGTATTTTTTTCTTTTTTTAGTTTCAGGTTCAGACAGTGAAGGAGGGTAGTGTTAAAAATATAATAAATTTGAATAGCGCTTTACCATAACTGTATCAAACTAGAAATTTTAACGCGACTTTTCCAATATATGGCTGTGATTATCCAACAAATGGTTCTTATTCGCCGAGGATTGTACAAAAATTCATTGCGACGATAAAATTTGTTTAATTTTTATCTGTCAAGGTGTGATTGAAAAAAGTAGATTGATTCAGAAGTTTTAACGGATTCAAGGTGTGGCCACAGCTCGTCGCGTCGGGAAAGTCCGTTTGAGAATCACTTTCTTAACTTAATATAATTTAATGATCTACACGGAACAAATTCAATACTCGTAAAATTCCAATAAAGATATTGGGAGGAGCATAAAGTGATATTAATAAAGGTAAGCGATCAAATTATCATAATTACGTTTCATTTGGCAAGATAAATTTACATAGAATGTTCGTCGAAATCACTGAATCCGTAATTAGATACAGTTATAGAAACATCTCTTGAAACATAGAAGTTTCTCATACTTATCGCTTTGAGAATCAATTCTTTCCGATTCCCCTAACACAACTCATTCCTATTATTCAAAATTCTACCCTTCTCACCGCTTACAAACGTTTATATTCTCGATACCTTAATTTATCGATCTCTTCTCAAACACCAAATTCCCTGCAAATTGATTCAACAAATAACTTCCTTCAGGCCAAGTTCTCACAAGATTCGTTCAAGACTTCCTCATTAAATATGAGCCCAAGCACGACGTCAATGTAAACCAACCTTCTTCCATCGCCACTGACAACGCTCCGTTCACTTCGAGCAAAAAAACACGAGAAGTGTCGTTTCCGCGGAATTTTAACAGCACACGCGACACCTGCACGCGCGTTACAACCAAACGAGTAAAAAGTTCCAAGCTTTTTGGCCGTGGACAGCCGTTAGGTCCGGGTTAAAATCCTGGAACAAGGACAGGTCCCGTTATTTCGCAGCGTGAGGCGCGTGCCCAGCGTCAGCGGGCTTTCGACAGCCACCTCTTTCGATTCTTGCCCACGAGGATGCACGCTCGCGAAGATGACAATGGATAAAAATTTTTGCCGGCACCCCCCGCGTGCCTGGCCACGATCGAACCGCAGAAGCGTTGCGGCTAACGTTCGACCACCTGTCGAGAGAAAGCCGATGCTCATCGCTTGTGTCTTCTGCTTTCGGACGCGGATCGCAACCGAAAGATTTACCGAAAACCGAATGGTCTGTGGGAAAGTTAAGGCCTAAGGGATTTAGGGTTTCAGTGGAGAGGATTCGTGGAAATTGTATCGAGAAGAAAAGGTGATTTTTATGAGTATAACTGATTGACCGTTCCTCTTCTCTGTTTTTTTTTTCATTGGTGAGATCTTTAGTTTTCTTATTTTTATAAAAAACGTTATACTTTTCTTGAACAAAATCATACCATCCAAAGAAAGAAGGGAAGCAATCGAATCGCAGAGAGTCGCGGCTTGATTTCTAACCAGTCAATCGCTCCGAGTGTACCATGGGCAGAGTAATGGCCAGGGTAACAACACGAGTAATCTGCCTACGCAATTTTACTGGATCAGCTCGAGGCGGCGGCGGCTCGTCGCCCTCCGCTCGTTCGTTCGTCGCGCGTGCACGTTTCATTTGCACGAACTCGCTTGTGGCGGCCGCCGCGGCTTTCTGCGTGCAAAAGTCAGCGTGAAGTTGTAACGATCGGGTCGCCGCGAACACGCACGCTCTGGCCCCGGGTTCTCCCACACGTGTGCCAATAGGGGCGCTATGGTGCCGGCAATTTTCAGTGCAATTTGCCCGCGAAACGGGGAAAAATCCTGACAGATAGGTCGGTGGGTTAAAATAAGAGAGCCTGGGATGTTAATCTTACTTCGATGCACTTTTGTTGCAGTTAACGACGATGAAACATTTTTTTTGTTTTTACTTTATTTCTTATCTTTATCATCCACGTAAGACGACTCAACCATCTGCGCTTCTCATAAAACACGTATAAACTCTACGAGACTGAAAATTCTCGCCGTTCTACGCGCACCTGGCATCAAACATGAATTCCGATTTTTATTGGTAATCACCGAAGCCCCCGTGGATTCCACGTGAACACCGAATTCACCGCCAATTAAAACACGTCCAATTACTCGACCAACTACTGACCGAATTCATTTACGTCTGCGTGGATAAGAAGCGCTCGCTGACTCGGCTCGTCGTCTTTTTTACACTCGAGACGATAATTCGCCCCGACGAGGCAGCGAGAGGCGACGTGGAATCTGTCGCTAACGAACCGGTAAGACAACGACGCGAACCGTAACGTCGTCGCGAAAAGGCGAATGGAAACGAAGGACCGTAAAGTTTCCGAGTGACAGCGGCACTAAAATCAAGGGACCGTGCATTAGCGCAAGGGTAATGGTCACCCCGAGGCTGCGAGCGTCGTAGGACGGTAAGCTGCGCACCGGCGGGAGACAAAAGGTGGTGCGATTAAATTGCCTGTAAAAACCTGGTCGTTCTTTATTTTCGAATACCTCTCGCACGATGCGATATAAAGAAAATTCCAAATCGGTTGAATTTTAACTTGATTTTTGTTGTTCTATGTGTTTCTTTAAATCTAACACTAGGAGCATTAGAGAAATTCACAATTTAAACCTGAACCGGTATCAAAAATATTTTACATTCTAAAATCGGTAAAAATATTTTAAAAAATAACCAACCTTACATCTTGTAACAAAACCAAAATTTACATTTAATTTCTGAAATAACTAAATAACCAAAGCTTACACCCCTTTTAGGAAACCGAGCAATCAACCATTCTAAACCGAAACAAAAGACGCCGAAAATTTCCTTTTCCTTCCAACCAACAACAGCGAGCTCACAATTTCCCTTATCGTGCAGCAAAAATTTTCAGACGAATAGAATGGACACGATAAAAAGTCCAACGCTCGCCCTCGGGGTGTTCTTTCAACAATAAACCACGGCAAATGATTAATCGACTCATTGTACTCGGCGAACAATCGGTAGTCACGATCGTGGCGTGTAAACGTGCCTTTAAGTGCGGGTGGGGATGTCGAAGCGTGGCGGAGCGTGCTGCTCGCTCGCCAAGCGGATGCCCTGTTCGCCCGGAGCGAAGCGATTACCTTTCCCGGCGCATCAACCAGTTCGAGATTTGCTCGCACGCCACGGACCGTGGAACGAGCGGCCTTTTTTCCTTTCTTGCTCTTTGCAGCATCGCTCGGGACCTAGATCCACTGTCATTAGCGTGCCTGGATCGATGATAGTTCTTCCAGAGATTTGCCCTCGTCTCTCATCTCTGATCGAAGCGCTCTATCGTTGCTGTGTGTGAAACGTGGAAAATCTTCTCACGTTCGAGATTTCTATGTAATTTCTATTATGTACTGTCGGGGAGAAGTACGTAAGAGTACCGGCAAATGCAAGAAAATGATCTTGAAATTTGCCGATTCACTCGCTGGACTTTTTTTTTTTCTCTGCGTGAATTGTCACTTTCCCTTTCTGTTCTTATGAACAGACTTGATGATGATGGTTGCTTCTCAGTGTTTCAATTTTAAGTTTACGGCGAACAACAGTACGATTTTTGAGACAAAAGTAAAGGATATGTTGCTTCAATCGACGGACCGAAAGATTTCAAGCAATTTCAATAATTCGAATACCACGAAACCACTTACAATGTTATTTCACACCTCTAATTTCGATATTACCGGAATAAAATACAACGAAATACCTGAGACTTGGCCAGAATTCGTTGCACCGTAAAGTGTAACGCGAGGAAATCATCGTCCGAGCAAATGCGCTTTCGTTTCTCCGAAATCCAATTTCTTTCCGCCCGTTCAGCAATTACCTTGCTGAGGTCAAATATATAGCATCGTTTTCGGCCGATATATGTAGGAAGTCCCTTCTTAAGGGACCTATTAAAAGAAATAGGCTCTGATTATACTCGGTTGGGCGAGGGGTGCAGCTGCATCGTCCACGAAGGAAAGCGAGGGCCGCACCGAGGACACAATCCTCTTTCGTCGATGCACTTACAAAGTATATGAGAAGCTCTCATTATCCGGCCCGAGAATTCGGATTACACGATACAGCACGTGAGAAAGATTACTCTGTAATCTCGTACGAATATATCGGCGTCGTAATCAACACTGCTCGAAAAAATGTATACATATATACGCGACGCAACGATAATGTTCCAGGATTGAAGTTATTAGCGTGATATTGGTACTACATGCTCGTAAAAGATAATTTTGGTTAAGACAATTTTATCTTTGATATTTAATGAATTTCTTTAGGATAAGTAAGGTATTAGGTCGTTTCATAAATAACGCGAGTGTCTTTTTCTTCTCGCAACAAAGTGGAGCAGAGTAATTTATTTAGAAAGGTCAACCGTCGACACATTTTGCTCTATTTTTCAGAAAGGTCAAAATTCGTCTGACAATTTTTCGATCCCTACTTTCGTACACTGTTCGATTTCATTCTCGATCTTATAAAATATTCGCATTACTTACAGGATGACCCGCTGCATCTCCAATCGTTCCAAAGAAACGTTTCGTTCGTTGGAAATTTCTTCACGTTCGAATCGACAATGATCGGAGAACATTGTAACAAAATCGATCTCGTAGCCAGAGGCACCTCGTGCGAGTAACTTGTCGTTAGTTTTGCCAAATTGCGCGTCAAGTACGATACGTAAGCGTATTATTACCGTCCACGAGCTTCCACGATGCAGAGGATGTCCGTCGCATCGATTTGCAATGCAAAATTACTGTGCAGTGAGCTTGAGAGAATTTTTCAAGCGAGGCACGAGGTTATTGAAATTTTCAACGCCGTGTAGTGGACGCTGGTTATGGTAAGCAGCGTATTTTGTATAATATTGTTGAAAATCGAGCGTTAAGGGTAGTTAAGAAACGTTGAGGTGCTTGGTAAGCTGACACTGAACTTATGCAACTGATTATGTTGCGAAAAACGCGAATAAAGTGGAAATAATTTACTCAAAATAGTTCGTCTACTTCGAGTGAATTTATAGTAACCGAAATTAAAATAATTTTTGAACTTAAAAGTAATATATAATAAAAGAAATGGAATTTTTTAACTCCAGAAGTTATGAACAAAACAATTTTTTTTAAAAAGCCAAAAATTGAAGAAAAAATATTGCTAAAACGTTATTAAAAAAAATAATAATAAAATAGATTTTTTCCTTTTAAGTAAAAGTGTACCGATTAATGATCTGTTTCAATGAAAAATAAATGAAACAATTTCATAAAAAACAGATACGTGGTTGTGCTTCTATTTCCATGAGCAATGTTGTATTCAGTTCTCGTCATGGATGCTTTTCGTTGATGATGGTGATGGTGCACGGTACTTTTGCGTGCCCGATGCGTTACGGTACTGTATTATCTTCACGAAAAAAATTAGTACCTCCGGCGAGGAACACCCTGGCCTCGTGCTTCGGCCAATGGCAGTTTCGTACTCTTGTTTCATTGTGTGCTTTCACGGAAGAATCATCGTCGAACTGCTGAACTCGTACTTGGAGGTTTAATAATCTTCAACCTTTTATTCCGATTTCTCTCAGAGGTTTCGTTTCGTTGGTATTTTTACAATTTGTTTCAAAGATATAAAAATTTGTACATTTGAAAATTTAAAATACTCCTACAAGATGCAAGGTATAACATTGAAGAACGGAAATATTTTGGTAACCATATTTCTTTCTAGACTCTGGACTGAAAAATAGAACTATGTTAGATTCTTTCGCAGACACCTGATTATACGGAATAATAGTTTCTTCGGTTTCGTTACTCGAAGACTACAACCTAACCCGCCAACGAAAAAGAAACGAACAACTTTGACGCACCCTGCCGCCAGTAAAACCCGAATGTATTTTAAATGCCCAATTTGGCAGCCGTAAAAACAACATTTATTTATGGTGGTTCGCCCATCGCGGAAAAAAACCGGCGCACCAGAAAATTATGCTGCTCGAAAAACGAGCGTTACCTCAAGATCGGTTGCGTCAGGGTTGGTTGGTAATTTCGTAAACCCAGTTATTTCGTCTAGTTTATCATACATTAAAAACAATTTTAATAAAATTAATAAAAAGATTAAGATTTTTTAATTTTCCTTTTAAGAACACTATTTTATTCTACTCTTACAACCGTACACTTAATGGTAAATTAATTTCAAAATTCATAAAAGTTATGTCCGATCCTTGATGCACAATAAGTACTCTAGAACTTCTAAAATTTCGCAGCAATTATCTCTTCAAACCGCAAACTAAAACCAATTACTCCAAAACCATCCTCTATTTAATTTACAAGCTACTAGATCACCAAACATTTAAAACTATCAAAAATACCTTCTAACGCTATACTAGATATTCAAACCCATCCACCATCACCCACCATATCTCCCCCACATCAAACACACAGCCTACCGCAACACCATTTCTATCTCCATATTTCCTCACTATTTACGCGAGTTTATCGCTGTTCGTCGATAACCTTTACACCCCCCCTATGGAAGGGTTCTCCCACGATTATCGCGATTAGACGCGTCCTAATCGACCACGTGGTTGCGTGGTCGTAATTATTAGCAGCGATTAGAGAGGGGAAGAGGGGCGATAATTAATCGGTCGCCGGCAGTGGCAAACACGCGAAATCCGCCACGACCAGGACGTTTCGTGGGAAAGGACGATCCGTTTGGTCGGATTCCGGGATAATGCCCCGCCATATAGGAACGAATGCTACAGGACCCCGGGGAATATCGCGTGACCGCTCGTGGGATGTTTGGAATGTTACTCGAGCACTCGGATAACCAACGGTTATGCCGTGCAACCTTCGTTCCGTATCGTTAAAGGCTCGTAGCCGCGCGCATGGCCGAATGGAAGCTGGTGAAGCCCACGAGCACGCTTATCCGCGCAGCGTAATTTGCCGAATTAATTTTCTCCGGCGTCGGGACGCGGCCTCAAAGAGGACCGGCACCCTCGCCGCGGATTCCACCGATTCAGCTGCGGTTTTAGAGGACCTTCTTCTTCTTCTTGGTACCGCGCCGCCAGTTCCGGCAGACCGCGTGAGAGACTTCTCGGCCAAGTTGTTGTGGAGGATTCGAAATGAAAGGTGTGCTTGGAAACCAGAATTCCTCGAGGGTTTGGTTGTTGGATCGATCGAAGGTTGTTCTGGGAATGGTTTGTTGGTTTGGAACATTAGGGTTGATGTTCGATTTTATGCCGAGGAAAGCGAGAGTGATCACGGCTTTCATTAAGCTTTTAGAAAGACTCGATACCTTTTATCGAACCTCAAAATTCTTAGGTATTCATAGGTTCAAGTAGTTCAATTTATTAATAAAAATTTTTTAATTAATCGAACAGATGGTCGATTAATTTGGACTCTCGTCAACCTTCAAGCCGCTCACGCGCACGCATGTTATCCAAGATCGATGGCACCGCGACCGCAATGAAGTCATTATCGCAAATGTGAGCGATTGATCGCTTAAGGATCGACCGCAGTATGCTGTGCGGTTAACCAAATGAACGTTAAGAGCATTAGAAGTTAACTGTTTAACCACCTTGTCTTGAACCTCGAGAAATAGCGAGATCTATTAAACCACCCCGTACCGAGAAAACGTAGCCTACGCTCGACCTATGATCAACGCTACTACGGAATATCTCAGGATCACCGTGTAAAATCGGTGCTGCACCGAATATACGTTCGAACCACGATTCTGTCTTCGAAATCAAGGTCGTTCGATATTCCAGTCGGTACCCATAAGCTCCCCGGGACCTCCGTTATATCGCATGTCACGGGAGCAGATGCGCGCGGACCTCCGCGGATTTAATTACGGCCAATTAGCCTGGTCGTCGGTGAGCCAAGAATCCAAACCTTCTTACTCGATCCTCTCGGTTCAACTTATCCTTCCTCTTTCTTATTATTTTCCTTTCTCCTATCCTTTTCCATCTTCTGTCTCCTTCTTCCATCCCGAGATATCATCCTTCTCCGATCAAAGTCTTTCCGCTTTTGGCTTTTACTTTCCGTCTTCGTCCCGTTCCCCATGGCGCGTTCTCAGTGGCAAAACAAAACGGTATGCCAGTTAAGTGAAGGCATAATACCCGCAGTGAAACCGTGTGATGCTCGAAAGTCCGATGAAGGACCCTTTTAAGAGACGGTGTCGATTAAATATGGCGGTATAAATTCTGTCGTGCTGTTTATACGCGATATTAAAGGTAAGACTCTTAATGGCTCTTAGCCGCGGCCAGCGGAGAGGTAAATCGTCAGATTAAACTTTTGGATCACGCCAGGCAATCCAAATGGATTTTTTTCGGCGTCCTGTGTTAGCGAGCGTTGCGCTGCACGCTCTAAATTATCCAATAACCCTATGCAGAGGGCAGCTTTCGGGAAATCTCGATTATCGAGCACCGCAGGAGGAATTAAAGAACTGATCGTGTTAAATGTGGAATTTTATTGTGCTGGCTGGGATTCTTAATTAAAGATGTTTCATCCGCAACTGTCACGGTGGAAAACACCGATCTTCTTCTTGGCTCATTAATAGGGGTCATGCGAGTTTCGAAAGTTCTTTAATGTCGAATTACGATACTTGGAACAGGCATGGGGGATTATTCGCTTTGTTAAATGAAATGAACACGGTGATTGGGAGTATTGAATTCAGGATAATTGAATGCGTATCTTTTACTCGGGCTTTGAATGCGAGCTATTGAAATTATTTCGTATCATAAAGTCCTCGAATTATTTGAGTATTTAATGTACAGATTCTGGGATTATCTTAATATTTATTTCAGTAATTTTAAACGAAACCACTGGAATCGTTTCATATTTCAAAATCTGGGGTAATATTGAACATTCATTTAAATACTTAAACCAATATCGACAACATCTGACCTGTTTAACCTATCGAATAATAATAAAATATCGAACATTTAATAGTCTAAATAATAAAAATAACCATAAGGATAGGAAACATATAAAATTCTCAACCTATTCACCAAAACATCAGCTATACCTTCCAAGAACCGAAACCACAGCTTTGTACAATCGTTAAAAGCGCATGAAACCGATCGAAGAAAGAACGTATCATCCAACAAGCACGGAGAACAATAATTCCGTCGAAAAGGGACGAGCAACGTTTGCGAGGAAAAAGGAACCGCTGGACCGTAAATCAAAAACCTCTCGATAATAAAGCCGAGCGCACAGGAATTAAAACAATGTACGATAATTAACATGCATTGGCGATCACCAAACATGGGAGCAAGGAGTCTCCGGTCTTTGTAAGGTAATACACACGTTGCGGCAGTCCGCCTGGCTGTAAATCACGTTGCATTACTATCAGGGGGTAACTGCGGGAAAGTCACGACTACCATGTTTGGCAATGTATTATGCAAATTTTCGGGAACTTTATTAGCAACGTAAATCGCGAGACCGGTACAAATCGTGATCGTCGGGCTGAATTCAACGATTCAACCTCTCGAGAGAGAACTGCGCCCCACAATGAAGACATTCTTATGGAATCTTAAATGCTTGTTCCTTCAGATATAAAAAGATTCATTTCTTCGTTGATAATCGCGGAATTTATTCACGATTTCATTATTTTACATTCGGTTGGAATTCGTTGTAAGTAAAATATCGCGATAAAAGTAGGTGATACGTGAATTTCATTGTTTCAGGGTTTATCATTTAAGATGCATTTACGTTATCCGCATAGCATCGAACAAATTTTGATTATTTTTACAAGATTGATTATTTTTTAAATTAATTATATTTAATATTATTTAATTCGTAGAGCATTGCCAGTGTTTAAGTATCCAAACCACCCTCTGTTAATACTTCATATGCACAGCAAGATCAGAAAATATAATTTGTTAATCCTCTACAGAAAAACCTCATCTTCTTTCCTATATCAAACTTGAAGACTCTTTTTGCGAACCTATTATTTTTATACTTTAATTCACCCTCTAAGACAACCTACTTTCTATGCCATTATATACACTCGTTCACAGGAATTTACACACTTGTTGAATCAAAAGTATGGAATTTTAACTAAAAAATCTCAGTCAAACATTGAAATGTTTACTCAGACTCGTAGATGAATCGGACCGTACGCAGAACTTGATCGAAACCCCAGAAACCTCATCAACCTCCCAGAAACGGACGATGCATCTCCTCGAAACGTTCCGTTGCCGCTCGGAGATCTACTGGATGACCGAGGAGGCATTTGAAAAATGTCGGGGCATAGTCGGCAGTTTTACGATCGCAGCTGCGAGTCCCCAGCGGCAAGCGTGGAGGCATTTAAGCAGAATGTTTGCAAAGTATCCAGCAAATCCATTAAATCTATAATTTAAGAGCGACCGGGAGATATATTTCAGCCGGGTTCGACTCTCTGGTAATCTGCCGAAATGTATTTTTACTATCTCGCCGTAAAATAACAGTTACATTCCCTGTGAGCGTCGAATCGACCAGTACCAACGAGTCGAACGCACGAATCTTCGTTCCCTGTTTCAAATTTTAATTAGGACCGCGTTTAATTAGAATATTCAAGGGGATGATCAAACGTTCCGAGTATTCTTCGCGAGTTATTGCTCGAGTAGCGTCGTTTCTCCCATCTTGGCACTTTTTATCGCGGCCATAATGGCGAACGGTTGATGCCGTGGCTCAAAAAATAGAGAAACGAGGGTTAGACTCGCGTTTCGTGGTACAAGGTGCTTCGGAGTTATAGATATGAGCTTGAGTGGCTGGTAGGAGCGATTAGAAATGTCTTAACAAGCTTGTGTTTCGTGGCTCATGGTGGTGGAGGCAGTTGGTTTTACGGTTTGTGGATTTGTTTCGTTTTATCGGGCTGATCTAGGTGGTGGATAGAAGATTTTTTGCTGCGAATGGGTGTTAGCGAGAATTCCAGTGGCGCACTTCGTTTTGGGATGGCTAATTGGGTATAAATTATAATATTTCGTGGTTGTGTGCGCAATGTTAAATTATCTTGTGTTTATATTAACGGTCATATTAAATCAGTGTCGTTTTCACTCGACTGCTAATTAACTTTGCACCTATAGCTCTAAAGCGTAGAAGAATAGACTTTAACCGAACTTTCTCGTGTATCCAAAAAATAAAAATGAGTCGTAAATCGAGCCGAAGAAACTTCATTTTTCCAAAGAAACTTTCATCGATGTTACCGGTAATGTCCAACGGTTTCTAATGTCATCATTAACCGTTTAATGACGATCTCGGAAAAGGCACTTGTCATTGCTATTTCAAATTGACGACCACCGTTTGATCAATCGCGAATCCTACGCGTCAGGCAATTCCTGTTCTCTGAAAGTGATTCCTCATTCAGTCGTCGAAGCCGACGTCGTACTCATTAGCATCGTTTTACGTCCCACTTTCAGTCATGAAAACGGTACGTCACCAGATGGTCCTCTCATCGAGGAACTACCGTGTTACATGCACCTGCCGTCTTATCCTCATTTACGTGTACTCAAGCAGTGTTCGTCACCATGCGGCGTAAAAGGTCACGGTACGTAAATCAGCGTCGAAAGTCGGTTTCTTTTCCGTCTCGACGAACATGGAAATTTCACCATGGGGAAATAATTAATTCCGTGGTCAACGGACGTGCGAGCAACTGACAAAAGAAGTCTGTGTGTTTGATAAGTCGACTGCACGTTTCACGAGTCAAGTGATTCGCTCCATTTTGTTTAACGTGGAAAAACGAAGATGTTCATTATTTGCAAATTTTATATTATGTTTCACATAGAAATTAGTATCGGTGAAATTCTAAAGTTGCATTCGCTATTTAGTAATTTTTTTTTTATAATGCTCACAGTTACCGATACACTTCGTTTACTATAAAAGATATTCAAGACATAGACTGATTAGGAAATCATCGTCGCAGATTTTTCAGAAAATTTTTCTCGTTCCAAAAGTGACGACGAAACCATATTTTTCCACACGAGGTAGCAATATCAACGAAAATGGTGTCGATTTGTAGAAACAGGTCCGGCTATCGTTACCTGGCTCTCGTAATGGTAAGAGGCTCGTACGGTCAAATTCGTCTGGCCGTTTCGGAGCCTCTAATTTGCGCTGGCCGGATATTTTTATCGGCCGTCGCTGCGCGTACGCTACGTACGCTACGAAACCGCGGCACTTTCGACTTATTTGCATTTTTTTCAGCAAGTTTCATTAACCCCTGACCCTGGTCGCGGCATACGAGCCGGGCATAAGGAAGCGGCGAGCACGTAAAATAAACCCGACTGAATATTCATACCGGCCGGCTGTAAATATTCCGACGACGATAAATTCCGGGCTTCCTTCGTGAATTCCTCGATCCACTCCCCTCCACCGTTACCTTTCGAGCTCGTTTCCTTTTTTTTTTTCTTCGTCTTTTATTCTCTTGCGCTTAATTTTTGCTTCGAAACAAAAATTAACGGTCTTTACGTGCGATGATCACAATTTTTCGTCACGGAGTCATTCAAAATTAGACAATGAGTTAGATGTTCCTCGGATAGATTAGATCGATCGAGATACGTCGCGTCATCCTTGACATTCTACATAGTGTGCTTTTCCTGTGTTCAATTGTGAAAAAATTTGTACAATCTTCAAAAATCTCAAACTTTCGTTGCAACTAAAATCTCCAAATCGCGTAATTACAAATCACACCCTGTAGGAATTATCTCTGTCGCTCGAAAATATAATTTCTCCACTTTACGCGACCACCGCTGTCAAAATATTACCCAAAAACCTACAACGACAATTGGAGCCACGTACAAAAGGGTTCTCGCGTTTTCCCGTACCTTCACCGACCAATTCGATCCCTTCCGGTTTCTAATTTACCTCAATCAGATTCCAAGCGCTCCCCTTCGTTCATTACCTGGCCGCAAAACCGGAGAGCGAGAGGAAAGAACGGTCACTCCCATTGAAAACCAGCGAGAAGAACGAAAAGAAAAAAATGAAAAAAAAAAAAAGTGGGAGAAAAAAATAATATCTCGAGACTTGACCCCGTCGACCCTGAAACCCTAGAAAGACTCTCCCTTGACCGGAACTCTCTATTCGGTTAGAGGTGAAATTAGAGGGTCGACGCAACCCTTTCTCGAGCCACACACCCCCACACTTGGGCAGCAGGCTCGATACAGGTGCATTGCCGCGCCTAATGGACGAAACGAGTTCTCGAGATACTGCCGCATCATTATAAAACGTTTATTTCGGCATAAAAGTCAAAGTGCAACGTGTTGGAGCCGATGACTCGCGAGTAAAATACTCGTTCTTTGTAGCTGGCCCTTATCTTCCCCCGATCGCCCCTCATTCGACCTATTCAGGACTTCTTTCTCTTGCTCCAACATTTTCTCTTTCACTATATTCCTCTTCGTTGGTTACGTACGTGTGTTCGAGTATGGACGTTGGCGAGGAGCAAGTGAAACGAGACACAAGCCGTCAAAGAGCGTGTTTCGAACCGGATGGATTTTCATCGTAATAAAACCAAGCGTATCTCGAGGGTACTCTATTTCGAAAGGGAGGCTTCAGATAGTCGGACGACTAATCTAAAAAGGGGACGGTAATTATTCGGAGCTGAGCGTCATCCGGCCTTCTCTCGGACTGTCTCTGGGTCGTTTTCGTGATGCAATTCGGAGTTTACTGCAGTCTGGCCGCTTTATGGCGGTCGTGATGGATGGATTCGATGGTGACGAACGGTAAGGGGAAATGAGGGAAGACGAATGGCTCGAGATGAAGAAGGATTTATTGGCTGGATTGATGTTTGGTTCGATTTCGCTGGGATATTCCTTGAATAACTTTTGCATTTGAGTTGTGAATATTTACGACGATATCGACGAACTTATTTTCTCTTTGACGAAAAAGTTAAAAATCGCAGTTGATGCCTTTTCAAGAAGCGAAACTACGACAGCGTGAAATTAAAAATTATACCTTTCTTCCGTGAATCAAAGAATTTTTACGCAAAGGACATTCTAATGCTTTTCACGATACTGAAATGTAAAGAAAGGTTACGATAAAAAGTTACGAGCTCGACGAGACAAAACGAGAGAACCGATATGACAGTTTTAGCGCCACGAATAAAAACATTGACGAGCGTGCAGGCGATCCGAAATTTTACGATTTTTTATTTCCCTTAACGCGGCCAATTATTTCCTCGAGTCGCGTGTAAAAGACAACCTGTCGCGATTAAATGCGTTGAGTTAAGGTACGAATACCCCTGCGTATCCGCACTATGGGAATAAGTTACGAGATTGTTGGCCTAACCGTCCGACGAAAAATTGACTCTTAGTCCGCGATCTCGAAACGTTTTAAACGCTGCGTGAACAGGCTGTATTTTACACAGAATACTGTTTTTCTCTCTTTTCGAAGCATGCGAAGAGCGCAGGTTTAAGAGCATTAAAAGGGTTTAGGCTTCGTATGAATACGTTATTTACGAGATTTCTTGCATTTAAAACAAAGACGTGAAAAGTAAATCGGTACCATTTTTGGTACGCTCGAAACAGAATATATTCGTCGATGAAAGAATTAGAATCTTAACAAACGTGGGCGTCAATTGTTTGGGGCTAGAAGTACAATTAAATTCTTGTAAAAATTTCCAGTATTAAATATAAAATATAACATTCTACTCATGACTTTTTCAAACCTTTTCAAATTCACCTAAATATATAAAAAAAAAAGAAATGAATTATTATCTCTACGAAATTGTCAATTTTCAACCTCACAGAAACCAAGTGTCATCTGTGTAAACATCCCCGAGTGAGTAAAAATTTTCAAGAACGACCGAACAGAAATCATAAGAGATCATATCCTACCGTCTTTCCTTGTTCATCCACCGTTTCGTCCAAATTGCAGAAAAAGGGTTGTAACTCGAAAACAAGACCGAAGGTCCAGACATACGTTCAGGCCAATTTTTTTTTTTTCTCCCATTGCCGTATTCATCAGTACCTACGGTGCTTCCCACATGTTAAGGAACACCCTGTATTTAACGTTTGCACGGTTGGTCGCGCGCACGCGGGTTCGCCTTTATTACGGCCTGGGGGCCAAAAAATCGCGGAAGTTTCGGAGCGCATGCCGCGGTAATCGATGCCACCTGTTCATACGCTTCTTCGTTTTGAAGAAAACGCAACCGGCCGACGGTTAAAACGGACGGGGGAAGAGAGGAACGATGAGAAATAAGGGAGGAGAAGAGGAGGAAACGGCCAATTCCCGTCCGTTTCGAGCGAACGCGTATTAAGAGTTGGATCGTAAAATCTTTGCCTGGTCCAGCAACGTTTGCCCCTTAATTGCGCAATCGCGCAAAATCGATTCAATGTATTTTGAAGAGCGGCCACGTGGAAAGAGGAAGAGGGGGAATACGTTCCGGGGGTTGGTTGGAATAAAGTTTCGGGAGATATTGAAACGATATAAGAAATAACATGCTCAAGGGAAGAGGTCGATGACCGACGGTGGCCAATTTTGATAAGAGCTGTTTGATTAATTGTCGTGATTATAGTGTTTGCTTACAGGTGATCCGACATGGCCGTCTATTGGCTGAATTTTCGTGGAAAGTAACTGATTGCGAAGGTGGTTCGCTCGAAGTCGTTAAGCCATTACGAACACGTGAATTTGATAAGTTCTGCTGGTTATTTAATTTTTATTTTGTGTCCAGATGCGATTGTAAAAATTTGCGGTTAAAGATTACTGTGACAAAAATGATTAAAAAAAAGAAATAGTAAAATGCTGAACAGAAATCGTAGTCATGGCTTGAGATTACGCGTTATTTAAAAAAAATATCTCATTAAGGCGACGTCGGGTACTTTGTTAAGAAATCCTGTCGATCATTTTATCTTCGAAAATTTTTTAAAAGTACCAAAAAATTCAAAGAAACCTCGTACAAAAAATCTAGTGAGAAGAAAAGCAAAAAATAAAGAACAAGCAAGAGCATCGCTCCGCAAAGAAGAAGCTCGAAGACGCTTTAATAACACTCTTGAAGGGAGCGAAAGGGGCGACAAAGAGGCAGAATAAAACAGAGGAACCCGTTCCGTGGATCCCGATCCTGGTGGGGACCACCTGTAGGCTCAACACCAGCGGGGCAAACCGCAAGACGCGATAATTACGCCGGAGGCCTAAAAGTACAGGCGCGTTTCAGCGGGGAAGCCGCGAGCGGACGAACAGAGGATGGAAAAAGACCACGAAGAAGGTGAGATGAGAGACGATGGACAAAGAACGGGCCACGTGGGAGAAAGAAAAAGATTGCATGACAGAGGAAGAAAGAAAAAAAAAAAGAGGTAAATCGAAACAAAACGGCCAAGTCACATAAAAAAGCACTTAAAGGTGGAGAAGTTGCGCGAGGACGAAACGTTGCTGGAAGAGGAGGAAGAAAAGCGAAGAAGCGACGGAAGAACGGGCGAAGAGAAGACGAAGAAACGAAGCAAGAGTTGCGGCCACGGGTGCACCAAGCGTGACAGTGGGTGCACCAGCACCTGCCCATTCTTGGAGAGCTCTGCCGCGCGGTGATTTATGGAAACAAAGGGTGGTTGGAACGGGAAACACGTTCAAGTCAGCTTCCTTGGCGCTGACTTTCGATTCCAAAGAGTGGAGGAGGTTAAAAGGTTCGAATGAATATTTGGATGTCGAACGTGGTTTTTCAGAGGCAACGTTCGGATATACGGTTGACTTGTAAAATAGAAGAAGATGATTCGAAATTTATTTTGCGATGCGTAAGTCGCTGTTAAGATACGAGAAATAAATTCGTAAGAAAATGAAATGACCAAGGTCTAAGTAGCTTTTCATAAGTAACTAAACTGTTCTTCGACGAGTTCTATCGGTGTACGACACAAACGTTACAAGTAGCTCGGTGAGACTCGAAAAAAATGCAGGAAGCTTAACGCAATAAAGCACCAACCTATGGTTACAGTCCTCATCGGAGGTTATTACGATACGAAGCATAGTATCCGTGCCGCGTAAAAATAGTTCTCAGTGCGTGGATGAGGCGCGTAAAAATCGGCCCATAAACGACGCCGCAACAACTGCCTTCGATAATTTATGTCTGATCCCCTCGATCCCCGCTGGAGGATATTAAAATATTAATACGGCTGTATTTATAGGCCTGCGAGACGGAGGCGTATAATATCGGCTACGTATCCGGTGGGGGTCACGGGGGTTCGAGTGAGTTAAAATTTATAATCCGTGTCCAAATCGCGTGCACACGTTCGTAGATCGGAAAAATCGTCCGAGAAATCTTCTGAAGAAGCGTATCTGTTGATCGATTATCGGTCACGACGATCGGCCCGCTTCCTCTCCAACAGATTTCCACGTATGATTTACAGACGAATAAATCTCGCTGAACGATTGCCAGTTAATTCGCGTGAACGCGATCGACGATGCATTCGATCGCTGCCGATCCATCGATCTGACTCGACCCGACACGATTCTGCATCTCCCTTTCTTTCTTTTTAATCGGCCAACATCCCCCGACGTAATAACCGTTAATAAGCGCCTTTGCCGCCGTTAAGTATCGGCGCGTGGGCGATCACCGGGGAAACTTGGAATGGCCCACGGCAGGTTGTTGCTGGTGTTGTTGCCGTTGCATCGGTTCGCCTGTTTTTCGGCCAGCTGGTACAGGCCAACGCAGATTTACGACTTCCCTGAGCGAGGAATCGAACAGGTAGATGCGGGAAGTGGCTGGATTTTATGGGTGGTTTCGATAAATCGGGATCGTTTGCAGAGAGGAATGCGCAAGTAACTATACACTTCTGTATACTGTTCGGAGGTTTAAAACAATAAGAATTCAATCCGGTTTAATTTTTTTTTGTTTTTAAAGCTCGAAGTGTCTAGGACCTATGCAATTTTTTATCCGCTCCTTGATAAATTTACGATCTGGCGTTTCTTCGAACAAATCCATTCATCTCTTAACTAATTCCTTTATTTATACCAAATCCACCGAACGTTTATCTACTCGTCACCATCATCCTATCCCAAGCTCTAAAATCCCATTTTCCCTCTCGCAGAAACCTCTCCCATCGATCGACACCTCGATCGATCAATTCCTCGCGACGTCGCCGCCGCTCCAATTTCCTTTCCCATTCGTCGTTCCTTTTTCGCCCGTGTGATTCATCCACGGTCAAGACGACTATCTATCCTCTCTCCCTCGTGACAATCGTCGTAGGCCACGTGAAATAATGTCCGTGTCACGGGGTCCTTGGATCTCTGAGCACGCCCACACGGAAAGTTCGAAAACATTAGCGGTCGAACTGGACCGGTGGAGCCGTAAAACGATGTTACGCGGCGTTCGTTCGCTTCTTCTTCATCCGTTCTTCTTCATCCTTCCTCTTCATCCCCAAGTGCAGTGTAGCTGCACGTGGACGACGTCGTGACGCTCCAGGGCTATCGTCACGGCTCTCTTTCTCTCCTTTCCCCTTTCCTCTTCCAATTCCTCCACGGTCCACGCTCGTTTCTCTTCGAGAGCAGCACGAGCGGGTACTTCCTCGGTACTTACGACCGTCCCCGAGTAGTTTTATTCTGTCTGGCTGCGTGGGCGGGAGCGGGACGATGCAGAGAACTTAGGGGCCATCTCCATTTGCCGATTACTCTGCCTCGTTCTCTCCTTCTTTCGCTTCTCTCTTTCCGTGCTCCTCTTCTTGCTCTCGCCAAGGTGTCCCTCTTGTTCTTGCTCGAATGTTCGTCCTCGTTTTTCGTTCTGTCGACCGTCTCTATCTTTCCTTCTGTCGTCCTCTTTCTGTCTGGCGAAGGAGTTTCGTCTTTGTCGTCGATTCGATACCGCAAACTCGCCTCCGGTACGCTGTCGAGAGTTCTATGTCGAAACGGCGCTCGTGAAATTGAAGGTTTCGCTCCGTGGGGGCGACGACGAAAGTCGGTCCAGTAAATCCCGTCTTTACTGAAATTGCTCGACGGGAATTTATCTGCTCGCGCGGGGAGATCGTGCACGCGCCCGTAACAGAAAAACACCCCCTCTTGGTTTCGATGCTTTCGAGCTCGCGGCAATTCTTCCAACGTATTTTCGAAACGGATAAATTTTTCTTGACACTCGGTTTTCTTTTTTTTTTTTTGTCAACGAAGCAGTGACATTTAATCTTTTAGAAATTTAGGAGAGATCGAACGTATTTCGAATTAATCGTCGAATATTGTTGACCGCAATGCGTCGATTATTTTTTCTTATTTCGAGATCGGACATGTAACCAAGTACCAGAGATGAAAATATTGTAATTATATTTCAATTTTTTCTCAACGCATCGACATAGATATCTTGCAACCTTTTCCTCTATCTGTTCAATCCTTATCAATGTTCGTGGGACGATCTTAAAATGATCGATTTATATGTATTTTCGAGATCAGCAAGAAAAGCTGGTACGAGAACGCGAACGCATAAATTCGTTTTCATTGCTACTAAAATAATATAGCATACGCGAAACAGGATTATGGTACCATAAGCTCCATGGAACGGTGCAGGAGTGTCACGTTGGCAAATGTTAAATGAAAGTATCGCTGATATGAACGTATACCTCGAGAGTCGATAAGAGTTCGAGCTTTATAAAAGATTGTTTGTTCGAGATTTTACGATTGACCGCAAGGAAAGCGATATTAAATGGAAAAGTCACCTTCGTGCGTGGGATGGTTGCTCTCATTTACATCTCATAGTTTAGACTGAAATTTTTCTGTTTTACGATACACGTGAAATATAACACAACAAGAAATGTTAAACGAAAATCATTAGAAATTTAGCATAAAATAAATAAAATTAATACTCACTTTAATTCGCGAGTTAATTTAATGTTAGTAAATGAAAACTCTGTTTCTTTCACTTTAAACCCGAAAATCGTATTGATCCTTAAAACCTGCATTAATTAATTCAGTATTTTCCATGATTAAATACTCCAAATTCGAACCATGGTAACTCATAAAAATTCGAACCATTCTAACACTTAGCCATCTTCCGTGGAATTTTAATTCGAATAACACGTTCAGAAAGTATTCTGCACAAAATACAAAATATTTCGCTTATCTGTACCACTGGAATATCAAATTAACAATTCGACCCGTTTCTCCAATTGTCGAGTTGCAGCTGCATCTCAAAGCGAGGAAAGAAAAGAGGAAATCATGCTAGCCACGCGCTGACGGTAATGTGGCATCATACGTTCTGACAAACGCTCTCGGGGCCGCGTCAGTCGGCCAGATGAAACAGTGGTTTTATGGTTAATGCAGGCCACGCGTGTCTTATATCATAATAATGCAAGGAAACGAGTCTTCGGAGCGGTTGCCGCGCTTCCACGAGTTCTGTTATATCTTAACACACACACCAGCCTCGTGGTCCGTGGCGAATTCTTAGATGAGATCATTTTCTTCGCGCGCGATGCACGCACGGGACGCAATCAGACTTTCCTCTTTAATGTAGCCTCGCCGCTTCTTAGACGAGTTTCACGCTTTTCTGATACCGATCAGCGCGCTCGTTTCATGACAAGGGTGAAAGTTTATCGCGGTGAACATTAAGCGGTCCCGTGGGAATAGGCGAGAAAAATTGCTCCCTATTAATTTTGGTCGTTGGAATTAGTTACCGAGAAACTGTAATTTTTAATTAGACAGAATTGTTAAATACATTTTCTGAAAATAAGAGTCTCGAATTCTAAGGAACAGGAATTATCGAATTATTTAATTATTGAAGTAGTATTGAAGCGTTGTGGTTCATTCTATTTTATTTTTTCTATACTTTTAAGTATATAATAATTTAATTATAACGATGCAACTCTGTAAAAATACAGCAATTGCAAACGATATCTTCGTATCTACAATAATTAACAAATATTAGTCTATTTTTTCTTCTACGCCAACTTCATCCCTTAACATCCTTTTTCATATTAAATTCGCATTGAAACAATCTCATTTTCTCCCGAAAAAGAAACACCCTTTCCTCTCCGAATTATTTCGAGAGGACAGAAGAACTTGGAGGTTAAGAACCATTTTAAGGGTTCGTTTAACGTCTCCACGATCTTCTTCGGCATGGTCCTCTCTCTGGTCAGCGCGTTATTTTTTTGTCGCTCCGTTCCGGGCAGACAAAAGCAGCTCGACAGCCAGAAAGAAAAAGAGAGAGAGAGAGAGAGAAAGGAGGACTTTTACTCGCGTGGGCCCGGAGGCGAGGCAGCAGCTCGGTTTTTGGCCATGCAGAGGTAACCGGAGTGTGCCCCCATGGAGGCTTCAAGGGCCACCTGCCCTACCAGAGACCCCCTTTTACGTCCACTTTATTAGCTATTATTATACGCGTGCTTTGGCTCCGGTTTCTCTCTCTTTTCATCTTCGTCCAGCGTTCTGGTCCCGCCCGCGCCTGTTTAGAAATATTTCACCAAACGCTCCTTGCCTTAGCTCGATAACCAACGAGTTCGTTAATCCTACCGACGTAGTCTAAACAACATAGACACACGAAACCTGCCGAGGTTCCATGTGTCTCGTGGTCGCGAGACTTTGTGTTTTGCGAGCGGAGCACGATCAATTTTACCAATCTGTTGTACTTTGTTTGTATAAGTATCGAGCTGTGGAAACGTATAATGGTCTTTGAGAAGGAGAAACGATGTTGTTGGTAAGTATGATTTGATTTAGATTGTATCGTAACGTGTAGACAGTTTTTATGATGGAGATTCGAGACGGTACGCGTTATGATTTTATATTAACGAAGAATGTAACAGTATCGAGGTAAAACAAGATAAGGTAAGTAGTTTTTAATGGGAAAAATTGAAGACGACGAGTTTTAAAGATTTTATACTTTTTATCGAATGAATTTAGATAAGGAATCTATTTTAGACACTGTAATATGTTTGAAGTATAAGGTGCAAAGGAACTTGAGATGATGATATAATATAAATCTGAGAGCATAAATTCAGAGACCAGCAGTTTCAAAGATATTAAACTTTTTTATTTTATAATTTAATAGATCATTGTATGATCACACGAGCTATAAAATGGGTGGCATCGCTCGAACCAGAGATTCGATAGTAGATAGAAGGATAATAATGAACTCGTTTCATGGTTTTGTCAGTCTAGAATCCTCTGCGTGTCTGTCTACACGTTTCGTATAATTATATATCAAAGATGTCGATGAATTCAAACAGATATTGAAATTACTATAGTACACTTTAAATAAGTATAAACTTGACCGAAGGAGAAAATTGATATAAAATGAAACAATAAAAATAAGAAAGAAAGAATAAAAAAAGATTCCTAGATTCTCCTTAGAATCTTCCAAACATTAAATTATTTCCGTGATAAGATAATTGCAATTCCTTGCAACGGAAGACGGAAAAATGCGTATTGCAAGATTCCAACGCTCATTCCTGTTCCCCTATGCAGCTCAACAAGTTCGACCTCCTAATGCATCTAATCTTATCAACCAGACTGGTTCCTATAAATTAGCGGTCGGTCTAAATTACATAATTAGCTCCAAATCAAATCCATACGAATACCCCGCAGAAAACTCAAAACCGTGCCAGCTACATAAATTTTAATTCACCGTTGAGTGAAAGTCGAACCGAAGAATGTTTATGAAATAATAGTGGCAGCACAATGTTGCCTAGGGTCATTTATCTCTCCCTTCATCCAGTAGCAGTGTTCGTTGCCCGCGAACCGGATTAATCGATATTCAAGACTATCTTATTCAGAGTTCATCGAACCATAAAACACGATAGAAGCTCCAACACAACGAAGCACCTTTAGATCTTTCGACGATCAGGCTTCTCGGGCAATTATCTGAAACATGATTGGCCGTGATCCTCTTCAAATACGTTCTAACGTTCTCTTAGGTCGAGCACGATCTCCTACCTGGCGACTTTCGTTGGATTATGAAGCTAAATATCGCTCCATGGTAGCAGGAAGTGGATCGGACAGCCAGTATTTTTATGATAAAGGTGAACGAGGGGATATAGAGGATTTAATTAATGGGTACTTTGCGATGTTGAGGAAGAAATGGCGCTCTTTGTTAAAGTCGAACAGGTTTGAGGAGAAATAGAAAGGTTAATTGATAGATACTTTACGATGATACGTGGAACAGTTATACTTTCGCTCGGCAAATGGAGGATTGCGCAAAATATTACGGAAAAATAATATAGAGGAACACGGAAAATTAAATTTCCAGCAATAAGCAGTTATCGATAACGGAAAATAAATTACTCGGCTCCGGAATTAAATCTGCAAAAAGAGACACTTTAAAATCTATCGAGAACACCGAAAGGGGAACTTCGAGTATCCTGAGAACATCTTTAAATCCTCGCAAACCTTCCGCCTCCATTTTCCGAGCATAACCTATCAAATATCAAGACCCAATACCTTAGAACATCGATATTAAAAAATTGACACAAGTTTCTGATTTTCTCGAGTTTTCCAAGCATTTCTAATGAATTTCACCGCGGAAAAGGTTACACGGAATGATGTCACCAGTGGCACCGGCGCCAAATGGTAATAAACAGCGATCGACTATCGGCGAACGCGAAGGCGTGCAATTTGTCGCGGCTATCTGCGTCCTCGAGCTCGGCCCCTGTACGCGGATAATCAATATTGGCAGCAACCAGTCTCTGATAAGGCTCCTGGTTCACCTACCCAGTGGCCCCACTTCTTTCGTCGAAGAAAGTGTAATGGAATGGCCTACGTCCGATAACATAGAGGCTTTCGAGGGGTCCAAGGTTCTCCATCGCGCCACGAGCACAGCCGAAAAAGGTGGTCTTTTGACGGACATAATCGATCAGAAGCCTCGAGGCAACCGAGGCTACTTTCCTTTAACGTTTCGAAACTTGATTCTAAAAAGACGAAGTCATTGTTGTGCTCGTTGATTCGAGAATTCATTTCTATTTCAGATATATTTGATCAGAATCGTGTAACGATGGCTCGTCAATAAGGATTTATTAAAAAAAAAAAAAGTTGACTCTACACTGATTATTAAAAGAAGAAATGAATATTTCGAGATTTACAGAAACCGCGACACGAAGATATTTCGAATCGTAAAACGAATCAGAAAATATCTAGGCTCGCGTGCCGGTAACAATTCCGCGATAAATTCGAGCACGCTTTAAAAATACCCATTGCGCCGAGAATATTTTCACGTAGCTCGACTTCGATTTCGCGCGCCTAAAAACGACACCGCGTTCTTGTGAAAAAAAAATAAGAGCGATTTATCGCCGAGGCGCCATATCGGTGCACAAAGGAAGAAAGGGAATCGGCGAAATTTTTGCCCCGAGGTTCCCCGTGGTCTCGAGCATACTTTGCATATCCCACTTTTCAAAGCAAACGCGCCACGACCGACTTCCCTGACCGAGAGCACGTGCGTGCCTGCCACGTCGTTCTTGCATACTCGTGGTGCCTCCAACGGCTCTTCGAAAGAGAAGAAAAAGGGCAAAGGATGCGTAAGAAGAGATGGGGAAAGGAAGATTTGAAAAGAACCTGATAATCGGAAATTTATTGGCCATTCTAGGTGTTGGCGCGATTTTGTGTGTATCGGGGGATGTTGTATCGATTCTGTTGTATAGCGAGTGTAAGAAGTATTTTAGTACCTCTGTATTGTATTTCTTTCGTACCAATTTTTAAATCGTAGACAATTTAATGTATAGAGTATTTAAAAAAACGTTGTACCAAACTTTAAGGGTATGTATGTATTTTGACTTTCTATAAAAAAAAACCATTCTTAGGTATCAATTGTAAGAAAATATAAATTACCAATAAAATTAATCAACATCGATTCTTCGACACTTACAATGAAACACAGCGAACCAAACTAAGAATCATATAAAACGAATTAAAGTTCCCCAAAGAATAAACCAAGCATCGTTTTAACCCTCTGAAAGAACCTACAGCATTTAAACGACCCATTCTTCCGAATACTCCACTCGCCATTCGACTTCATTGGAATAATAACCACGTTCGATCGAATTTACCGCTCATTGGCCAGTTTTTACGCCGATTTAGCATTTTATCGCTGTTAAACGCGCTCGGAAACGATCGCAAATTCCACGTTCGATCGCCGTGAGAGAAGGAGGCGCCGATAAAACCGTGGAGAAACGATCTCCTTCCCGTTTTACCCATTGTGCCCTAGAAATTATACGCCGAGCGTTCTCGACGTCTCACGCTTGTCCTTTTTAATCGTGTGGCCTTTACACGGCCACGAGTTTCCTGAAAAGCAGCGCGGTTCTACTTTCAGAGGCGTGGCGCCCCCGACATGATACGAGATATTTCATTTACGGTCACGTGCCC
>SMSQ01025891.1:136276-196770 GCA_019453375.1 Ctenoplectra terminalis | reverse complement strand
AGGGATGGGGAATAAAAATGTAAAAGCAGCTCAAGGATAGAGTTGAATTTGAAAAAAAGGGTGAACATGACAGGATAGATCGAAGAGGTTCTATAGATAATACGGTGAATGAGAAATGTGTTAAGAATAGAAGGAAAGAGGGAGAAAGAAACATACAAAGTATTTTTTAATTAAACCCCTAACGATAAAAACCATGGCCAGCATGAAAGTACTGAACGATAACAAAGTTGCACAACGTCGTATGTGCAACAACTTACAGATTATACTACTCTAATTCTAGGAAAGTCGATCAGCAAACACTTCACCGAACTGGCAAACAACTATATAATCTTTTTAATTTCACCACTCACAAAAAGTAAAAATTAAATAGAAAAATATATATATATAATATTCTATTCTAATTCTTTTCATTCTGCGAAGAATAAACTTTCAACTTTTAATTCTAAAAAAGAACCGCGATGATTACGGAGCATCCTCCTGCGAAAAGAGGAAGAACTCGAGAAAGTTAAAATCGAAAATAAAAAGAAACACGCCAAGTGGAGGAAGAAGAATGGTGATAGAGGAAAAGGTCTGCCAGTGATCCAACGGCGACGAACGAGGAGAATCGACTTTATCGGCGACAATTTTTACGAGCGACTCGCATGTGCCGATAACACCGCGCGGAGGTCGCGGGAAAGAATACCTTTTAGCCTCTTTTATCGGGCTTACTCGTGCGTCAATGGCGGCGGTGGCTTCTTCCATGGAGATAATGCCGTCCTGCCGGTTCAAGAAGGCCGGAATAATCGTTTTTGTGAGACACGAGCATGCCCCGGCATTATGCTCCTCTACGCACACGCGATTCACTGCACGTGCTTTATGTGTCGCGATACCAATACGCTTTCTTTCTTCAACTTGCTTGAGGAAAGCGAAGAACTTTCGATAGACTGTCCTAATTCTTACTTCGTTTTAATTATTCGGCCAACTTGAATTTTTGAAACAGATCTTACAACAGTGTAGACTAAATTTCAACGTTAAGTTACTGCGTACTGCAATTTCAATTGACCTACAAATCATCCCTTTTCTCACATTTTCTATAAAAGTAAAAATAGAATTTAACGGTGTTTAAACTGCAAAGATGTTGCGATCGAGAGAAACGTTAAGGCGGCGCCTAACGCGATAATAAACGCGGGAAAAGTGCCTTCGCGTTTAAAATTAGTTGGTGAAATTTATCGCCGATGGGCGAGAAAAATAAATTGAAGACGATAAACGCACGTCGAGGCTGAGGTATGCCGCATTAATAGTTGGAGTATAATATTAATATATACGCGGACTTTACGATTATTTGTATCCGCGCTGAAGTGTAGCCGAGGGTAATTAAATATTCGTAAAATACGGCGTATTAACGAAGCGCTTTCCAGCTCGTTTCAGCGGTTAACGTTCCCCTTGGCTCGTTGAACGCCTCGCCGACGAAAGGATGCATAAAATTGTTGCGAAACGACGAAACAAAAGCCTTCTATTTAGTTCTATTTTGAAATCGATCGTGTTTCTGTTGAAAAATCGTCGCAAAAGTGCCGAAACAAAAGTCTCCGACCCCGGTGCGCAATGACGTCGACTGCTGATTACCGAGCGGTTGAAAAGAAAAGAAGAGAAACAAAAATGGAGACCCGAGTCTGACGGAAATTATCAAAATAGAGCGCTCTCGAGAGCTAATCTAATCTGAGGAAGGAAAACTCCAAAGCTCTATCAGCCCGATAACCCCTAAGATCATGCATGCAATCTAAACCTTTCGAGGGAGTGGACGGTTCATGATCTGGGATTTGTACGAAGCTAAAAAAAAAAAACGAGTTTCTGAGACGCTATCACAGTTTCGTAACCCTGAAGTTAATTGAACGCATGTAATTTCAAGAGGAAAAAGGGAAGAAGGAAGAGAAGTTGATGAAAAGTACCGAGTTTCGCGAAATGATACGCCAAATTTGAAGTTCGATCTGAAAAATGAGGATGCTACTGCGTCGCGAGGCGATAAGCATTGCACAATTACACTCACCGCTTGTTTTTGCCGAGTTTTACAGACGACTGTTTTGCATAAGCGAATTATGCTTGCGGTAAACAAGTCGGTGTTGGACAAACGTTAGCAACGCGTGTCCAATAATTGCGCAAAGAACTCTAGTTTTCCGATTAACCCGTCCGATTGTTGGGAAACCTAACACTTGTTAGAACATTTGCAAGACTGTAACGCTTATATTGCGTTTCTTAAAATTTCTGTGCGTTAAAAGCATATTTACCGAATAAAGAAAACATAAAGTAAAATTTAAGCCTACCACGTATCGCTTCTCCATTTCTTTCTATCCAAATCCCACAATTTCTCGTTACCTTAAAACTTGATTTCGTGGATTCCAACACAAAAACCGACGAATAAAGACTGTAAAATACCAAACAGAATAATAATTGCCACTTAAAAAGATTAAAAACTTCTTGTTCTGATCGATAAATTTCTAAATATTAATACCAGCATTCATCACCTATTTAGCTATCGTCATTAAACATTTCTAAGAAACTCAACTACAAAAATACAGTGTATAAAACACAAGTGCCTTAAGACTCTTATTAACAAGCCAACCGTGCGTCTGAAATTGATAATAAAGCCTGACAATCAGTTTTCCCGACAGTACCGACGAAAAGCTAGACCGACCTCGAGTTCACGAGGCTTTTATTGACGAGCGTCGGCGGATCGGCGCATTAAGGGGGCCTATCGCGAAGCGCTGATAACGATAGAAGCTCGTGCGCTTCTGCACGCAGCCTGAAAGCCATAGAAAGTTATCGTAGCCCCACACGAAGCCGGCGTTTGCAATTTATCTTCCGGCGACACGTAAACACTTATTAACAGCGCACACTCATTAACCAGCGAGTGATGTCTGAGCCGCGTGCAAAGGTTATCGCGCGGTTTCGCGGCCAAAAGAGCCGCGTTGCGCGTAGAATCGAGCAGAATTCGCTTCGAGCTGCCCTTTCAGGATGGAATTATTGCCACGATTTCACAAGGTTGACCATTTGAGAGGTGATCTGAGCGCATAATGGGAAAATGGAACAGGTTTCGGTTCGGTTGGATCAACGATATCAATCTCGGTACGAGAAATTTAAGGATCGAGAAGTTTGCAGCGTATCTCGGGTAAAAAAATAACGTAGAAAGATGAATTAAATTGGTGGATCAATTTATCGAACGTTTAAACATTTCATAAATTAACAATTTCCCATCGTGTTTTTCATCACCGAACAATTATACCAGTACCAACCAATTAAACGTTGATTTATTAACAAGGTGTCGAAATTTCTTCCAAGCAATGAACGCTAACAACCCTACCGGTTACCGATTCGCAAACCGATCTTTCGCAACCAGTCGAACAAACACCAGCTCGGTACATCTACTTACGCCCGTATAAATCATAATTAAATCGGAACGACCAACAATCATTTGTATCGCTTTTTGTCCCTCGAGCAGCGGTGGCAGCTGCCGGTGCATTATCGAGCATTCTCGATGCACTTTCGATCGCAATGCATCCACGGTAAACCAGTTTTCACGTTCGTCCACCGATTATCCTCGTTGACGATCCGCGCCGATCTCTGCTAGAACGGTCGTGCCACGTCGTGTATTCTTACATAATTTATCTTAATCTTTCCGCGCCGATCGATTTGCACGATTCATTATGTCATTTGTCACCGGTAGAAACCATCCGATCACGACGATCTTCCTTCGATTTCGATCGATTTATTTCCCGTGTCCCTTTTTTGCCCGATGGCCGAGGCTGCAGCTGCCGGCAACGTAACGCACGAGTTATCCTTGACATTATGCGTGCGTTACCAGAACGAACGAGACTCCTCTTGCGAAATCACGACGCGTGCACCGGCTTTTTACGATTTCAATCCGCCTGACCGGTAAACGAAGAAGGAGAAGGAACGACCAATGGTGGATGTATCTCGGTGATTCGTTCTGATCCGTTATTACGCTTACGTAATATCTCTGCAGGCTTTTTCCAGTAGTCGTTCATTAACGAAACCTGTTGCTCGAGAAACGAAATTGGCGTACGTTACATGTAGGCTCTCGAGATTTAATTCGTGGCAGATGCAGCTGTGCGCAATAGCAGGACCTGTTTCCTGCCACGGAAGTGTGGCGAGTATTCCGTAACAGGAAGGGATGAATGCGAGGAAAGTTTGTCCTTTTTTTTTTCTTCTTTTTTTTTAGCGTGTACCTCGACTTTTTTTTATCCACTTTGCGATTGAGGTGCACGATGGTGAAACATGCATCGGCAGAGGTTTTGTATCACCGATGCGTGGTCGTTTGCGGTCGCGATTGGCAGATCTGTGTCACTGGAGTGACACGAAATGTTTGAAACGTAGGTAGGAGCAGGTGGTATTTTTGTAGCAACGTATTGTTACTTTGGGGTCATTGTTTGAACTTGTTTCGTTGGTACGATTGCGACTTAATGGAGCTCGTATTTATAAAAATAGTGTACCGTATGTTTCTACAGAGCAGTTATGAATCTCAGACATGCCTATTTAACGATTAAATTTTAGCTACACAGTTTGCGACGTTGATGAATTTTTTAATCACTTTCAGGATTAATTTTTTTTAAACCAAAAGGAACTGGTACCAAGAAAAATTAATTTTCTGTACTTCGTTGATCAAACAATGAAATTATTCAAGAAAGTAATAAAAAGAACGATCTTTAAAATACCTTCAACCATGACCCAAAGATAATCTTCCAACGAAATTTTGTAACAACGAAACGGTCAACGCTTCCACTCGCATAATGAATCAGATTCAGCCCTTCTTTGTAGCACTTAAATAGGGTGCAGATGCACCTGTACGAACAGCGAAACCTGATACGGAAGCGCAGCAAACATTCCGTAACAGGAAGGGATGCTCCTCGTGTTCTAACCCCCTAAAACTCATCGGGCCGAGGTTTCCTGTCGCAGGAAATGTTCAAAGTTAAAAGGGGGCGGCCCCGTCGAAGCGTGACTGCCATTTGGACAGGCTATACGCGGTCATGAACGAGTTAAGTCGTTGTTGGTTTTATCGGTGTTCGAACATTTTCGATGGTTTCGTTCAACTAAACTGTTGGAAGCTTTTGGCACCTCACGCTCCATTTATTTCGATATCCGCTATCAAGTCTTCAACTTCTTTCGATACGATAATTCATACATCCGCCATAAGTCTCGAGAAATTTATACAAACAGATATATACCTACTGGCGTTTTAAAAATGATTAATTACACATCAGTGTCGCCGGTACGGTTAAATCCGTGTGTATTAATAATTGAACTCATTCTTTGTAGTAAAATTTATCGCTTATGAAAGGTAAAAAGTAAAACAATTTAGCCGATCGAAAGTACCTCTTTCAGTTAATAATTTGCGGTTCGTTTCGTTTAACGACATTTAACGATGAAAAATCATTTCCCTCCGTGGTTAATTATCAAATTTCCGGTTGCGTCGTGGCAGCACGCACCGAATGCAAATCCGAGGGGAAAGTAAAAAGCGGAAATAGCCAGCGGTCGAGCGGGAAGCTTCTGCGGCCACCTGTCCTCCGATACAGAAATCAAAAGCGGAAGTCTGCCACGGCACAGGAAGCATCGAACCGTGTCAGTAGCCTCTTGTCAGCCTCGACGCTTCCTTCTTCGTCGAATTAGCCTCACGATAGAGGAACCGGCTCGCGAGCTTTGGAAAGTGTTGAACGGATAGCGGAAGTTAACACTTATGGTGTTCAAAGGACAGTTCCGCGGTAAGTAAAAGCCATGTCCATAGAATAGGATTGATGTTTGTTCGATTCAAGTTATAGTTGTTTCACGATAATGCGGTTAAGCCCTCTCAAAACTTCAATTACCGGCGCGCTTAATCTTCCATGTCTCTAAACGCTAAAAAGTTCGATTAAAATCACCGGACCAATCGCGAGGATCGATCGAGGCGATCGTGATTCAAACGATCCAGGCTTCCGTCGCGAGAAATTGCGTTTAGGCGGTTGCTGGCGTACCGCCCAGGGAATATTAATGAGCCCATCGATGGAGACTAATTGTCGGGCGTATATAGGGTCGCTAATGCGCAAATTAAAAGTCGGCGCAACCAGATAGCTCTGGGTTGACGGTTTTTCGAGGATGAGCAACGATCGGGCAAGCTCGTGGACCTGGTCCAGCTCTCTCCACGGGGATTGAGCAATCAGGCAACCGATTATTTTCTTCACGCCGCGAATAATTACTGCACTTTGATCCTATCCACCGTAAGTCATCGATAACTCGTCCCGTGGCTCGGCCAATAAACCTAATGACCGATACAAAATTATCGGTGGATCGTGTGAACGTAGCAATCGAACGCGCCGCCGCGGCTGATTAACGATAATGATAATAATTCAATGGATTAACGTGGTCAGCGAGTTTCATCTTGCCAGAGCTAACGAGCAACAGCAACCAGCCTTTTGCGTGACCCCCTTTTCACCCTGTTTAATGGGACCAGTCGCTTTTCGTTGAGGATTCTTTCGGGATCATCGTAGTAAATTGGAGCGAGGGTGAGCGGTTGCTTTGGAGACGAGATAGAAGAGGGATTCGTGCGGTAATTGTTATTTCTTAGACTTTGCTCGCGAGTTATTTTTAGGTAATGTATTTTTTAAACTTGTTAACATTGATTTTTTTTTTTTTCTTTTTTTGATTGGTTATTTATTATTCTTAGTCTTAAAGGTAATCGAATAACGGAATGATACTATACAAATTGTACCTTTACATATTTAATGCGATTAAAAAACTATGATACTCCCGTTTTCAATTATCCCCGAATAATTTCACGAGGACACGACACTGAACCGCTTGAACCCGAGTAATGCCTCCACCAGCCGGCGTAGAAACGAGTTTCGCGGAACGCTTTATCCGTTATTTATTATCGCTTCCAAGGAATTACATTCTTTCGTCGGCTCTTAAATAAGCTCAGGTACGAGACGATAGTAGCACCTAACAACTTACGACGAAAGACAGCGAATGCTCGGCTGGTTCCCCTAGCAGGCAGAGCCGCTCGTTAATTCGAACCGTTAATGATAATTGTATGGAAATATGAAATATAGCTGCATATCCGAGCGTTCGTTGGCGATCGTTTGTTTCAATACCGGTTCTGATAATACGACAAGGATTGTTCTTTCATTTAATGCAATCGTTGAAGAAAATCTAACTAACCGAACTTTCCCAATTTCTATCACTTTCTAAGATCGAATAAAATCTACCAAAGCAATTCACTTTTAACCAACACGACCGTACGTTCTTCGTTTCCATGCTTCTCATGACGCTAAATTATTATCACCGAAAATTTTTCCCAACACTACCGTCCACTCTATCCTTCTCCACCGACAAGAAAAACTATGGAACCGCATTGTTTCCAAGGGAGCAAAGAAAAATTCGCGGCGGGAGTCAGACGTTCGAAACCACCACCCCCTCTCCGCAACGAAGGTGCATGTGTCGATTCTAAGCCGTGATTCATGGTGATTGCTCGCGGCATAGAAAGGATAAGGATGAAGAGGGTAAAGGGAGGGAAAAAAGGAGAATCCTGAGTACCACGCGACCACCTAACCCAGCCTCTGCATCCACGGGCCCCCATATAAAGTATCCTCTCTAACATTCCTTCGAGCGGACAGCCACGAGATATCCTATAGCTAGGCCGGGGATTTTAATTACCCCGAAGCAGTTATCGGGCGAAATCATACTTTCGGTCTTATTTATGAACACCCTAAACGACACGACCACGTTCAACAATTTATGCTCGTCTAGGTGGCTAATTAATATTTGTCGCCATTCACGGTCGGCTGTATTCTCGACTGAAAGGACTCCGATGTTTTTAAGAGACGGGAAGAAAAGGAGGGTTTTTTATTCGAGTTTTAATTCAAATGTGACGCGACGACTTTGTGACGACGCTCGCGCGGATCATAATTGAGTTATTAAAACTACCGGTGAATGGTTCGGCTGATATATGCTCGTTGGTTGGATGTATCTTTTATCGCGAGGTACGAAGTAGGTAATTTTTTGGGTTTTCAGTGTTCGATGTTCCATAGAGCTTTGAATTTTCTGATATCAATAAAATCGAACGTCTAGCGAGCAGAGTCAACGTTAAAGCCGTACATTTTTCATCGTACAACTTTCCTCTCGACGACGATCACCACAGGCATCTCGCCAGATCGACGCGCACCTCGGAAATGACTTTCTGAACATTAGGAATGGAATTCGCATTCGAAGTACCGTAAATACGGCACGTACGTATAAGTATCTTTTACGCTGGGGACAGAGAGGCAGAAAAATTCGCATACTCGGATCCAGTGTCGGCTCTAATGCGGCCGATTGCCGCTACTGCCAGGATACTCATGTTTCAACTCATGTTAGAAACGCGTGGGCTTCGACCGGCTGTTCTCGACGCGTTAACTTTGAATTTTATAGGCAGCCACTGTAATCCGTTAGAAAGATTCGATTTCAGTATCGTTCTATCGCGCACGGCGCTCACTGTTCCAACGTTGCGTCAAAAATTATTCGCTTCTGTTGTTGATTCTACTCCTGAGAGATATTCAGCGAACGTCCGAGAGGATGTAAAACGTATATTTGTTAGAGAATATTAAGAGATTTTGTTCGCTGTCAACGGTGAACAGTTGAAAGGAGAAATTTGTAAAGTGTAATAATTTGTTAACTGTTTTACTTGTAGTGCTAAACTTACCAGAGAGCATTCATAATACAATTAATAAAAATACATATTGCATAGCGATTAACTATTTCCTTGTGTCACTTTTCATTTTTCCAAGTGCTCTTTTCAACTTCGCGATAAATCTCAAATCTCACAGAAACCTCCAAACATAATCCACCTAAATCCCAACGATACCAACATTCCCTCTTCCTACAGCCGATCTTCCCCGATTCAATAAAAACCCACGACTACCCCCCGCGCTACGTCACGAAATTTTCAATTAATCATCCCAAGATCATCGTCTGTATTACACCCAAGAATCCAACACCGACACGATACTCTTTGAAAAGAAAAGAACCGCGGCAAAACAGAAAAGGAGCGATAAAAAAAAAGGAAAGAATTACCGTGCACCGTACGAAAATGATTAATTACACGCGAAGGAACGAAAGACACGGCGAGGCGCGACCTTGCTTGCTCGACGTGGCGGCAGCACGCGGCAGCGTGATACTTATCGGCATGATTTACATCGCAGTTAAAATCGTTGACACGCCGCGACTTTCCCGTCCGCTCCGCGCGGAATTACCGCGCTTATCCGTGCAATTAGACGCTTCGTCTTGCGACGATCACGGCTCAATCAAGGCCGCCCCCGGGATTTTTTCCTGACTCCGACTAATATCGAAGAATGTCGCGTAAGGAAAATACGAGAGGAATTTCAAGTGAGTCGAGACGAGAACGAGTTGTCGCCTCGACGTAAATTGAACGACGTCTCGTTCAGAGATTTTTGAGAGTGAAGCGCGACTGTTTGCGAGCGGAGAATTCTAGGAACGCTCGTGAATGGTTGGGAGGCTGGCAAGTGGCCGCTGGGAGTGTGTTTATGGCGTGTTTGTGTATTAAGGGTGGGTTTTTTTTTAAAGTGGAGGGTGGGAGGATTTGGCGAAGATACGATCAAGCGTTGAATTCTGCTTTTTAATTAAAACTGCTAAGAATTTTAGAGTTACGTCGCGTGGATGATTTTATAGAAACGAAGCAATTTTTTTATTTATAGTATTGAAAACAAACTTTTTCAAAACGGACACTATTCGCTTCGNTTAAAACTGCTAAGAATTTTAGAGTTACGTCGCGTGGATGATTTTATAAAAACGAAGCTACTTTTTTATTTATGGTATTGAAAACAAACTTTTTTAAAACGGACACTATTCGCTTCGCTTACGTTGCAAACGTTTTCCCAAACTTTACATTAAAGTTAAAACCAGAAACTCACACCTGTAGTCAAAAGGAGCGCTGTCCGTATAAATCATGTCTTTCTGCCGAACTTCTCATCAAAATTTCCTAAACATACAAATTTGTGTCTCTCGGAATGAGAAACTCGTACTGGAAGTCACGAAGAGAACCCAAACCTCTCCTCAACCATCCTCGTGCTTGATCTCCCGAATCGAAATTAACGCGCAACCAGAGATCCCTCGAGCCATCCTTGATGGAGCCACGATCCGAATAGTCGTTAACGTTTTCTTTGACCTAGCTCTACTAATTTCATGGCAGCAAAGAGACGCGATGCCTCGAGATGGTCTCACGAAACTGTTGCTAACACTGTAAAAGATCCTGGCCCAAGGGTGTAGCCGACGCCTCGGGGCAGGCAATTAAACGTGATTATCCTTCATTAAGGACGAATTCGAAGGACGGGGCATACGGAACGTGGTTGCGTAATTGTGGGAATGATTCGTCTCTGCCTTCTCCATCTCGTGTCTCTTCGCTCGGTTCTCGTGATGGTAGCTCACGATCCTCGCGTGCACCCACGCTGAAAATCGGCTTGGAAAGCCCTCGAGCGTTCGTGAACACGAGAAGGATGATTGGTACAGGTTTCTGGAAAAATGCTTGCTCCGGAAGAAGCGTTCCTCAAGGCTTGAATTTATCGAGATTTGCTTCGATTATTTCATGGTTCATACGTAATAGTGATGGTCATCGAAGGTGGAATTTTCGGGAGGTGAATAAAAATTAATCAAAATTCTTTCATCGGACGAATAAATCTTTATCTTTCGATAAATCCATAATTTTCTTTGCGTTATTTACGTTGTTAAAACACCGAATCTCTAAAAAGTTATATACTTGAAACTTCGATAGTTAAAAATATCGCTCAAAATCTTTCCCACCGAAACTACGTTCCCTAAGATCTATCAAAGTCCAATTTAACCACTGATCGATCAAAGAATCGATTTTAATCTTCGATTCTAAATGCAGCTTGCCATAAAATATTGCCGACTGAAAATTCTGATGGAGCAATTTTTATCCTTCATCCGACCCATCTAAGACGTCGGAACGCAGAATAAAATTTCAACCAATTTTTCAAACACCATCTCCCTCGGCGAATAAACGCTACCAATATTCGTCTCGTTCCCCCCGACCAGCGCCTTGCACTTTTATCTGCCGTTATCCGGTGTATCATTATCACGACAGGTTGTTTGTCTTGCGAGGCGAAGGGGAAGTGTTCCTACCAAATGTATGCCACGAGTCAACACTTGGTGCGCGTGGTTGTTTGACTGTTTGACTTTCCCAGAGCAGAGAGGAGCGGTTCTGAACCGTATATATCTACCTGCGAGGCTCAGGTTCTAAGTTTCCTCAAATGTTGTCTCAGCCGGGTTAGATACCACACGTCGCGCAGTTTCAACCCTAGATAACAGCGTTCTTCTTCGAGATTAAGTTTCTTGTCCATCAACGCGATGGAACACTGCTGATGGAGCCATTTAAAAAATTCCTTCGCGTTCAAGGGACCCGTCGAATGACTATACCTTTTCCCTTCTTTTTTTCTTTGTCTTTTTTTGTTTGTTTGTTCTTTTTTTATCCATGCAGGCATGGTCGAACGTAGTTGCAGAGATAGTTTTTGGTTGGTCATCTGTTGTTTCGAAAAGGTTTGTTATAATAGTAGCATGTAGGCATTGAACTCGAGTTAACGATGGGTCTGACAGGAAATTGAATCGTAGATCTTTTTATCAAAGAAAAAGTGTGAAAGTATGTGCGTTAATAACGTATTTTATAGTTAATCGAAGGAATACTTAGAAAAAGGCAGGAAGAAAATACGTATTTGAAGAATTTGAACAAATGACGCGTTCACGATAGGAAACCGAAAGGTTAAAGGTAAATTTATGTTTGTACCAAACGGATAAAATAATAATATTTCATGTTTTACTACTCCGTTATAATACAATACTTCCTAATATCTTTTACATATATTTCAGTTCGAATATCACTTGTACAAATATGAATACATCGTATACTATTTGAAAGAATCATCTCATTATCATCCCTTTCAAACTCGATATCCCTAAAATCTAAAATTCTAACGTAACCAACCCTACTAAAATAAATTTTCAAACCGCAGCGGTCATCAAATTTTTCAATTTGAAAGTTTCAAGTTTCAAGTATCAATAAAACATGAAACCGAAAAACAATTTAAAAAAAGTCACGCTCACGAATTCCATTCGCCTGAAATTGTTCGACAGAAACCGCGCTTACAGCGTCAAAGCATTCAGAGAATTTTCTACGCGATTACCACGTGCGTATTTCCATTTACCAGCCCTGTGGCGTATCACGATTCGCGTGAATATCCAAAGGAAAAGAAACCGCGCGCTCGTAATGAATTCAAGGTATCGAGGAGCGCACGAATTTCATCGCGAAGACGCCATGAGGAACGTAAATACGTGTTCTGGCACACGTATCGCGAAACAACGTCGACGTATCGACAGTGACGTTCCTGTCGTTTCACCTTCGGCCTAATCGCGCGATGGTGCTCGAGGGGCACGTTTCTACGTTTATCAACTGGTACGCGACAATATGGCTCGTAAAAATTCGCATAACGTTAATGACCGCCTACGTTTATCAGGCACGTGCTGGAAAAATGGAACGCGACTCGGTGAAAAACATTTTACTTTTAATTGCAAGCGTCGTGACGCGATGCCTTTGCTCGGCGATGAAAGAGAAACAAAAGCTGAATAGTCGGCATTTCTTTGTTTTCCTATCTTCTTACGTTCTTTTGTTCTCTCCGTAAATCAGGATATTTTAATTTGAGAACAAGAAAAACCAAAGAAAATATACAGAGTGAGTACGAAAGTATATTTGCAAGATCGGAGATTCTGATAAAAACTTTTTACAAATTGTTTCTGTGCATGGACACTCCTCGAATGTGCTTTTAATTTCTGCGATTCCACGATTTCTTTGAAACAAGATGAAGGCAAAAAAGAACTTGCTCAACGATCAGAAAAAATATGTATAACTAATATAAAAGATAATTCCCATTCCAATTTGAAACTCCAACCTACCAGAGCGACAGAATATAAGAGAGAAAATAAAAACAAGAACGCTAAAAAGCATCAAACGGAACAGGCTTCCATAACGAAGAAAAAATACACCGGTTTGTTTCGACGTTTCTACAGTGGTCTCGAAATACCGGAGGAACAAGGTTGCATTTAATAAGGTGCAGCCGTCTGACCTTATTTTAACAGATACGCCGCTATTTGATCAGGTCCACCGAGTCGGCACTCGGCGTCTATTTGTTTTACGTGCCGTTCGTGTGCCTGTCGCGAGACGACTTAACGAATCGTGGAAAGACCTGACGCCGCCGCGTGTTCACTTAAACACGTTTTCTAGCGGAGGCACTCCGCAACCGGGGACACGTTCCTGTTTTTTTCTCTTTTCCATCCTTTTCTTCGCGTTTACTTAGAAGCAGATGCATTAGAAAACTCGTATGACGAGCCTTGACGCGCAGCGCCGCGACGATAGAGGACAGCCAATGGAGTCGAGTCCTCCAATGTTACCGGGAAACGGAAAAAATTCTGGGAATGTGAGGATACTTGAGATTTAATTGGCCTTCGCGTGGAAAAAGGGTGAAACATATTCAGTTTTTATGGGTTCCTTCAGATTTTGTTCGAATATCTTTCCAGCGGTCCTTCGGGTGATTTTTTATCGTGCAAAGTTTAGAAATAAGGTTTTTTATTAGAACTGGACTTTTTCTTCTGATTTTTTAACTGACATCTTTTACAAAGCAAAAACTGGACACGTAAAGTTTGATATAGGCGAGTTTATGGTTAAAATTTCACACGGTACTATGCATAATTCTAAAACAGCACCCTATATCCTCGCTTAGAATTCTAAAGGAAGTTGTCGGTCGTATTATTTGTAAATAAGACATTCGCAAATAAAGTTTGACAGGGAAGTTGCTACCGTGCTAATTTCACTTCGAAAGTTAATCAGACCAACCGAACAGCAAATCTTGAAACAAAAAGAAAACAAAAAATCTCGTTCTTGAACAAACAACTTCCACACTTTCTCCGGACCATATACGCCTCCACGAATCTTCATCGGACTCAACAAAATTAAATCGAAACCCGTCTATCTTCGACCTGTGATCAGCTTTAAAATTTAAATGCCAGACGAAACAAATTTTCCTCGTCCCACTCAGCTTCCACGGGCATCGTTGAAATAAATTTCCAATTCCAACGATTAAACCCGCCATCGAACAATCAAAAACATGAAGTTCGAACGAGCGCGAATCAACGCGTGCAGACGTTCCCAATTTATTTTCCTCGTAATAAGACGCCGGATATCTAATCTTATCAGGCCAAATAAAGAGCGAAGAAGTGGCTGTATCGACGAGGCAACTTCTTATTCACGTGATAGTCAAGTACGATCCGAATCGATTTCCGATACGAAGGAGGGACATGCCGTTCCCAGTGATCGTACCACCGCGATCCCCGAACCCGTTCATCCGGTTCGCGAGATAAGGCGCAGCCGAGGCCACCGATAAAAATCCCTCGAATCGCGTCCGGATCGATGGAACGGGACCTAATCGCGTCAGTCGTCATTTCCACGTGTAATTGGGTCGTTTTATGACGGCCACCGATTTTAACCACGATTGTGAAAGAAACATTCGATGAGGCGGCTAAACGCCAGATAAAACGTCACCCTGTACCGTTGTCCTCGCTTATTTTTGCGCGCATCGTTGAACCGAACGTTCGTCGCCGTTACGACGCCTCAGATAAGGTAATCGACGCTGTAAAAAGCGCAGTTCACGGATGACACCGTCGTTTCGTTGACGATACTCGCGCCAACACGATAACGCGATATGGTCCGGAAACCTTCGATACACCTGTTATAGGGTTGCGACGATTACTGGGGCTTGACGAGATATAGGGACGGAAGAAGTAAATGGGGTGCGATTGCGTACGATGGTTGTCTCGTAAAGTTTTTTTGAGCTTCGTTTTTGAGAGAAGCGAAAGAAATCGTGTTGGATTTTCTTGTTACAAGTTTTGAGAGTATTCATACACCGAAATTACAATTATTTGCTCCACATTAGACTGTCTTAACCTTTAAGTGGATTTTTCATTTTATTCCGATATGAATGGAAATCAATTTAGCTTTGCGGTATTAAAAATATAATAAGATATTAAAGATATCCTTCGAATACTACCAACGCGCCAACAACCGTTCTAAAAACTACATTCCAGACATGTTATCCCCTCGAATCTTAACGCAATTTCGCACGGTTCGCGGTAAGAGGAATTTCTTCATCCCGCTCGAAGAAGTTCGCCGATACAGGGCGACTGGACGAAATGGAACGCATCCAGGGTGGCCCATTATACCCTCCTCAATGACAGCAGATTATCCCTGGTCCTCGGGGCGCGGCGGTTTCCGTGCAGTGGTCACAGCCTAATTTCCTTTTAACCGGTGTGCCGCGTTATCAGGTTCTCGCGAGTCCACTTCTTCCACGATCATTTGTCCCAGTGGACAGGTGGCGAAATGAAGGACCACACCGCTCGTTCAATTCCCTCGATACGCATGTACCAAGATTTTCGTACGCGTACATCCGGATGCACGCTTCAGAATCTGATCGTACGGACCCGGCCAGCTTCCGTAATTATGACGATTGATGCACGATTACGTTTTTGTTGGCCAACGTTGATGGGGTGCTTCAATCAGAGGACTACGCACGAAAGAGAGGTTGATTTCGTTCGTTTTTTTTTTTTTTGAACGATTTGTGAGGTACCGAGGGCGTTGCTTTGATTTTATCTGATTTGAGTATGGATGTGTACAGCGACGCTGGATAAGGCAATTAGTGGTTCGTGTGGAATATCATTAGGAGAATGATTGCTTAAGGCAGTCGGAACAAAGTGATTTGAATTTGCGAATAAATGGTAGCATATGGTTTTCTTGATGTTGAAGGGAAGGTTGTGATATATTGGGTGAATCTTTTAACGCGATCGCTTTAAATTATTCCGTCGCGGGTGGACGGACTGAAAATCTTTTCGAAGAATCAATCAGCTCCCGCAATCATATATTTCTATTTAGAAAATCCATTTTAAGCGATAGCGAGGCACTTGAAATTCGATAATATTTGAAATTGCGAGCCAATTTTTGTTCATCGCAAACTGGTACGGGTTTATACCCGAGCAAACTTGTCGCACAGATTCTACGGTGTGTCTAGGGACCACCGAGGAAGAATCAGTAATTTCCTCGAAACAGCAGTTGTCCCTAAGCTTTCGGAGGCAGCGGATACGATTCACGATCGTTAGATGTTTCGCAAAAAAGGATCGTCCGACAAAAAATCAATATTCCAGAGCGTACGGCGAATTGAGACGCAAGGTAGTTGACGACGATTAGAGCAACCGGTGTGGCCCGATTCGTGTGGTGTGGCTAATCTGTAATTGTACAGAATCGCGAATCACCGAGCAGCGAGACGTCGCATGAGATATCTACCCTCGAAAATGCAGCTTATTGCTACCTGACTGCCGAGAGAAATGAAGAAATTGGATTCACGAATTGGATTTATTGCAACTCTGAAAATTATTCGTTGCGAAACAATTTTTGTAACCATTGGAATGAATGTGAAAAATAGAAATTATACTGTTTTAATCATTTTGAGCCTGAATTTTTTTGCACAGAATAGTCTACACAATTTTTTATCTTAATTTCTACAGAATTTCTTTACCTAAATTAAGTTTATAAAATCCCAAAACATATGAAATAGCAGTAACAAAAAGTGAGAAGACAATTATTATAGATGTCGACAACCCCCTAAAAAAAAAAAAAAAAATAGACACTCAAACTCTCACACTATCCAGTGTCCTCCTTCTAATAATTCGACAAACACTCCCTCAACTTAAAATCCGAAAACTCTCCCCATTCACAGGGTTATAGCAACCAATCTTTCAAATTCAACACCAGTCGTCAAAAGATTAACGCAGTTTGGACGATTTCTCTTGTAGCGTCGAAAATTCTCAAGAACAGATCGCCGAGGGACCAGGGTCGTGATAGTCGTCTGTGAGAAACGCCAGGAAGAACCTTCATCCTGACAAATGATGCAAGCTGCCGCCGCCACGGAATAATTACGCAGCTCTGGAAACACGGGAAGCGGACGAGGGAAGAAAAACAGCGGCGATCATGGCGCGACCAAAGCTTGAAAAATTAAAGCCGAGTGTCGCGTCCCGCCGTCGTCCAAGCGGCGTCGAATCGTCGAGCTTAAGGGGATCCCATGACAAATGAACGGCGGAAAGAAAATTGCAGGAGAAACGGGGCCCGTTGACAAACCTTCTGCCAGGAACACCGACTCCACGGCCGACAAAGAAATTGCGTTCCCGTGAATATGCTAAATTATGAAACGAGCAATCAGCAACCGTTGCCGTGGACGCAATCTCGTTTTTAGGGATCAAAGAATCATCTGTTTCTTGTTTATACGTAGACGAACGGACTTATCGTCGTTTCGAAGAGACGAACCTTCTTTGATGGAAATTAAACACGATTGGTGTTAACCTTTGGATGGTAGATACTCGAAATGATGATTGTAACGGTCTTAAAGGAGAAGTTTTTGAGAAAAATAAGGGTGAAATTATAGAAAATATAAATAAAGACTTGTGAGGTTAAAAAATTCGTGTTCAATCGATAGATTTTGTATATTACGATTTTAAAAGGATTTCAATATTAAATCAATTTTCTATACCTTAACAACTAACCATTTCGAGCATTTCTAACCTGAAACCATTAAACGCAACACGAGCACGCGGCAATGAATTCTTGAATGAAATTAGTCAGAAGGTAGACGCACCGTTGAACGCGTCAAGAGACGTGGAAATTGCGTGTTTTTAGCCTGACGACGACGAGACGAAAGAGTCGTTGCTGCAGGCATCAAGTGGAAACGAGGGTCTGCCGAGCTATTGTTAATGAGAGCGCGTGGTGTAACTCGAACCGGATGAAGCCACGAGGGGTGGTACCGGTAACTTCGGTAATTAATACGTGGCAGCAGACAGTAATCGATTCCTCTCCCCGTATTTCTTCGTTCTTCTTCCCTCACCCCCTTTCTTTTTTTTTTTTTTTTTCGTCTTGCACGCATTCCGGTTCACGACAAGTCGATTTCATAGCCAGGAATTACGAGCAATAAAACGCACCTGTTTATTCACGACAGCTCCGATTTATTTGCGATACGAGACATGGTCCATGATTATTGGGAACGGTCAAAAACTGGCCAAATTGACCAACGAAACGAGCAGCGAATTGTTCCGCGTACATACGTATGTATGCTTACGCATTCGAAACTACGATCGTAAATGCGTATCGATTCTTTCGATCTCTGATCTGTAGCCATCCTCTTTGAGGAACCTGTAATAAAGCCTCCATTTTTTATGCGGCTCTTTCTTCACGCTGAGAAAGTATGTACTTTAGCATTGGGGAAGTTGTCAGGCGATAGTACACTTATTAATTTCTCTTGATGGAAAATGGACGCACGAATGGTTGCGTTAATCGAGTTTTAATTAAGTAACCGAGTGATTAACTGTGATGCTAACTTAGGAGATGCTGATTGGAATTGGTAGTTCGTATGAATGATGTGGAACGATAATTATGAGAAATGGTAATAGCTTCGGGTGTGTCGCAGAAGAGTCGATGTTCTTGAAATACGATGTCGATGTGTTACAATTGGACATATAAATTTTATAATTTTTGAATGTTTAAATTTCTAATACCTAATGCTATTTAAACGGAAAGGTTTTTAGGGCGCATTGATTTGAGAGTGCAACATCGGAATACAATAAAGGTTAAAAAACCAAAGAAGACTAACTTTTCAAGAACCATCGGTACCTGTTACATTAAAGACAATGGCCACGATTTCAACTTTCTTTTCGAACACGAATCTACCTTTCGATCGCACAATGAGAGCTCAATGCGTTCACTTCGTACAAAGAGCGCTGTGAAATCCAATTGCACAATTGTCACCTGCACGTTCCATGTATCAGCAGCGAAATAATAACAGCGTTTCGTAACTGATGCTTGGCACGTGAGACGTCTGCTCGTTTAGTAAAACAGCAGATATTAGAGAAATGTTAGTTATTAAGCCTCCGTTGCGTGATGTTCTGGTAACTTCATTATCACCATCACGAACGCGCTCGCGACCACACGTGATCACATCCATGTGGCGTGTCTCTGCGTTCAATGAAAAATAACACGCGACGTGACGCTATTTTCAAAACGGCAAGTTAATTGCTCGCCATCCGGTATATTAACGCGACTTCCTTTTCTTCCTGTTGCCCTTGGGTGGCACGCTAAATAAAGAGTCTCGAATTAGGGAAAGAGACTAATCGTTGTTGGTTAACGCGCAGCTTGCCACCATGATTCGTTTGACTGATGATTCAGGAAAAACGACGGAAATTCGTGGCGTTAAGTGGCGGTAAACGCAGTCGACGATCAAGGAAATTGTCATTTTTCAGTGTCTCTATTAGAGAAACATCGTTGATTTCACGGACTAATGGAGAGTATTTGGCGTTGGGGTGAATAGTTGTTTTAGGTGGTACCACAGGTAATCGTTCATTTATGTTTCTTTACCTGGAATTCCAAACACAGCTTGTAATTTTTTAAAATTTTTGCCTATCTACATTTTATTAACTAATTCCTAACAATATCCAATATCTCCAAGAGCATCAACCAACCTTACCTTACCATTATCATACGATTCCTTTACAGATTAAAAATCAACATCCATCTTCTATTATCCCATTCCTCCACAATATCACAAATCTCCGACAACGCTGCTTCTTCCTCTCCAAAACGAACGCTACACACAATTTCCTCGCACCGATACCCCTCGTACCTTTCACCGAAATTCACGTTTCAATATCGAGCCACACCATCCCTAAATTATCCAACGAAACGATCCCCGGTGGCTTCCAAAATCAAACGGTGGAACATGTCAAATCCCATGGGGATACGGGATACTTGTGTCCATTCTGGCGTTTGCATGTGTTTACGAGCCGGTTGTTTCACGTGTTTGCATGGTCGATGCACAGTGACTGGCGGTGTGCGTGTGCATCATACTGTGACTTTTTGAATGTGTGAATCGGAGTGTGTCGCGGAGGATGCGCGCGAGGGGTCCGCCAAGCGAGGTAATGACTGGAGCTTCCTGCTGTTCACAGACTGCACGGGAAGGGGAGACGTCCCCCGTGCAGGATATCCGACATTTAATCTGATTTCTGGATTCCGCCGCCGCCGCCGCCGTGCGGACAGGGCTGAAAGACACGCTCTCGATCTCGTCTGCCTTCCCTGTCCCTATACCGATATCTCTCTCGCTCTTTCGTTTTCCTCTTTTCAACCGCTAAAAATAATGCCCTGTTAGGCTAACCCTTCACGAGAAACGAGTTTAATATGTTGTTTCAGGAGCTAGCGGTGATAGGTGAGTAGGATAGGGATGTTTGTTTCATTGGTTATTGGATGTTCGAAGTGGGTTTGGTTAGTGACTTGATTGGGGGTTAAAAAGGAAACGCTAGGGGAGGATGGAAAATTTAAATTGAACGAGTCTAAAGAAAGGAAAAATTTGTTCCAAGGTAAGTGGATAATATTGTTGGGTGATGTTGGATTAAAAACTGTCGAATATAGAATTTTATACCGAAAAAAAGATTCTGGGTGACGGTACGTGTGTCAAATAAAATGTGGAACCTCTACATTGGGTACTTCGATGCAACCGATTCAAATTTCCAAGATAGAATGCAGTTTAAAAGATATAGCGATAAATTTCTATCGCAATGTCGTCCATTGTACCAGTCGTGTACTTGGATTTCTAAAACAGAATTCATTCTGCAACCACATGGCAAGTATCCTCGCGTTGAGACAAAGAACACAGCCGATCGTCGACGAAAATTGTTCGGAAGCCTTATCGGAGGTCGCATCGAGGCATTGACCACTGTTCGAGCAAAACGGTGTAAGTTTATCGTTCACGGAGATTCCTCGATTACTCGGGATCCCGAGAGCCTTCCGGTTTCACGACAACGTTGCCTCCTTGTTTCGACCGTGGGAGATCGTGCAATCTTCCTGGCGTTCTCTTCGCGTAGCCGTATAATCGTGGTTAATTGGTAGCCAGCAGAAGAAACGCGGAGGCAAACGCTTTAATCGCCGTTATATCAGCACAAAATAAGACTATCTTAGCGGCATGCAGAGAAACGGAAAGGTGCATCGACTTCTGTATCGCGACCAGCGTAAGCGCGTCTAACGTTGCAGTAAAACGACACGACCCGCGTTTAATTCACGCGACCGAGTGTCCGGCAAGACTTTTGTTCCCGTCCCTTGAATCACGTTTCCAGAGCGCGGGAACAAGGTGTGAAAGTTGAAAACGAGCTTCCATCAGCGACTTCTGTCCTAATCTCGGTGAATGTTGGGAAGCGGAGAGTGTTCTTGGAGTGTCTTGGAGCGACTCGGAAAAGGTGAATTAAAGAGAGACCATTCTTTTAGATGGTGTTTCGAAACGAAAAATTTGAAGAATTCTTCGGACTACGGAGCTCTGGATTTGGTTTTCCTATCGTTACAGTAATAATTTGATCAATGATTAAAGAAAAAAACAGAATAGCAATATTGTGTGACATTTACTTAGAGATTCGAACGAACTTACGCTGGACCAAAACCGTGGCAAAAATGATTTAAAAAAAAAGTGTTAACATTCGTTGTGAACACCGCATAAAGAGGCACGGGTAGCCGCGTACGTCCACATGGCCACTGGTGGGGATTGGCGTGCGTCGACTTCTCCCATGGAGGAGCAAGCCTCCTTATGCAGTCTCACCATTAGCGCGCTAGTCCATGCGCATTCCTGGAACTTCGTTAACAATGTCCTTAAATCAAAATAGAGGCTTTTAATTAACGTACACGAGCCTCGAAACCGTAAAGGGTGGTTCAAACAGGGAGGAATAAATTTATGAGCGTTTCTTTTACCATTAAGACGATAGCATTCGCGTCGCGACACAACCCTTCTTGCTAATAGGCAAATAAGTAAAAAGGAAAAAAAAAACACTGTAATCGTTAAATCTTGTAGAATATACATTGCCGTTTTCTAGGATACTAGCACGTTCTTCGATGCATTATTATGTACGATGCGTGACGACTGAAGTTCCTACCTGGATTATAAAACAGCGATCGTTGAATAGAATGTCTTTTTTCCTAGATAATAGGGACTGTCGGTTCGACTACGTATGCTGCCGTATAAATCGGCTGGTTCTCCTTGTTTTTCCTGTTGTTTCGAGAGTAAACGACGCCTTTCGCGCCACTTTGTCCCTCGTTCTCGCCGGAATGCAGAATTTATTGCGCTAACGAGCTGTGAAATACAGCCGAGCGTTTCGGAGATCCGTAGTGGGAGGACGAAGGGGTTTGGATGCTCGTTAGCAGCTTGTGCTCTTGAAATCGAAGTATATCTCAGTATTTCCTTTTTAGTTTCTGTAAAATGCTAACAGTTTTAAGTTTACGATGAGTCAACCGAGAAACAATGATCGCAAATCGAAGAAATTCCAATCGGCAATAATTCAATCAATGCGGAATAAACTTTAGATCGGATCCTTCCTCTTCCGAGATCTTTCAAAAGTGGAATGTTAGTAATGCCGTTGGATTCTTATAATTACTATTTCATCAACGAATTCCTTTCGTCACACATAATATTCTAGATATCTTCCGCTTGCGTTAAAACAATTACCATTTTTTCAATGCTTCTTTTGGAACGAGAAATTGATCAACGTCTACCTGTTTGATTTTAAGATACGCATTATTCAGAAGTTCGACGAGATACAAGGTGTGTTAAATTCGCAGTCTGCTCGTTTCAAGTCCCGTGTAAAGTGTCGAATTCGATTCGCGAGCCAGAACGATAAGTTTGTCTCGGTCAACGTCCCACGAGCTCGGATTCGCGATGCAAGTATACGCTGGATGCCCGTGACACGTTCACATGACCCTTTTCCGCGGCGTCACAGTTCTCATGAAACAATATACGAGTATGTGAATGGGAGACGTGTCGTTACGATACTTCCGGCGAATAGTCAGCCGCCACGAATAACATTAAAGCATAAATAACGCGAACGGGAAGTCCAGACTGCGAACGAGTTCGAAAAAATTGAAAATAGGCATTCAATGCTACCGAAATTCTCAATGAATTTTGTTCGAAAAAAAAGAAACAATAGTTTTCTTTTCGTATTTAAAACAAGACGTGTTTTTTGAAAAGTATTTTCAATTTAGTTCGAATTTTTATTAGACGTCAAGAATATTTTTATCGATTAAAGAACTGACTATCTGAGAAAATTCTTTAAAAAAATATTCTTCAAAGCATTCTTTAAAAATTTTAATCGCAATATATTTTTCACTTCTCCGCAGCACATAACGATTAACAAACTTCTATCTCGAATCATCAAATACTAAATCACCGATAATTCAAATATCACGGGATCAAAGACTTAAATAAATATTTCTCACCGCCAAATCCTCTCAGCTTTCTAAAACGAATCGTTCTGACCAAGATGAGACCGAACGAGACCAAATGGTAGTCAGGGATGATTAATGAACGAGAAAACCAAGAAAAGGCCAGGAAACGCGAGTCGCGGAAGCAGTCGCGTGGGAGTAGACGGTCTCGCGGATCGTACCGGATATTACGCAGTAATAAGAGCAAGAGTCACGCGAGCACCCATGAGAAGGAAAATTTACGAGGGCATTACGATGAAGGATCACCGTTCTCTTTATCGTCGTCGTTGGTCTCACGCTAGAGTTATAATAATACTTTTAAGTCACGCGTATCTGTCACAAAATTGCTCGAGATCAGCGGATTCCGGGAATTTTATTGGTAACGCGGTCAGGCGAAACAAGAAACCATAACCTAGCACACGAAACTACGTACGTGGACACTTCAGTGATCACGCGTACAACTGACCTCGTGACTGACACGTCACACCGATCGATTGGTTTTCATAATCCAAGGACACCTTTCAATTGCTACGTCTACGAAGCGACAAAGAATGCCGTCGATAACGAACCGTGCGTTAGCTGAACGAACGAAAACAGAAGCAAAAAATCGAGTCTGGAAGCTACGATGAATAGGAAGTAAATTGAATCTTCAACGGAGCCGATTTATATAAGGATTCGTTCGTCTGATCGACGTACGATGATTCTTTGAAGAATCCACGATGGAATCCGACAATCGACAAAATTAAATATCGATGTCTATTCTCATTTAATATTTATTTTTGGTAGATGAAAAAATACAATTTTTCGAAACAGTGCTTATTATTTATAAATCCCAATCGAAAAGTATATTCATAATAATTTCTCTTTTACCCTTTGTCAATTTTCTAATTTATATCAGAAAATCACTTTTCGATACTTAAACGAACACCCACTTATTCATCGACGAATTTATTTTAACAACAAATAATTAAAAATGGTGAACCATTTTATTGAAACAAGGAACTTGTAAGTCAATCACGATCTGACCGTTCCTCGACAAACAATCGTTCCATCCTCTTTCGATCCGTTCATCGTCGCAACGTAAGAAACAACGAATTGTTTGACCCGTTCGAGTCGGTGTCTCGAGATTAATAATTGATAAAGTTTTTTTTTCGAGACCGTGGAATCAATGGAAATTTCTGTGTCGCGCACACTCGGTGTCCACTCCTATTTTCCAGGCAATTATCCGCCGTTTTTTGCGCGCACGCGCGTCTAGACGACGCTCTTTACGTCTATGTCGACACGAAGAAACGAAACGGCAGGTAACGAGGCGCCTGACATCCGTCGAAGAACTGGCGGTCGATGATAACGGTGCTCCAGAAACGATAACCAGTTCGAACTGTCTGGTTCGGCGTCCAATCGGGATCATTGACTCCCTGTTATCGCTGCGAGCTTCCAGATGTCTACTTTGCCTCGCAATTTTCGCAAATATTTTGTCTGAACTCAAGTTGCACCGATACGAGCAATTTTACGATGTTTCTGATGATTGATACGAGTTTTTTCCTGGTTGAAATGGCGTCGTTCATTTGTTCCTGGGGAATTGGTTGAATAACAATACGGTTGGCGTTTAGAAAATTATTAACAGAGGTTTCGCATTATATCACAGAGATAAGCGCTTGCTAGAGTAAAAAAAAAAGAGGATAGAGAATAAAAATAAAATAATAAAAAAATAATAATGCGTCTCAGGGATTATCTTGCCAATTAAAAATGAGAAATAACGATGTCTTTTTATGGTAGCACGTAATAATTGCGTACCGCAGTCTTGATGATTTTACTGTTAAATGAGACAGCACGTTTTGCGCAATTTCTTTCTCGGGATTGGTATTTACGTTAAGTAACGTCGTATGAGTGTTACGTGACTAATGTGATCCAAGTTATGGATTGACTTTAAAACAGCTGCTTTTCATTCGAAACGATATCTGCATGGCTAAACGAATGTTTCATAGAAAAAAACAATTTTCCAATACTTTAGTTAATATGGTAAAACGAATCATACTTTAAATTGCAAATACGCGTGTATGAAAAACGAATAAATTGTTATTCAAAGACGCACAACTCGATCGATCAAAATCAAAATCAATCAATCAAAAAAAAAAATTCTGTGGAAATCTGCTGCAAAATTCAAGCTCGATCGATCAACCGGTCGATCCATTAAGTAGCCGTAAACAATGGAAAATCTCAAGTTCGTTGGTCAGCAAATTTTCCAATTACTCAAAACAACCGATATAACGATCCTAACTAATTTTACTCCAATCACTAGAATCCAATTAATTCTACATGTGCTATCTAAGAAAATAATTCCAATAAAACTATTAAACCTGTTTCAACGTTCATCCAAAACTAATAACTGAACCAATTAAAGGCTCGGAAAAAGGGTATTTTATTAATTCTTCTCAACGTCTTCTAAATAATCTCCAACACCCTTCCAGCTTTCATTAATCGAGAAAATTAAGCTGAAACCAGCACCAAAATACCCCCAACAAAGTTTCCACGATCAACAGACGATTCCCCCTCGCAGAGTTCACATAATTATCAACACTAGCAGCGCCCTAACGTTCTCCAATAAATCAAAGAAACGCAGCATCCGCGAGAAGACCGCGATACACCCGATTTAACGAAGATTCCCCGTAAACAATCTTAACGAGGCGTTCAAAGTCCGTGGAGGGTGTCACGTGCCGTTTAATCGAGCAGTATCGATAACGCTGAAACGCAGACGGACGCGAGCAGTCGCGGTTAATCGTTATCGATTTAATTGCCTCGATCTCCCCTGTGAAGCCTGTCGCAAGAGGTCAACCGGGCCGTGGAACTTGAACGCGGATCACGAGACGGGCCGCGGGTTTCTATCGTGCACAGAGGCGAGCAGCGTACGATTCCCTTTCACGGAGACTCGTGTTTTATCGAGTTTCAACTGGGAGAAAGGAGGAAAGAAAGAGAAAGAGGGAGAGAGAAAGAGACGGAATGGACATCCGCGAGTTATAAATTTCCACGAATAGAATTCCACGATCGACGAACCTCCCTGTATCGAACGATCACGTTCGCGGGCACGTGGCCAAGCGTGCCGTGGATTATTTTTGAAGGCGGCTCGCACGCGCAACAGGATCGATCGAACAGCTGTTTGTTGCACGCAGGTGGAACGGTGTCTGGTGACTTACTCGGTTTTTATAATCTAACTTTATTCACAGAGGTTTTACAGCGTTGGAATGAATTCGGTGATCTGTTACAAAAGATTGGCGAGATATTTCGTTTGGTAAGGTGTAGATTAATTTGTCACCGAAGGGTGTTCAGAGGGATGTTTGGTGATATTGCTTGACCGGTCCGGGTAGTTTATGTACTGTTCCTTTTTTTTTTTTTTTTAATTACAATGAAGTAATGTTTGAAAGAAATGAAAATTTTGTAGGTAGAAATTGTTTCAATTCTGAGAGAAACCTTGAAACCAAACCTTCAAAGAACCATAATGTTCCTGCTAATGACTCCTCCATCGTTCCCCAACGATCAAAGTCACCCCAACAATTCCAAAGTCTGAACGAGAATGAAATTTGTTCCCTCGAGTAACCATCACACTTAGAACGAAACGAACAACTTTCGAGTATAGCTGTGCATATCCAGGCTCGTTAAGCCGTTAAATGACAACGAGCCCGTGGGTTATCGTCGCGCTAATAAAGCCGGCATTGCGAACACGGTACCACGATAAGGAAGCTCGTTTTATTTCCCTTCCCTCTCGATATTCGTCGTAAACCTGCGTAACACGCGAGCCAGTCGAGGAATCGAGATAAGGCACGCAGATATATCGGCGAGTCAACGCAACCTCGTCAAAGATTACGCTAATACGCGACAACGCGGATGATCAGCCGACACGCGGCTTTTACGCTGACTCAAAGTCCTGGGAACGCCATTTTTAAAGCGTTGCTATGCGATTTTTTCTCTTTTTTTCCACTTACGATCGAATGACGTTAAATTTCGTGTTAGCTTCGATCGAACGACGCAAGAAAGGTATTACGAAATTATCAAAGCGGTCTCGTAAATTGATGAATTGAAAAGTTGAAGAAATTGAAGATCAAACTGTAAACGTCTTAATAAAATTCATTTTAACCGACTACCAAAGAAACATGGAATTTTTANCCATTTTTAAAGCGTTGCTATGCGATTTTTTCTCTTTTTTTCCACTTACGATCGAATGACGTTAAATTTCGTGTTAGCTTCGATCGAACGACGCAAGAAAGGTATTACGAAATTATCAAAGCGGTCTCGTAAATTGATGAATTGAAAAGTTGAAGAAATTGAAGATCAAACTGTAAACGTCTTAATAAAATTTCATTTTAACCGACTAGCAAAGAAACATGGAATTTTTACATTATTCGCGATATAATTTATTCTACCGATTTAAAATTGTAATGTTTTGAAAACCAATATACGAAGTATCTTTTATCTCCTTCTAAAGTTCTCCTTCTCATAATTAAACACGAAAGAAACGCTAAAAAATTTCATACCGCTTTATAAAGTGTATTTTTGTGGACAAAAAGGCGAACCAGCTGTCTAAAGTAAAAAAAACTTTTAACTCTCAACCTGACGCAACGTCGGCCACTAATTGTTTTTAAAAGGCGATAATTCGCTTCTCGTTCATTCGGGGCAGCACGAGCCGGATTTTTCCGGGGATTTCCAACGCGTTCCCTCGAGGCCTGGCTCTCGTTAATTTACATCGGTCACTCGTCGAATCCTTCGGGCCCAAAAGCGGCCAAAGCAAATTTGCTCAGTCTGGTCACGCGCGCAACGTTTCTCAGCACACGCGTTCCGCTGTTCTTACGTTTACCCGTGTAATTATTACCAGCCGGGGTAAATCGAATGTGCAAGTCGGTTAGTGGCAACGATAGAAAAGAGAGCTGAACGAGAACCTCCGCTTGGTACACGCCTGTTTGACGTCATTCGCGCGGACACGTGCTTCCAGGCTTACCGAAATATTTTCAAAACAGATTAGGAACATCGTCGTGCTCCTTGCGTTACGGAAAATTTCCGTAAATAAAATATGATAGTCGACATCGTTCAGTATCGCTTTAAAAAAATAGAAGAAAAAATCTTCCACTTTGCCGTAATTCGTAATTTTCTCCGTTGTTCGACGAATCGATCGCTGAAACGTGCCTATCCAGCCTACGTATCTAAAAATCAATTGTTTCATCATAAAACGCAACAAGTATCGTACGAAGAAGATTATCAGCAATAGTTGTTCGCAATGCTAATAAAGATACCGCGAAATGACAGTGTGACGGAGGGACACGTGGTAGTTTATCGAAGGCACGCCTCGTACTATGACATCTTCAAGGCGGTGATATGCGAAAACACGAGCGGTCGACCAGCTTACAAGGATGTTCGGTTCGTCGTCGTCACGCTCGTTCCTACCTCTCCGTGTTAAACGACAATTTGTCGGTGTTACGCCGTTCAGATCAGGGATGCTAATTGGATAATTATATGCAACATCTATTAACCGGTGCACGGTCCCGTGCAGTGTTCGGTTTCATTTTGTTGCAAGAAAAAAGCGCGAAAAAAAAAAAAAAAAATATATAAACGTTCTACGCGGACGAAGAAATTGCTTAATAACATCGAGCGGTACAGTGGAACGCAAATGGTTGTAAAATATAATATTCGTTCGGTATTATTTAGTTAGCCGCGCGGATGTTAACCGTGTAATTAAAGGTGTACCCCGTCGTGCGTTAATTTAGATATTATTTAAACTTGCGAAACCGCAGCTGGAGAAAATTCTATCGAGGGAGAAAAGAATTCAGGGGACACTGGGAACGAGGAGAAGCAATTATGATTACGGAGATAATTAAACGTTTGACATGCTATTGGAATTGTCGATGTCTTGCGAGGAAATGCTCTTCACGATGAGCAAGCGTTAATTTGAGAATGACTGTACGATAATTTGATTCCGTCGTATTAGCTTTACGGAGCTATCTTGTTTCTTGTTGATCGAATCTACGTGGAAAATTACCACGTTTGTAGGTTTAAGTAGTTTCTGGCTTTATATCGAACGTGTATCGACGAATAATTGATATTTCTTTCTAATAAATGTTAAATAGAATATTGGCATTAAAGAATATTGGATTACGTAAAACGCTGCGTAAAGCGGATCCGATCGGATCGAAGATTCATCTGTTAAACCTTGATAAAATTTATGTGGACACGTCATCAAGGAAAATTAGAAGTTTTACCTTCCATTATATGAATCAAACCTGGTCACATTTAGATTCCTCTACGACTGTTGATTCAACGATTGGAATTCTTAATGCAGTGAATAAAGACCGTCTGTGTCAGACGCACGACCATGCTTCAACATTGTCGAACGTACAACAGAATACGCAACATCTCGCCGAAGTATTTAATTTTTACGGGGCACCGTATTAAGTCTCAGCGATGCAGCAACGCCATAAAGCCTGATCATCGATATCCTTCTAGGAGAAACAGGACGTTCACCGCCTGTGAGCGCATGTAACGACGCGCTGCCTTCGGTCTTTTACGATTCCCGATGCCTAAGTTCGAACGACAGGGTCCAGAGAGAAAGAGTGACGGCCGAGGAGGCGTGCAGGCGCAGTAAAGAGTAAAGTTTAATTGCCAAATAATAATTAGACGAGGCAAAACTCGCGGTCTGACGTAATTTACGATACTTCTAACCTGCCTCCTACCGGCGATAATAATTTCTATAAAAATTACGAGCGTCCCTCGGCGCGATTCGCTGCACTTTCTTTCTCTTGCTAATGACGGTATTCCCTTCTTTCCTTGGCTACTTAATTTTCACGGTGCTTTATGAGAGGTCCTCGCCCATGGCGGTAATTTACTCTTCCCGAAGAACAGCCGGTACACGTGTCCTCGACGAAATACCATTTTTGCTTACTTTCCTAAATGGCTTGACGCGAGACCGATGGTACGTTCACTGCTGTCGTTACTCGACGATTTTTTAATTTTATAAACAAATTTTTGTATCGCTCAATAAGTATACCTACGACTCGTGAAATGTGTATTTAATCATGTATTTAATGAAAATCACGGTATTCGTAACAATATCTGCTTTGACTTCCTGCCAATTTTCTAATTTAAGACGGAAAATCATTTTTCGCAATAATGTCTGTCGTTTGCAAATCTTAATCAAAGCCACGACAGTTGCAGCAATTTCTCCTGTCACCCTTCGTCTAAATTTTCCCACGAATCACAGTAAAGTGATTGTGTCTCGTTATTTTAAACAAGCACCACAACCACGCCACGGAGATTATATTTCTCTTTGCAGAGGAGCCTGTCCTCGCGTTCCGCGTCTTTCGCGAGGCTTTAATGACCACCACGTGGTGCTATCATCGGAGCTAGTACGTGAGAAACACGGACGAGTATCATCACGCGGTGACTCGCTAAAATTATCCGTGCTTCTCTTTCGAGGCAACACCGAAGGATGAGAATTAAGCCGGCGCAAAAAACCTCGGAGACCGTGGAGACGAGCAGCGACGGTCTCTTCGGTTTCACAAAGGACTTCTCCTGGGAAGGTAGTCAAGTGGAACCCTCCTATTTCTTCGCAGACAATGTTCCCTTTCGAACATTTTTTTCCGCCGAGAATTTTTTCCTTCAATGCTGGAGGCGCTTCCTTCTTTTTTGCTGTTATCCCGTTGCTAGAGATTTTTTTTTTTTTTTCTTGCACAGTTTGCGAAACATTCGTTACTTTTTATTTTATAAAAATTATGAAGAATATATTCAGAAATTTTTCTACGGTTGTGGAAAACGAGCAATCATTTTGTTGCGCTTTTTTTTTAAGCAGTTTTATGTTTTTCTTTTTCTTTTTTTTTTTAAGTTAGATAATTTGTTAAATCTAAATTTGCGCGCTATTCCTTATCTAAAGTATACATATACAAAAATTTTGCAACGCTTTTAATTTGCGCTATTAGAAACTACGAATTAGCAATTGGATTCATTTATCGATTCGCGAACTACAGAGTATGGACAACGAACGCTGTATCAAACCCTTACCATGTAATGAATTAATAAGCAATTAGGATACAGCAGCGTTTATTAATTATGCGGCGAAAGTTCTACGCCGTGGCTTAAACGAGTATCTTGAAAATAAATTAAGGATCGTCAATTGGCGAGGTACTCATTAAGAATCTCTCACCGAGCAAGATATACGGACTTTTACTCAATGGTTACACACGATCCGAAAGGTATCGTAAAAAAAGCATTGATAGAACGGAAAAAGGAGCAGCGTAAATTAATTTTACAAATGAACAAACAATTCGAGTTGTCCTCTCGTATTTTTCTTTTGAAAAATATGTATTTTAATTTAAACGCTGTTGCAATTTGTAATTATAAGTTCGTAATATCGCATAATGCTTTATAATCTATATTTCACTGGACAAAAATTGAAAAGCATGCCGCTTTCGATGGGAAACTTAACTCATGTCCCATTAATTTATTCCAATTACCAGCTGGCTAAGAAGTATCTCTTAAATCGAATCTTTTCATTTTGCTTGATCGTCGAACCACGCTCGTCAGCATAAAGCTTGATATTTAATTATTGAGCCAGCTATTAACCACGTGGTTAATTCGCTGTCGGCTCGCAATGCGTCTTATGATTAATCATTAAGCTGAAAGCCAAGCCGAGAAGTAATCGTGCAATCAATACGCCGAAAAAAATTGAAAATACACCGTGTATGTGCTCGTTAATTAATAATAAACGTAATTCTTTTTTTCAAGCATTTAAATTATAGGCATCAATTATGGAGCGTTTTACGACAGCGGGGAATTTTGAAAAAATTTACACCCATGCATTCTTCTCGTTGCATGCTATAAATTTCTTTCACTTTTACTTTTTTGGGCGCGTAGTATTTTATTGAAATTTGTCTTCGCGTCGATACGAATTATCTCTTCTCCTATATTAAAGTAATACCTTTTATTCGCAATCGCTTCGAAGCAAAGATGTTAAAAAAATAAAAAATAAAAAAATAATAAAAGCTCAAAATACGTGTAAAAACTGGAACGATCGTTAAAACGTATACAGCAGCGTTCAAAGTTAACCCTCTGATCTCTAACCACATCGTCACGTGTCTCGTGTCTCGCGAGTAAAAGGAAAGGACGAGGCGGAAGTAGCCAAAGGAGGAGGCGGATGAGGCAAAGAAATCCACGATGGAACGATGCGGTGTCCGCGACAGGAGAGCACTACCGTCTTTCTGGGCCCGTAATGAGGCCCCTTACGTACTTGTAAGAATGCTACCAGACGCGTTTCGCGCATCGGCGAACGCGTTAAACATGCCAGCTGCCGGTGCATCGCTCGTGCACACAGCTTCTTACTCTTTATTCCTCTTTTTCGTCTTCCTCTCCCGCGTCATTGTTCGTCCTGTTCGAATCTCCTCCTCGTACGGGGGCCTCTCGTTTTTGGTCGATCGCCTGTGGCGGATTTTTAAATCGTTGGGAACTGGCTGAGGTAGAGGAGGCTGTACCTTTGCATCCTGGTATTTGCATCGTACCGATGCATGAACGCATCTTGCATGGTGATTATTCCGTTCGCGAATATTCCTGTTTGATACGTGCTGGTTCTCGGACTGGTTGGAAATTCGGATGAATTTCTGTGTGCTCGTGAAAGAGGATCCGCTCTTATTGCTCTCTTTGGCTGTTTCGAGGTTCTTTACGAGCGAATTTTTTCTGTCCAAATAACTGACAGCGTTTGAGAATTAAATTGAGAAAAGAAGCTATCAGAGTAGTAGTTTTCTCGCAATTGATCATAGTTTTTGATAAGTTCGATTCGTTCATATTTAAAGAATTAAATAATGGCGGTACATTGAAAAATTATGTATTGGTTTGGATTACTACGAAGTCTAGTCTTTACTTTAAAATCCATTCGAAGCAATTTATAATTATTCATGTATCCAAACACGAATCCAAAGTCTTACTAGAACCGCTCAACGTTTTTACATTCGAAAGTCTAACGCATGCTGAAACTCCATTGAAACAAAGGGTGAATTATACCACCCTTTTTCAATTCGTTCAACCAAGACCCGACACATAAATTTCGCGAAGAAATTCCATCCATCCACTCCGTGTCACGATACAAAACATATCCGAGAAGCGGGTCCGAAAATTGTTGCAGGGTGTCACGGCTGGCAGAAAACGCGCGACACGTTCCGAGAAAAACGCACTGGAACCGTGCCGTGTGCACGTCACGCACAAAAGGCGGACGCGGGAAATATAAGCGGCACTTTTTATCGGTTCCGCTCAGCTCTGTGCTCGTATCGCTCTTTGTACACGTTATTGTTCCGCGTACGAGCTCGTCGTGCTTTCATACGACACGCGTGTACCCGTGTACAAAGCACGGTAGCGATATGCATATGCGAACGGAGTATGTTAATGATGTTCGAAGAGCCACGCTGCCCGCTGCAGCACCGTTTTGAATAATACTCGGCGTGCATCGTGTTTGCCTGATAGGAGCATTTGTGGTAGCTTGTAACGTTCCGAACGAGTTGTTTCTTTGATGTAGCTTTGCTGCAAAATTTTAATTCACAATTCAATCTTAATTAAATCCTAATAAAATCTTAATAAAATCTTAATAAAATCTAAATACATCCGACTATTTAGAAAACCCTAATAAAATACGATGAATATACGGAGCAAGAAATTTTGAACCTTCAAGTCTTCCAGCTAGAAAATCTAATAATTATTGCTCTTCATTCGGAATTAAAAATTTTTATACTCAATTTTTGCATTCAAGAATGCACCGAAAAAAAAACTTCCTTTTTGCAAAAAAAAACCTTCAATCTCCATTCGATTCCACGATCATCCGACAACCTCTAATCTCGTAAAGCACAACGGAAGCATACCAGATAAGGAAGAAGCAAAATCGACTAAAGCGGCAGCCTTTCCATGTGTAGGAACTCTGAAACGATCTCGCCGGTTCACGCGAGATAATATTAATCTCCGGTCTCGTGTCGTGCCACGTCCTGTAACACGACGGCATGCACGAAAGGGGGGAAGAAGATCTGTTGGCAGCGGGAAATAGTGCTTGCTCTTAAGGTCGCGGGTTCATGTGCACGCGGCATGAAGTATCGCGTGGCTCCGTGGGATCGCGAGCCTTTCTTTTTTACGTCGATGCACGCACGCCTGTTTCGTCTGATCGGTTGCATCCTCGTGTCGGTCGGACTTACGCAATCTCAACTGTCGATACGATGACTCGGTCGTGGCTGATCGAGAAAACCAGAGATCAGAGGTTCGAACGATCGAGCTATCGCGTGAAGAGCACGTGCAATAGCGAAATTGATGATTCTTGTTGCTTGGTTTTAGGTTTTGATGTCGTCAGCGGAATAGATCGAGTCTTTCGTTGGATATCGACAGAATTTAGGTACAAGGATCATAACGACAATTGTCGTGGAAAATAATAAAATTCTACGGTTCGTAAGTTACAATTTTTCAAGAAATAAAACAGTTTGATGTCGCGCGTATGTATATTACTTAAACTCGAGCAACTATTACTGACTCCGACTACTGAAATTATTAAAAGCTCGCGACATGTTAAGTTTCATCGAACACAAATTGTTATCTGTGAAAGATTGTCTGCGTGGAAACTTTGAACATAAATTTAAGCGTGCCTCAAATTCATTTGCCTGTATTTTCAACCCAACCTTTTCTTAATTTCAAACAGAGACGCGCATACATTATTTCTCGACAACTAAACAGTTTATAATTAAAGCATTAAGAATCACCCCTTTATCGAACCCAGCAATTACCCCAGTAACATGTAACGAGCCAATCTGTCCAAGCACCGCCTCAGTAGTATAAGAGATCACCGATCTGGCGTATCTGACGTCGATCGAGCGCAACGACTCTGTGTATCACGACAAAATTCGAAGCCGTTACGTTAAGACATTAAGAGCAAAACAGCCCATTCGACGATGGCCCCGCAATCAAACCGAACCAGTCGCATTACTCTTAAACGTGTTCTCCGCACGAAGCTCGTAATCAACTGTGATACTATCATTGATTAGCGAGGGCAAACGCGTGGCGATGAAAAAAGAAACAAAGAAAGAACAAAGAAAAAAAAAAGAAAAAAAAAAAAGAAAGAGAACGAAACGTCTTTTCGAAGACATCGATTTCCATCGGTTCGCATGGCCGTTGAACATTATCATTTTCGCCGAGTTTATCCGACAAGACATCATCGTGTAATTTCCGAGCGCAGATTATATAGGGTGGCCAGGTTCGATTCCGATCTCGCGCCGCGAGACATGCTTTAACTTGCTAAACCGTTTCTCTGGCAATCGTAATTTTCGTTGTTCCGGCTGATCCGCAGACGCTCGTGCGCGCAATTCACCTTTTCCAGGACATCAAACGAACGAGCTCCCTTAATGGCGTCGCACGGTTCGCGGACCAGGCCGCCCTCGAATTATCCGCTTGACGAAATCGCGTGGTCCGGGCGGAGCGAGTAAAGCGAACGCTCAGCAAAAACCCACAAAAAAGAAAGAAGAGTGGATATGGTGGACAGGGCTTTACGGTAATCCGTAAGCCGGGGATATGAGTGGGGAACCTGGGGTGATTTTATCCCTTCGCGTAGCGAGGAATAAAAAATCAAAGCGTTTTCGGTGGGCAGAAATGGTATTGTATATTTGATATTACCGAGAACTAACTTAAATATCGATCAATGAATTTTAGATCGTTCTTTACTTTCAACAATATTTTTTTCCGTTAGCAATAGCCAAATAAAAAATGTTAATTGGATACGAGTCAACATCCCCTTCACACCGACACGAGTTCAATTCCAATTTCCATCGTCTAAAACTTTCCGATCTCGAATCTCGAACCCCAACTTACACATCACCTTCCTTCACACCTCACCCTCAAAGAGGTACCTCATTTTTGCCGGTCAAAATCAAGCAAACCGAAAAGATCCACGAATCCAACGGACCCGCGCTCGCGCCACAGGGTGGTTAGGTTCGATCGACAAAAACCGATGGGTTCGAGTTATTTATTGCCACGTTCTTAGGACAGAGGGGGCAAGGAGGACCATTGGAGGAGGGGCAGCACGGTGGACAGAGGCATCGGTGCCCTGGACCCGGAGATATCTTATCTGAGACACACAGTGTGCGCCAAGGAACGCGCCGCGTATACTTACATCCTCGCCGTGGGCCTGATACCACTCTTTGATAACGGACGCCTAGTATCTGATGTACGGGCAAAAACAAAAGGCACCGTCCAACCTCCCCACACACCCTTTTCCACTAAACCATCTAAAGCCTCGAGAGCTCGTCGACTGTCTGCGCCGCGATGCGGTAACGAGGATCGATCTCGTTGCACGCTCGATTTATATCGGCGGGGAATGTTTTATGTCGCCTGGGATGCGTTCATGAAGAAACCCCGGGAACACGTGCAGGCGAGCGCGTCGCGTTATCGGATTCGAGAGGGCCGCGAGGAACTCTCGGATGCGAACCGGGGACCACCTCGAAGGAGTATCGCGATCGATCGCAGGTGCAGGGACTCGCCGCACGGACGGCACTATGAAGTTATACTCTTCGCTTCGGAGGATTATGTAACGCGAGTATTGTGCAATGTTGCGATACGAGGAAGGGATTTTTATTACTTTTTTTTTGGGTGGAGTAGTAGGTTACTTCTGTTTGTGGGATAGGAAGTTTCGAGGGTTGGTTTCAAGAAGATGAATTAATTTTTAAAATGAGAGTAATGCTTTAAGGGATGTTTAAATAATTCTGATTTAATTTTTGGGTTTCTGTTGTGACACCCTTTGCTTGTAAATAATTAACAATTGCGTTTGGAAAATTGGTACTCACCACAGGAAACTGGAAACCGCAAAAGGGATGAATTGGCTGGTTCCACTGGACGATTACGTGACACTGGAAAACAAAAATAATAGTAACGTTAGAATACGGATAGTTGAATTATAATTCATACAAAATTGTCGATTTCTTTAATATTCAAATCAAATTTCATATTCTGAAAAATTATTAATTTCCATTACTGTACGATTTAGGGAAATGCAACAAAATTTAACGTTCATCAAAATTTAAGTAATTCTTCCATTTCTCCTCGCTTTGCAGAAATCATAATTAACTGTACTTTTTTTAAACCCTTCCCTACATCCCTCCGGAAATCCTTCGCAACAAATCTCCGAAACGAATTGCAAGAAGTCAGTAGTCGATGGCACGAAACGAATGAGCGCAACTCGGTGCATTAACCTCGAAGAGGAAAGGGTGATAAATTAGGCGAGCTTATCGACGATCGTTCGCGCGGGCACAATCTTCGGTTCAGAAGCTTGGAGCGTATGCAGATGCGCTTCTGCTCGAATCCTTTTCGCGCAGGGGAAGCAACCAGGACTCGCAGCTTTCGTTTGGCGCATAAAAAGCGGACATATTGGTTTTACGTTCCCTTATTTACGAGACCATAAACTCAGACGCAGGAATCGCCAAGTGCAGCCTCGCGAGCTTCGCGGCTGAGTTGGTGGCTGCGCATAATGAACACTCGAGAGAATGCATTAATAAATTTCGAAGTTAATCGTACGACAATGTCGACGACTAGCTCAGATTTATGAGAATCCTGCTCCTCGATAAATCTTTGGTTCTAGTAAATATTGATTGGAAGTATTTTGGCACTTTGTGATTTATTTTTGGAAGAATTGAGTGCAAAAATTGGATTCATGAAGATCTTGCAATAAATTTTATAATCGTCTTAAACTTAAGAAAGTAGATACTTCGAGGATAATATTTGATTTGCAGAATTATATGAAATAAATGGACTTTTAGAAAATACGCTGTTCGAAGAAGTTGGAGATGTTTCTTTAAGTCGAGATCAGTCTGTACAGTTTGCTGGTTGATTAGAAATCCGCGAAAACAGCCCGATATCTCAACTAACGTCTAAGGTATTTGTTCCGAGTAAGACTATCGGGGACGTAAATTTTTTTCACGATAATCTACAACGAGGAGTGTCTCCGTTATCGAGCCCTGAACTTATACGATTGTAGATAACAAAGGCTAGTTCTCACACGACGCGTTTCAAGTTCTGCGAATACTTTCTACGAATGCAATCGAACCGAGATGTAAAATCTATCGTGACGCGTTCCAGATACTTTTATCGAGTAATAATAATTCTATAAAATATCTAAAACTCCCAGAAACTCGCTAAATTAGTGACGGAAACAGTTTCCATGAATTCAAAGCAAATTATCAATTTTCACGAATACTTTATTCATATGTTTAATTTAGGAATTGACAAAAACATAAAAATAAATTACAACAACGATCTATAATATTCTCGCACAATTACTTTCCGAAAGTTTCTGACAATTGGTATATGAATCAATTTAATTGCATTAACCCTGATACGCAGGAAAGAACGATAGGTCTGAGTCTAGATAGACCTAATCTACTTAATACGGCTTCGAGACTCACCGTCTTCGCGTAAACTCAATTTTTCTCTCAACTATCATTTCTATCGCTCACCAACTCTCAAAATAAGTGTTCCATACCCTCGTCTATCGTTTATAACAACTCGAACATAAAAATCGCTCTTCCTTTTCTCTACGAGCTTTCGATTATTTTGCTCGTTAAGAGTTCGTCGAATCTTCGTTTCGTATTTTCTTTTTCTTTTTCCTTTTCGCCTTTTCCGTTTTCACGGAACAGATTCACAGAGAATTTAAACGCGTAACGAGCTCCTCACCGTACCACGATAACGCGTTACACGCTGAAAACGCAGCACGTGTGCCGCAAGTTGGTTCAAGATCGTTCGAGAGGATTTACTGCGCCGCGACCCATAACCAGCCGTGTAATGCAGACAAGAGGGAAGCAAGAAGCCGATTCCCGCATTTGTTTCGTTAATAAATGATCGTTTTTGTAGGAGACTGAATTGGATGGGTTGGAATGGTGGTTGAAGGTATTTGTAGCGTGATCATCATCGTTGCGAGGTGGCGGATTAGGCTCTTCAGCGGCTTGTTTGTGAGACGTGGCTTGTAATACTGATGTATGAGTATGAGGATGCTGCATTCTCTACTATACGACGAGGATAGTGTACGAGAAGAATTGGTAGAAATTGCTATGATACCAATTTACGATTTGCAATTGAACTTAATATTGATTGAAGATATTTGTTGGAAATACAAAAGTGTATTTCTTTTTCTAATTGTTACATTAAAAATTAAATAAATTAAAATTTTTACATTTTCATATCGATAACATTGTAATTCAATTCCTCCTTATCTAAAGCTACCACATATTTATACTTAAATTTATACTTAAATTTATACTTAAATTTATAATTAATTTTCCAATTAGCAGAATGCCTCGAAAATATAAATTGAATACGAAGAAAGACAAAATTCACGCTTGGGAGTATTTTTTTTTTTTCTTTTTTTTCTATGAAACAACGTGGGCCGAAAACGATTGTTCCGTTCGAAAAGTCCGAGTGCCACTAAAAGTTTCGGGGCGTGGGCAATAATTTACGATGCCGCGCGGTAACTATCTGTAAGTACCGACGAGAGCAACGCTAATGTTCGTCATCGCGCGGCCTGCCCGCGCGAGCGCACGCGTTAGAGCCAAACAACGAAGAGTAACAAGAGGGATGAAGAGGAACAGACCGAGCAGCCAGCTTCGGCCTTTACTACGCATAAATCTGCGGTCTCGCCCGACCTCGACTGGCTTTACTGCCGTTCCACGAAAACCCACACCCTAAAATGTCCGTTGCAAGGCCCTCAACCAGCAGCAACCACCAATGTAGGTCTCTGTGTCTTCAGGTTGTGGTTGCAAACGTACGGTTTTGTTCAGAAGATTTTTTAGTTATATAGGTTCGTACAATGTATCTCAAAAGGAGTGACATCCCTTTAAAGAGAAATTCTTGGAATAATTTAAGGGAAATTTTTCCTTCATGGAAGTGTCGAGTTCAGCTTCGTTGAGGAGACACTAATGAGAAACATAGGTCACTCACAGAACGGGTATAGCGGTTCAGCACCGGCGAAAGCGATAGCTATGCGTCGTATTTATGATTCGAGAAAGAGGTTGGCATGTATCGGTACAGATGTTGATCGGTGCTCGGTGAAAATCATATTGAGTATCAAATAAAGTCAGTAACGAAAATTACTCTCGTTATTTACAATGCAAAAAAGAAGAGTACAAAATTTTTCTTCGAAACGAACCGTGCGTAATAATTCTTAGGAATAAGTAAGTCTTTTTTTTTAATAATGAATGAACGAAAGGTAACTGAAAAGGGACTAAAATAAATAATATCGACACTGGTAAATAATCTATCACAATAAATTGAATGAAACGTATCCACACGCCCAAGAATTGATCTGCTGCTTGGAAACGTGTCTTTGATTCACTGTACCGATCTTAACCAAAAACGAACGAATGGTTTTTACGAGACACCACCGAAAGTAACGCGACGAAACGGCAATGCACGACAGAATCATTAAAACGCCACAAAATAACACGAGATACAAATTATTATCTGGTTTGTGAAAATTTAATTTATCGATTCTTAAGACTTAAATTCTCATACTGGGATACTTGGTTCGTTCTTTAGCGATACGCTTTTGCAATCACATCTTTCGGTTCTCAAATCAATTCCTACTTTCTCCTTCAATGTTCCATTTCTTACACACGCCTCGGATACATCCAGAACACCTCTCTTTTCGGAGCAAAAATTATTTATCGTCTCAAACCCACCTATCCACGAGTACGCTAAAATTTATCGTTCCAAGTTAATTAAATAAAATGCCAAGACAATTGCAACCGGCCAAAAGGAAAGAAATGAATTTCATTAAAGGTGAACGCTTTCTGTCCGCTCGGTTCCGCTCGAGCGTGTCCTTAAACGAAGGCGTGCCATTAAAGAGATCCGGATCTTTACACCTCGGGACCAGGCTGCAGCGCGTGATACGCGAAATAATAAACGTCATCGAGATATTATATCACGCCCGTTTAAACCGTTCAAATTGCTACAACCTCCGGTACGCGTACAGTAATCGTGCGTGTGGCTAATTTCCGATCGGGATCTTTTCTCTTTCGAGCTCATCCTTAATTCGCAGATTCGTCCTTAATCAACAAGATAGGCCATGAGAGGCCAATTAATATAGTAATTAGGCAGCGTGACGTATACATGCCACAGGACTCCACCCATTCCTTTAACTCGCGCAACTCGTTAACTGTTCGAACGATACTTGTACAAGCTTATGCAGTGTCAACGTCGAATAAAAGCATCAGGTTGGCGAATAAAAGCGCGACGGGGGTTTCCTGACGGGAAGGGAACTCTTGTTGTCGATCGATCAGCGTCCGGAAGATCGATACAGAGGGGAAAAATTGAATCGAGGGGCGGGTTTGAGTTGATCGGCTATTGAGGAACGAGAGGTGAACGTTGGAAGTCGTTTGATAAGGTTGAACAATTATTTTTGGAAGATAAGACGTTGAAAGATATGGATCGAAGGGTATCGTGAGTTAATTTAATTTGAAAATTTTATGCTTGGTATAGCAAGTTAACGTTGGTTTAATTTATTGATCGATGATATCGGTAACATATTTGTGTGTCTACACGGTGATAGAATTATAAATGAATCGATGGTGCGAACGTACGTCTTGAAGATAAATACATGACGCGTAAATGCAAAAGAAGTAAAAAAAAAAAAATTGTAATACCATACATCGAGAATAATTTATCTATTGACGTTTAAAATCTCGCAACTTGTTTCACCAATCCTATCATCAACGTTGAAAAGAGTAGCACAAAAATTCAACATTCTCGCGCGTAGCAATGCTCGTAGCAAGTGTTGTACACGTCGATGCATATTGATAACAGGTGAACGTAAAATAGCGATGAAATGAGAGCACACAGATTTGCAATTAAATTAACGCAACGAGGAATAGTATAAATCGTTTCGATCGAATCGGAACGACGGGATATGCAAAATGCCTGGAATCCGGATCAATATCGATCCTGACGCCAGTGAATCCAGACAGCCGTAATCAGACACTTCCCATCATCATGTTCGCGCGTTACGAGAAATCGACGTGAGAAGCCTCGAGTTCCCACAAATGTTGAAGAAACTTGGAAATTGTGCGACCTTCGCGTCGTCGACGTCGAATAATGGTTCACGCTAGACCTACGGTCCCCGTGAGTCGTCGAAGGAATGAGAACGCGGAGATCGCGATTCTTAATGGAAATTTCTCTACGCGAATGTTTCAGTAGCGAGCAGTCGAGAGAATTTGTTGAGCAATAGAATGCGTTGAACAAGCTGGAATTCAGCATCGTTTATTAAATTGTTGAATTAAGAGTCAAGATTTTTATTTTCATGTCTGGTTTTAAACGATCGTCGCTTGATCTATAGGTTTTTAAGTTATTTAACGNTTTAATTTTCATGTCTGGTTTTAAACGATCGTCGCTTGATCTATAGGCCTTTAAGTTATTTAACAAAGAACAGGTATTTGGATATTTTATGATCAAATAAAAAGTCGAGTAAAAATTAAAATTAAATTATCAGATTAAATTTCGTTACACAAAATCTCAAGAATGAAATCCAACAACCTGTTACGAACATGTTTCCAAGCGCTACCTCGAAATTATTACACAATCTATCGACAAACGAAACCCTCAAGCTGAATCCCCAAAAAATCCACCCTTACCATCTGAATCACAAGTTAACCAACCCGGTGTCTCTCGAATCACCTCGAACAAACGTTACAATTTCAAAAACGTTGTACCGTCTATCCAGCAACGCAGCGATAAAATCTTCACGAGACTCAGCGGTTCGCTATCTTTTCGTCGATTAATCGGCCAAAGTCCCAGCGAAATCCTTACCAGGTAATACGACAAGCTTCCCTCGGGCCTGGTAACAAAAGATCCAAGGGAGGTCAACGGGGTAGGAGGGATGGAACGAATGAAAGAGAAAGAAGGAAATGAAGGGAAGAAAGAGTGGCTGCTGGCCACGTGGAATCAGCGGCGATCGTTAAAGAAATATCGACGTCGTATGCGCCTCCTTGCGAGCGGTCCATGGCGAATACACCGGAATAGTATCTGTAATGCGATCGCTTTGGCACTGTATGGCGATAGCATCATTAACCCTCCGTGCGGCGAACACTGAATAAGATCTTGTTACGCGATATCCGAGCGAGGAGGGACCGCGATCGCCCTCTCGCTGCACAATACTCGCTAATTAAACGACCGGTCGGCCCGCCACCGCAGATACCAGAGCGCGATTGCTTTGTCTTCGTCCACGCGGGTCCACGCCACGCCACCGCGGCCGAATTAATTGGCGACGAGAAAATAAATAGGGAAGCGCGCCGCTTCTCGCGGACGCGTCGCGAACGGGGACGGAAGGTGCCTTTCGCGGAAGTTGAGAAAGTTTGGTGGAAGTAGAGACGATGGGGGCTGTCTTGAGTTGTTCTCCTTTGAAATTAAGAGTTAAAGGGTTAAGGTGTTCTGGGTGTGATTTGAGTTGGAAATTCTCTATGGAAGCGAAAGATATTCGGGGGTGAGAATTTGATTAGGGATACATGCAGTTGGCAACGTGTCAACGCGTCTAAAGGTGGGATCGAAATAAAGCTACGAAGCATAAGAGGAAGTGAATACGTCTGAAAATATTATCGGGGAAAGTTAAGATTTTTTTCTATACCGAAGTCACGTGTTGTTGTAGATCTATTCAACGATAGGTTTTTGGAGAAACAAGCAAGGAAGTTTAGGGCGAACGTAGTTCTAGGAAGTCTCGGTGAGTGTAACAATTTATCTGATACAAGATATTACCAGTAAAAAATTCTCGGTACGCGTAGATCCTATCGAACAGTTACAAGTGAACGGTTTCAACTTATAAATGCTCGAGTAGAAGTGAAAGTCTTCGTACGAATCTTGATTTATTGCAATTATTCCTTCGCTGTCGGTGTTAATTAAAACGTTACTCGGAATTCTATAACTATGCAAATATGCGCGCGTAAAAATTCTTTTTTTTTTAAATAAAATCTATAACAGATACAGAGATACTAGGAAAAATTATATACTACTAGCAATACTGCAACACGTATTCACTTCCAGCCAAGGTTCGTATTCTCAGCGAAACGAACATATCCGTTTATACGATTAGGACATCAGAACCGACGAAAGATACTTAAATCATAAGAACTAAACCATTCACCGATCTCACTCCAATTTACTTATCAGCTTCACATTTTTCATCCTTCCTAACAAATTACTTTCCCCAGTTCCTTAACCCATCCATCACCCATGATACACCAAACATATCTTCGCAGATCATCAATCTTTCCTCTTTATATCCATTACCAAAGCATGATAAAACTACCCAACTACCCTTCGTTTACAAAACCAAAGCAGAAAAGCAATCCTCTTCTTACGGCCACACGATCAGGAACAAGCTCGATCTCAAGCTTCAACCTGACAGTCCTTAAATTTCACGGCGAGCATCGACGTGCTAATCGTGCAGCAGTCCAAGGAGAACCTCCGGTAGAATGAAAACATTTCCAGTCGCGAGTGCCAGTCTGTCCAAGAAAGGAGTCTTAACCGGCGATAAATCGTCATTCGATCGTGGCTGGGGCGCGCTTAATTGGCGGTATCGGCGACTGGTTCACTCAAAGAGTCGTGAAAATCCGGCGAAGCCTGTCGCCGGAAGAGTGGACGCACGTGTCACTTCTTTTTTCCCTTCTTCTGCTTCTTCCTGGCGAACCGAGCCAAGAATCCGAATGGATAGAGCTCGTAGAACGACCGAGGAGACAAGAACGAGCTACGCTCTTCCTTGGGAACCGAACAGCTTCTTCGTATTTTATTTCATTTTCTTTTTTCTTCTTCTCTTTTCTTTCTTTTTTTGTTTTTTTTTCTTTTTACTTCTTCAAGCTGTTCCCCGGGCGTGGCCGAGCAACTGACGAGGGCAAAATTGTGAAGATAAAAAGCGTGTGATGGGAGATTCCCTCGAATCGAGGAGGATCATCGAAAGACAGCGTGATGCGGTCTAACCTGTTGTCAGGAATGTCCCTCTTCTTGCGAATCCGCTGAATTTCTGACGGTGTATTACTTCCTGATGTGAAAGCACCAAGGGTGTTTGGAATCCCTGGAATTCCTTCGAGTGTGCTGCGTTAGTTTTGGTCGTAGGAAAATTAGGATGGAATCGGTGAAACGTTACCATTTACTTTGCTCTGTTCCTTATTTATGAAAAGAGGAGGAAAGAATATTGAGAAGTTATTATTTTTTAATTTACTCGAATAAACAATACCAGTGGTAAAACTTAGAAGAAAAGATTATCGTTTTTTTTTCTTTTACCACGATCTATCGTAATCGTGCTGTTCGAAGAAACGCGATGCGCGCTATCTTCGTGATAAATGATACTGCTTTTTCCTCTAACGATGAACACAATATTTTATTGATTCCACGTAACACGAGGTTCTGAGTAAGTTCAACTTTCCTGGGGGTAATCTTGAAGTACAATTCAAACAACGAGCGATACAAATTTTTCTTTTATTTAATCCTTTTATAAGATCCTAAACACTTTTCCGTTTCCAAGTTTCAAAACTGAACAGTAAAATCGAACAGCTCTGAAACGCTTAAGATTCCATGTGGCGCGACCGAACCGTTCCATCCGTCCTCAGAGACCGATCCATCATTTGAAATTAGTGTGATTTTGGGACCGGTTGACGGAATGGATAATTAAGAATAGGCGCGGCTGGATTCTTCGTCAGCTCGTGTCCGATACATCCGTCCGCGACGACAAACAGGTGTGGCTGCCTCCAAAGATTGCGTAGGAACGTCACGCACGTATGTTTGAAAACAGGTGTTCGAGGATCGACGGTGATGGAGAAAGGTGTGCTGGCACCATTAGATACGCAAACGCGTGTCTATGTATGTTCGTCATAGTCTAGTTAATCTGGCGCATTTAGGCGACTCGATGTCTGGAATTATTTAAAGGCCAGGGATTGATCCTTGAATCGAGCCAGTGACCTTCATACCGAATAGATTATAATATTATTTAAATAAATCAATTTCACGTGAAAACAGAAATGATTGATGTCGAAAGTAGTGTTTCGAAACAGAACCGTGAGAATGATACCAGGATGTTAATTGTTGAAATTGATTAGAGAAACAAAGTGTAAAGATCGCAACGTTCTATGAAAGAATTTCTTAAAATTTCTCTGTATTAATATTCATCAAAGTTGACAATAGAATTCTTTTAAAAAGAGTTCGCGGCGTTATCTTGCTGATCAAGTTAAGACGCGGTTCCTTTAAATTATTCTATTCATTTAAAACATAGATACGTACAATAGAATCTGGATAGTCTAATTAGGGACACGTCAGTTTGGAAATATGGAACAGATCTGTGATCTGGTTAATATGTTTTCAGAGAAATAGTGATTTGAAAATTCAGTAGGATGCAGTGGTTATTTTAATACAAAACGTAATTAAAGGTATACGAGTTCTCGTTGTTCACAGATTTTTCTTCGATCATTGTTCGTAATTGTACTAGAAATTTGTAATTGTGAACGAACCTATTTCCCACGCGAGCTCTCCCATTTTTTCTTAAACCTTCGAGCACCGTTTGAAGCGCTTCGAATATTCGATGCGACGATATATTGTCCGTGAATTTTTGTGCTGTACCCCAGCCGACGAATGCTTATTCATCTCGTTTAATTAACAAGATTCTTGTTGTTCGTCGTTCTAGCAAATACCGGCAAGTGATAGTAGTCAAGCAGCATAAATAAATAAATATTTCTTAAGATTCCAAAGAAACCACCTGCAAAACCACTAACCGTGCATTAACAACCAATGAATCCTCGTTTTATCTACCAAATATTCAATCCGCTAAACAGGATATTGGAAGAAACTTTCGAACCACGTGCAGTTGGGAGAAAAGAAAAGAAGAACGTCGTTAAAGCGTTGAGCAAACACTTGACACCCGTCCGGCGCTGAACGCTGTGCAAAAATCACAAGGTTGACTTTGCCTTCGGTACGAAGGAGTCGATGAACATGTAAACGCAGCTGCAGGGCTTAAAGGTACCTTTTCGAACGCGAGCAGCAATCATTGACGATGCAATCGCGGGGGACGCAACGATTCGCGAACGAAGCATCGATCGTAGCCTGTACTTAGGTCGCACGACGATCGAACGCACCCTCGAGGATTCGCCATTGTGATAGTAATTGTGAGCCTTCACCTTCGATGGAACCAGAAACCGGATCACCCGTTCGATCCAGATCGAAGATCATGGTCGCGTTCGGGCTCTCGATCCTTGCTCGCCCTTTCAGATTATCTCCTTCCTGCCCGTTTGTGATTCATCATTTCGCAGTTCAAAGTTTAAATCGTTGAAAGATTGTACAGTCTTACTGTTTTTCTTTGAATATTTTTTATTAACTTTTTTAACTAGTTCTTATGGTTTTTAAGGGTTTTCTGATGGACAACAAAAAGCTCTTCCGCGTGTATTATAAAATATTCGACTCCGTGAATTATAACATGTTTTGAAAAGGTGGTGCAATAAAGTTAAGCACTCTTTTTTATTCGATAATTTAATTAATAAAACCGATGGAGGAAAGAAATGATGCGTTTGTCTTACGCAATACGTCTTATACTACTGCTGGTAACTGGCGATTTTTCTCAACTGGAACTCGGCGAATTGCTGTATAATTTCATCTACTTACAAGTTTCCTCAAAGAGTAACATAGTACTAAACAATTACAAATTGTTAAGACCGTATCCGTACCATTGGATTACATATAATTTTCTGCATAGATCATAAAAAGCTGAATCCAACACTCCGTTGGAAAAAGAACGAATCAATTTGCAGACCGTATCATTAACCTTTTATTTTTTTCAGTAAAACTGCTATCCTTCAAAGAACCATAATTTTTCGATACAATGTATCACTAATTCTCGTTTGATCTTCAAGTATAAAAAGCGTGGTGTCCTTTTTTCCTGTGAAAACTCGATTGAACGGGTTCGTGAGCGGTATCGATGCACGGATAAACAAGCAAGGCAACTAGAAACTCGTTAAATGTCGAGTAATTCGCCTTGAACTTTGCCCCACGAGGCCTGGCTCGTCTATCGTGGAAAAAGAATCTTAAAAGTAGCCACGGACAGAGGGAAAATCACTGTAATTACGATTTGATAACACACCTCGTGTAACGCAATTGGCAATGCTTACGATCACATCTTCGCAACGCTTGTGGAATTTCATTTGATGTTAAAAATTCGTCTTCCCTTTATTTCCGCGTGCGTTAATGACGGTGTCAGTTGTGAGAATCCTATGAAGCTTGAATTCGCTGTGATTTATGAACAGGTAATTCTAATTTCAATATTCCAGAGAGTCGTTGAAACTAAAAATTAATTTTTATTACAGTATTACTGCAAAAATTGTAATTGATAATTTCGTATTCGCTTTAATATATATTTTTCATTTTTTTTCAACTTTCCCGATGATACTTGAAGAAAAAATGGAACAATTAAAATTAACATTTAAAAACGAAGAGAAGTAAAATTCAACGTTCTAACAATGTCCAAGTATGTATCGAGAGGTAAAATAAAAAAAGTTAATAGAGGAAATGCCTACGATATTGTAAACTCACAAAACCTGCATTAAAGGTTCCAGCGAGGGGAAGAGTACAGCTACCAATGAAACAGCTGATACGAGCAATAATTATAGAACTAAAAAAGTAATGTTTTTCACCTTGAATAAAAGAAGAACCTTTGATCCTTGCGAGAAACTTCGCGTGCGAACTATCGAATTTCCATAAAGCAGTTTCACTGACGGATGCTATTAAAAAGGATAAAAAACGACATTATAGTATACAATTTTACATTCGCGATTCCTTGCGTCACTGAATCATATTTTAACTTTGTGGCTTCTTTCGATACTTAAAATATCGATTGAAATGGCAACGGAGTATAATAAAATTCCATTACTTAAATGAAAATAAAAAATAACCGACTATGCAAAACAGATCGAGAAGAAATCGAATAAAATGGAAAACTTCCATTCTACGATCGCTGAAAAATCATTAAATTCCTCGAAACGAACGATCTAAAAAAAACGAAAACCAAGCCACAAAGGAAGCGCAAAGGAATCGAAAAGCCCAATTCACCATTTTAGTCGGAATCGCATCGAACAGCTCAATCCACCGCCGATTCGATCATTTTTTTTCCTTTGGCGGCGTTTTTTCCGATCGACGCTTTTTCTGCGAGTTCGCGAAGACGCAAGATAAATGGCTGCGCGAGCAGAATGCCCGCGGCGCGCAATCAGCTCGACACAATACGTTTCTCTGTAAACCGGAACACGTCACAGCTAATGGTCCACCTTGAACCCGTTATCCTGAGGACTCCATTTGGGCCTGAGGGGCCGGAGAGAAGAAGCAAAAGAAAAAGGAAAAGATGGAAAAAAGAAGGGAGAAAAAAAAAGAACGAAACGAAAAAGGAACCGTGTCGAGACGTATCTATGCCGGAGTTTCAAGGGTGCAGCGAGATATGCGGTTGCAGGTTGCCGGCAAAGGTCGTCGGGAGGCTTCGAGGTGAGGAGTTCCCACACTTCGAGGCTGCCTCGAGCGCTAGAAGCGCATGGGTCAGACGCCTGTGCGCGCCTCGAGCAACGATCGTGATCGAAGTAATGTTACACGAGACGAATTCACTGAGATCTACGATTTCTTTGGCCGTGATTTGAGTATTAGACAGGCGAGGTGAAGGACCGATGCTGTAGAGGAAACGAGAATTCTCGACAAACGATGACAGAATTTAATCGCGCGGATAAATCTGAAACGAGGTACAGCGAAGTAGGTATTGACGATCGATGTTGGATGAACCGATCGGTTCATGATTTAACTAATTGTTAATCAAAGGATGTTCTAGATAGACATTAAACGCTATATTTATACGTATTACTGAATAACTGGCTAATACCGAAGACTACACTACTTTACAAAACCAACATAAAAAGATCTCTTTATTTTTCAGCTCTTTCTCCAGACTAAGAAATACGAAAAATTAGAAAATCATTACTTTGAATCCCTATAAATTCTCACCCTATAAGAGCTCACTCGTTATAAAATTAAAAAAAATGAGTTGAAAAATAAAAAAAGTAAAACATTAAGAAGCCATCCATAGATTCTTTTAATCTTCTACCGCCATCGACAAGCTGTAAAAAGACACATGTGCGCGAGCGCGAAGCTAGCTCGAGAAGCGGAGAGTTTCCGACATAAAAACGTACTTTGCGCGTCCGGAAGTCGAGGAAAGAGAGCTAGTGCCTCGTGTAACAGCGTCTGAAAGTGGCTCCGGGCACGGCGCGTGCAGGACGTGATTGTGTCGCGGCTCTCCTCTCTCTATCCGTTCCCTCGTCATCCGGATACCTTTCTCTTCGTCTGCCACCACCTCTCACCGTTCAACCCCTTCCACGCAGATCCGCGCCTTTTCGCCGTTCGGCTCCTTTTTACTTCTCTTTCGCTTCTCCACGCCACGATGGAGAGGACGGCTCCCACCGCCTCCGCTCGACCACGACTACACAGCCTCGGCTCGTGCTGCTCTTGCTGCTCTTGCTGTACCTAGCAGATTCCCATTGACGTAGGTAGCCAAGATTTCAGAAAATTGTTGCAGTTTCTGCGAGTTCCCTCTGCTTCTTTTTTTTTTTCCTCGACAAACGATCCGAGGACTCGGTGAATTCTTGGACTCGAAGCGTATAGAATTTTTATGTCTCTTTTTATTGTTTCTTTGTTTCGCAAGATTTTTATTACAAAGATATGCCGGTACTATTCTGGGATATTTGTTACGTTGTTTCGTGACGCTGCATCTGCTGAGAGGTTTTTTTTCCTGGTTTAATTGTTTGGAAACGGGGAAGTTAAAGACACATTGATTCTTCGTACTTTCCAAACATAAAACAGTATTTTTTCATTTTACATCGCGTCTCGTACGATAATTCTAAATGGACATGCTGTGTTTAGAATTATGGTATTCTAACTTATTGTTACATAAATAATTTCTCTCCTGCGAAGATTACGATCAAAACTTCCCACGGAGACCAAACTACCAATAATTTCACAGACCATTAAAGTATCTTCCTTACATTATCGCTTCTTCCATTTCGAATCGTACACAAGAAAGTGTCTCCCCATTGTTCGATGGACGGAGACTGCAAGAAACGTAGGAAATCGCCCAAGTACCGTTTTCAATCAGAACGTCGAAGCTGCAGCATCGATTCACCGTGTAACGTCCGGTGACAATCGGACCGATCACCGGTGGCATTTCACGACCGATTGCTCCGTAATCGTCATCGTGGTCGGCGCGCGTTCTTATCGAGGACCGAGCGGGAGAGGCCTCTTGACAAATCGCCTCGTTAAGTCCGGTAGTTACGCCAGTGTTCCTAGTCAAGGCGCGTGGCTGGAATGCGGCGCGACCGTGCTGTCGCGAGCGACTGAAACGCGCCGTGGCCAATAGGAAAAGGGGATTGAAAAACTACCTTTCCGACTAGCTGGCGTCAAATCGAACGACGTTCTGCGATGTGGAAATTTCTTCCCTTTTTTTTTCCTCTCTCATTCTTTTGTTCAATTTTTTCTGCTTCTTTTTCGCAAGACGTATCGTCTGTTAAGTGGTTTTTCTTGTTTCGATTGATTAGGGATAGTTGGAGATATTGGTCCTAAAAAGAGCGACACGAAATAAGCCGTTGCATTCTGTTCTCGCGATGGTGGAATAAAAGTGACCGACGTATTTTTAACCAGCAATGGTTCCAACCGACGATGAAACAGTAACGCGGAATAGAAGATTCCGCGAGTAATCGTTGAAAAAATTTCAGCCACGTTTTTATCATCGATCGCGTCTTCTATTATCTCATCCGAACCCTCTCGGCTGATCAACGTTTAGAAAAACGAAGCCTTCCAAAGTGTACGAGGTAATGTGCTCTCGAAGGAGAGGATCGTCGCCACAGGCTGTGTCCTTTAATCAGTGACACTATATACCTAGCGAATGCGTGGTGCTTAATAAGAGGGACCGACTTAATTACGACAATATATGGGGAATGGCGGAGGCAGGAGTCCCTTCGAGTCTCGCGCACCTTGGCTCTCTATATCGAAGCTAAAGCCTCGATTTGCATACCGAGCCACGCTTCTTCTCTCTCTTTCACTGCTCTCGCGAATAAACCACCGTGGCCACTCTATCTTTCTCCCTTTTTCTTCTCCTCTGTCCTTATCCCTGTGCACGCTCCAAGTGGACACCAAGACACGCACGCCTCCACGGCAGAAATATTATTTCGAGCTGCAGAAATTCCGGTACGCGCCGTTCCTTCCCGTCTTAACGACCTGCCTAATGAACGTTAATGTCTAAGGGCACGGATTCAGCGATTCCGGCGCCACCGCGATGTATGGCCGCTGCCGTTTGCGCTACTCGAGCACTCCGGTTTCTCGTTTCCAGTGAATTTTAACATCCAACTTTTCCGTTTCGCGCGAGGGTTGATTGTAGACGGATAATTTTAGGTAAATGTTTCTCGAATGAAAAAGTGAGTTTGGCAACAAGAAGATAGGACCTTTTAATGACACGTTTAAGCGAATCATTTGTTTTATCCAAAATTTATACGATTCTCCTTTCCTATCTGCTCCGCAAAAAAAAATTTGTCACGAGTTTACTTTTAAAAAGGTCAATCAAACCTTTCAACTACTGTAGACGAATCCCTTTTTTTTTTTACTTATGAATCAACCGAAAGACAATCTTGAACAATCACGCAATATCCGGTAATGTGTATCATGAATCAATAGCTACGAACCTTCTAAATATTCCATAAAAGGCACGCTAACTGCTATTGTCAGACGAATATGACACACCATTTTCGATACAAAATACTACTACACACCTGTCTTGCCTTCTAAAAAAATCCAGCAGCTTTATCGTAAAACTTTAACTGCTACTAAAACGGATGAAAAAACTTGCCGACGGCGTACAGTTTTACACATATCGATAACATTATATTCTATCCGAAATAAATTTCCCAGAAATAAATATCGATAATACCGCAAGAGAGAAAAAAATAAAAAAAAAAAAGTAGGGTGCGAAGCATTTCTGGGCGACACCTACCAGGCCAAAGCGAAGCAAGGGCATCGATGCGAGGCACGAATCGTGATTTATGTAGTGGTACCAGGCTATATGGCCCAGGGTATATCATTGTTGCCATCACAATGGCACGAAATGCAATACTCGTACTCTATCGGGTGCGCTTTCGCATAATGTGTCATAAATAGGCGGCACACAACTCCGCTCGCATACCGTGCTGAAACAATAACCATTGTGGTGGATGGTGGGCACTACCTATGGGCTCACCACCGAGCCGGCTACGCGAAGCGCAAGATTTTTATCTAAAAGGAGCCTTGACGCGCAGGTGGTCTTATCAGCTCGCAAAGAAACACCTCCGTTCGACGACCATAAGCATGCACGACTCGAATTCGTTGGATGACTTCGTTGATTCTTTTCTTTTTTTTTTTTTTCCTTTGGTCTTTGAAAGTAGAGCAAGGTAGTTTATGGAGGTAGAATAATTTTAGTTTAATCAAGATAATTTCATTTCGGTGGTTTGTAAGTTTGTTGCATCGTATAAAGAGGTATTACGAATTTGAAAACTATTTTCAGAATGCGAATATGAATATTGTAGCCGATAAAATCGTTAAAATATCGATAGATGTTAAAAATTTGTACGCTGCTTATAAATATCGATTTATCAAACCTGCTAAGAATAGTCGTGATTTCATACGAATGTTCGCTATCAAGTTCCAAGTAAATTAACGATCGTCGAGTTTCAAAGATCTCCCACGACGAAAGAAGAACGACGAATTCCTCGAGTATTGGCAAACTTATAAAACCTTGAAGTCTAGAATTGTAAATTATTTTAAGTTCGAGTAAAATGAAACAGCAGATTGACCACGAATTCCAAATATGTTTTGAACCACCTTTTACCGAATAAAAATAAAAATACTTTCCGCTAAGAATTATTAGACTCTGATATATTTCGTATTTCCAGTTGCATCAGAGATGAATCGAAAAAAGTGAAACGTACCGGGTCAAGAAGCCACTTCGGTATTCTGAGAATAATTATGAAGGAAAAGCGGTAGAAAAAAGAAAGAAAACCGAACAACCAGTTTTCTCCCTACAAACGATGGATACTTCTAACCAATTAAGAAACAGCAAATAGCAGTAGCTGTAAGGAACATACGGCAGCTTGCATCCTTACACCTGCATCCTATTGCAGATCGATTAGAAACACCGTCGTTGGATAATAGCAAGAACTCGAAACGCTTCAACTTGATGCAAGAAACGCGAAATAATCGCAGCTGCAGTCGTAATAGAACCAGACGCTCGATCGTAAAGAGAATTTGTGTACAGAAGAGCGCCAGCAACAGAGTGGAAAATAAGAATCCCGATGTTTTTGGTCTTTTACCATTGCGACTCGGAACTGCCTGATAGTTTCGTTTAATCCTCGTCGTGCTTCTTTTTCGATACCGTTGAAAGTTTTATTGGATTAGCTATTTGTTTTAAGAGATTGTTCCGAGGAATGTTTGAAGTAGAAACCAGTAATCGTTCGCGATGTTTCAGATTGTTGTCGTTTGTAGAGGTAGCGTAGCTTATAATTTACTAAAATTAAATACATAAAAAATTCTTCGATAATTTGATCACGAATTACATTAAATCCCTGACAAAACTCAATTTCCCATCCCACATTTGTATGGAATATCCATTTCCGTTCACCCTGAATCACCACCAAAGTCTTTCGTTTCCTTTTCACAAAACGACCATCGGAGATCGTTCTCTTCGTCTCGATACCATTTCATCGTGGAACGAAGCGCAGCGGAACTGAAAGTTCCATTTAACGGTAAAGGCTTGTGGTCGATCACTTAGTTTTACCTGCGATCCAGCTTTTTGGATGACGATTGTGTTTGTGGTTCGCGAACTAGTGGCGCGTGAACTTTCCCGTCCAGGCAACACGCGATGCCCCTCGATCATTCTACGAGTACACGAGGAATTCGCTTGCAGAACCTCGATTATTTCGCGACTTTTTCCCCCATCGTCCCTCCGTTTTAAAACCACAACCTTGTACCGATGTTTTTGCCCGAGCCTTTTGTTGCTTTATTACCGGAGGATGATAGCGCATGCATTCAATTTTCAATTTCATTGTCCCGCAAAACGCCGTGGACAAGATCAAGCCACACCGTCGACATTGTAATACATTTCCTTTCGATGCACACAGATCTTTTTCCGATCGTGACTCACGTTGTGCTGTCTTTGGTAAATTGCTCGGACCTTTTTGCCTCGTCGTTGTAAATTTCTTTTCGTTTTGATGCGATAGAAAAATACCAAGAATATTTTTTGCGCAAAGTTTTGAAGTACAAGTTTACCAATCGGTGGGATTTAATAGAAGCGTTAAAAATATGAAATTTTCACTTTCAATTCACTCCGACGGTACCGTCATCTATATTTCGAGCAACGAGTCATTCCGTGGATCTTCTTTCTCTAAGCTCCCGTCGACAGTTTATATTCTGAATAATCCTTTTCAGCGTTCTCAGCCGCGTAATCCTTGGAACCTCATCCTCGTTTCCAACTTCTACATCCGCGATGTGGGAGTCGACTGGTGGCCGACTGCTGCGCTCTCGACCGTGGGTGTTGGAATCCTTTCACGGATGTTGAAGATGGTTTACGGGCTTGCAAGGCCCCCGACCTTGTTCACCGCGGCTAAAGGTCGGAACACGGCCGTGTGCAGCGGAATATTAGATGTTATCGCGCGATCCGTACGATCCGTGTTGTCTTGTCCCAACGCGAGGAAGCCTCGACACTCGCGGAGAACGATTATGAAAGCATACTGCAAGCCATTTGCATCCGTTCGCCGTATGTCTTTCTCCTCGTGTACTCTTCTTTGTGTCGTTTGTGTTGTCGGGTTGTACGGTTTGATTGAAACAGAAATGATCGTGGTAGTCGTAGCGGGATCGATGGAAGAGTTGCAGAATTCATACCTTGCGGGATTAAAATTGGGAATTAAAACAGGGACTGTGGAACCGTAAAAGTGTAGAGATAGTGGAATAGGATTTAATATTCGAACATCTGAGCATCGAGAATTACAAAAGCGCTGAAATTGGAGGCACAGAGATATGGAAATATAGGAAAGCAGTAATTTTGAAGCATCGAAACTTCGATAATTATTAGCGTATTGAAATATTGAAATAGTGAAATATCAAAACAAATATAAAGATACTAAAGCAGGGATTGCAACAGTTTTTAAACATAAAGTAACAAAGTACTGAAACACTAGAATACGGACTGCAAGAGTATTAAAATGTTAAAATGCTAGAACAGGAATTTCAATAATTTTAAAATAATGAAACGTATCGACGAACGAGCACGAATAATTTAAGAAAAGATATTAATGAAGCTCCAGAGGTGCGATATCCTAACAAACGTAGGTGGTGGTTTTTACAAGTAGGAGCGCAGTTCCGAGAACGGTGAGCAAAGGTCGCGCATGACGCATTCGCCTGAATGAAATTTGAACTGAATGCCCATTCGTTGAAATCACTTACCGCGGAATGACTCATTTTACATCAATGAAAACGTACGCATCGCGGATATTTCCGCAGAATCCGTTTCGATCTTTCGATGACTATGGTATGCAGATATTCCATTTTATAGCGTGAATGGTAATCTTTAGAAAAAATAATTTAACCTCGTTTTTAATTGATCCGAGGTACCGTAGTAGCGATTAAGGATAACACGGTGAAATACTTTTTTATGTAAAAAAGCCTACCTCAAACCTACCTAATACTCAAAACTAAAATGAATTCAGAGCATAAGTAAAACTGGAAAACTTTGACAGATAAGGCAACAGGTTCGAAAGTGTCTTAGATAACACCTAATGAGCCTTTCCACCGATCCCTAAGCTAATGGCCAGGAGCGATAACAGTATGGTAATAACGTTCTAGACCGAACAATCGTGAGACTATTATATATGGAAGTTAATTTGCCATACCGTCTGCGAATAAATGAACAAAATATTCATCTATACGCCACGGGTGTAGTGAAAGTCAGCCTGAGAAATGAAAATACGTCAAGCGACCATATATTTTCATGTTCAAGGAAGAAATCGCGAAACATGCTTCTCACTGTGAGAAATTCTCAAGTATCATTTTTGTACGGTTGTTAAATTGCTTCTTCAAATGCTAGGTGAGATTAAACTTGTGAAGAGAATTGGGAATTTGCAACAGAATTCGAGGAAAAGTCATAATATAATAAGCTTAGAAATTAAAAAAAAACAGTAAAAAAAAAAATGCTACGAAACAGGTGTCCAGCGATTAATTTTCTAAAATATTCCGGTAGTACAGCTGCTATGACGAATAATCTGTCGTCATCGGATGAGGTTACTCTGGAAGTCAAAATAATCGACTCGAGATCATTTCGAAACTCGGCAGTGGACTGCAAATATTTATGTAAACGTATATTTTTATAGAAAATACATAAAGAAATTTATAACTAATCTATAACTAAGCTTCGCGATTAATTACCAATTAGTCGTGAATGTGTACGACTTGTCAAGATATCGATGAACAAGGACATGACTCAAACAACGTGTCACCAAGGGCCATGCTGGCGTCATCGTACGCCGATTGACTCATGTGCGTGGGCTAGGTATGCAAAATGCGTACGACGATCGGTGAGAGAAACGACGCGGCGTTCCCGCGCTTTCTGGGACACCGATAAATCCGCGTACGCGCCATTATAAAACGCCGATATTCCAAGCGGTGACAGCGAACAAAGAATGAGGAATTAAAGGGAATTGTTCTGACAGAGAAACGAAAATTTAATCATAATAACATCGGTGTCATTTTTCTGATTAAATAAAGACGAATTAAATATTGGATATGGGGTTGTGGTTGGATAAAATAGTAACTAGATAAATGGGATAAAATCGTAACAACCTATCAACGTTTGGAACGAAGAGGTAATTGTGATAGAAAAGTTGATCGATGATCGAAATTATATTACTAAATTGTGCATTGTATTATGCTTGGTCTGTCTATTCAATATCACACAATTTGTTTTCGATGAATAGGAAAATTTGTCATTGACACGGCTCAGAATTTATAAACGAGAAATTAAACGATGATCGTGTTACGAATGGTTCTTTGTTAGAGTCTTTATAACGATACTCTACTGAATTAAATAAATCCGTACTGATTCTTCGTAAAAAAAAAAAAAAATTTAACCAAAAGAGAATTCTCATTTATTTTACAATTATCTTAACTTGCTAATTAATAAGATCCAGTGAACGTTGGTATCAATAAAAACGAGAATATCTGTATGCACTATATACAAATGAAACTGATACCCCAGAATTTTTTTACACTCAACAACGTTATTCACAAATCATCGCAACCAGCTTTCATCGGAAAAATAAATAAAAATTATTTATTGCTCAAACGGTAGGCAACCGCGTCACGACTGACACGCAAGCCTGGTTGCATAAACCTAGGCGCCGAAAGCGTTTCTCCATTCCCCAAACGGTCGCTTCGATATTTCAAGCATCTTTCACAACCTACAACTTAATACATACAAATATTGAAATTGTCCCGCGAACGACGTTTCGTTTCGTGCTCGAACTCAAGAGTGAGTCATAAGAGAAATGGGAATTCAATTTTAAGGTTGCACAGTCCGCGAGTTCCGCGCCGATTTATAACGGCGGCCGTTTTCAGATCGTGGGTGTGAGCAATTCTCCAGTTCATCTAACAATTTCTCAGACTCCCACGCGATTCCCGGGCGACGACGACGACGTGACTTCGGGCGTCGACGTCTGTTCCCTTTGTGTTTGACCAGCCAGCGTAACCGAGAAACGCGCGCTGACTTTATCTTCGAGCGACACGGCAACTCTCCTCTTGACCCGTGTCGATCAATTAATCTCCCTGTCTCGGCCAATCCGAAAAATGAATCGTGAAACGCGCCAGCCTTGCGCGACTATTATCGCCTTCGCGTCCAATTAATTCCGACGCGCATTCTTCGTGTCTGTTTCAGTATTAAAACACGGATCAGAAAAATTGTTTTTTTTTTTTCCGATTATTCAGCGATTCATCTGGATAAGTGCGGTATGCTGGTTTATTTACATTGAACAGCGATAGGTTGCTCGAGAGGTATGATAAGAAGGTTAAACTGGAGAAATATTTGGAATAACTCGTTAAACTCTTTTAAATTCTGACGAGTATGATACGCGCGGTCGGTTTCGATGTTCTAAGGAGTACAAATATAATATTGCCGACATGGACGAAAATAAGGCCTAATGATCACAGAAAAGAGAACTACACGCCTACAAAGCTGTTCCTACGTGCAATTCCTCAATTACTTTTCTCGAAAAGGAAGAAACCGCCTGCAATAATGCTACCTGATTACGAATCGAGTCAACTCGTAGTCGCGTAACTTTCCCTCTTGAAAAACTCAGCTTTCCCACGACTCGAAACGGGAAGCGACGTTGGTAACTATTTTAATACAATCATAAATTATGATCGAATCGGAATAAGAGTGTGAATATGAGCGGTCATTAAAACGAAGATTGTGCTTCATCATTGATCGTAAAATTAATTGTTCGGTTATCCGCTAAATGACAATCGTTTCGAATTAAAATTATAATTTTTCTTTGCTCTACAAGTTCCAACTAATTGGAAAAACTTTGCAACCAGGAGGAAGCGAAGCCTTTTGCGGCTACCGATATCTTCTGAAACATCCAGGTGAAAGAGTTACAAGCTCCAACCTCGACGAGTACGATTCAACGCGCGAAACGTCAAGTCGCGAGTACGCGAGGCGGACAGACACACGGAAGAGGCGTTCAGCTCGAAGCTAACCAGAGACGTAAACCATATTCTATGGCAGCAGGAAGAAGACCACCAGGAATCGCTGGACTTGGTAATTGCATAACTCTGGAGGTCGCGTCAGTAACGAGCGGCTCGTTTCTCAGATCCTCGGAATCGTAAGGTTAACTAAGAACGACTTGATGCCTCGAATACTGGTTTCTTATCCGATGACGCATCGTTGTTTTTTTTATCCTACATTTTTATTTCTTCTTTTTTTTTTTTTTTTTTTTTTTTTTTTTTTTTT
>SMSQ01025891.1:90182-136092 GCA_019453375.1 Ctenoplectra terminalis | reverse complement strand
GTTTTTTATCCGATGAGGCATTTTTTTTTTTTTTTTCCTTTTTTTTTTTTTTTTTTTTTTTTTTTTTTTTTTTTTTTTTCTTTTTTCATAGCGTAACGGAATAAAAAATACGTTTTCCACGCGTACGTACGACACCTGCATCCACTCGATGAAATTATTGATAAATCACGTTCGAAGTATAACTCTTAAATGTACTTTGAAACTCTACAGCGATTATCAATCTCCCATGTTACAAAACATATCAAAGAATTAGTATCATCTTGAAATCAATCCAATTATACGGTTCGGTTTTTAATAAACTTACAATCTGTACTTCATAAATCAACAAATTTCCTCTCGAAAGTTAGCTCTGAAATTCAACCCAGTTCCACAAGATTCGCTTGTCCTTTTCGCTTTCGTCGCGCGACACGCGCGAAGAATTTCGCTCGTGTGTGCACACACAGTTGCGAAAGTTTCTCTGTATAATTAATTTCTCGCGGTTCCCGCAACCAACGCGATCTTTATTCTCCCGCGGAGGATTAATGGCCGGCAGCCAGACGACTGTGACCACATTTCACGCGTGTCTCGATAATTTTGCGGAATCCGGAGCGCAGCGATAAATCAGACCGATGTAGATGAAGTTGGTTCATGGTAAACCTGTTCGAACAAGGTCGGAGACGCGACCATGATTTGTCATAGCGTTCCGCCGGCCTAATAATTGTACCACGGCCACGCAATTATCCGGTGCTTACGAATAATTTAGTTGATTGAGACGGCACGATCGACGCCGCCCATACAGACTCTCGAAAATAATTCTTTCTCGGTCCTCGTCCTTTTTTTATCTTCTGCTTCCTCTTCCTTCTGCCTGCTTCCGACTTTTTGTTCCCGCGCATCGTCGTCGAGCCTCGTACGTCGGCGTTGAGACTTATAATTATTCCATTACGAGATTTATGTCGCGCCGCGAGAAATTTCTACCCCACCCGAACGACTTCCTTCTCGCGAAACCGTGAGAAATGCTCGCGGTTTCCACCGTGTTCCGGGAAAGTTGATCAACGCTCCCGCGAGCGAGACTTGTCACCTTTCGCGCGTAACCGCGGAAGTTGATTAGGAAGTCTTCTCGAGGTTGTTCCTTTGGCGTTTGAATTGTTTGAAAACTTGATTTCCGAACAAATTTAGGGATTCAATTTTCCAACAAGTACTTAATATTGTACATCTACATGAACGTTTCATTGCTTTTTCATGAGATTTGAACGAAACACCGACTACCAAAAATTATCATAAAAATCCCACCGATACACTCCTTATTAACCCACCCATTAATCTAACAACCAAAGGACTCGACTTCTCCGCCAACATCTGCCTTTCCCAAAAAAGGACCACGCCAACCACCTCGAACCGACTCACAAAAGGGCCTCCAAAAGCAGCCCGATAAGGAACGAATCGTAACTGCTCCATTTACCACGCCGGCCTACCTGCCAGCCAAAGATTTACAGTATCGATCGCCGAGGCGGCGCTAGGATAACCGAAACAATGTAGCCACGATTCGATTACGATTCCGCGGTTCATCTCTCATTGCCGCCTACGGGGTTCCGTATCGGACGAGGAACGGCCGCCTGAAATTGCCAGCTGCACCCCACAGATTTATAAAGGACCGGTCCCGGAGTCGAGGCTGCGCGATCCGATCTTGTCGATCCTCTCCGGGCTCGTTTGTGCGAGTGTGTGTCAATCGAGTCGCCGCGCGACTAGCACCGTTCTCGAGAACGAGCTCTGGCCCGCTTCCCATGAAGCCACTGTCGGCAACCTGCGAAAGAAGCCGCCTCTCTCATTGGTATTCCGAGCCAATCTTTTCTCTCTTTCTCTCTCTGCTCGAAGCCTCTGGGATGGAGTGCTCTATTTTACGAGCGACTCTATATGATGCGGACAAATTGGTCAGACGGCGCGAAAATATTTCACCGGTCTCCTCGTTTTTTCGACGGAGGCAGTTCGACGATTATGACAGGGGAATTTTAGCTGGTTGGTTAGGTTGTTTGGGGAATCGATTCTTGGGTCGGGGTGTGGGTTATGTTGAGAGCTTACCGCGATTTTGTTGAACGGATGGAGTTTGACCGTGAGTTAAGTTGAAATTTATTGCGATTGTTTTGAACAGGTCCAGTTGAATTGGAAATTTGGTGCGAGTTTTTTTTTAATAATTATAATTGACAGTATGCTTTGTAGAGCGAAAAAATAATTTGCAGGGTACGCATAGATAAATTTCTGTAAATTCAATAACTAAATCTAATTATCGGAAATAATAAATACAGGTCTAAAGAATCAAGGAACTGATCTTTCTTCTCTACGCTTCCTACCATTGCAAACAATTGGCAAAGATTTTTCCAATTCCATCTGAAATAACGTTTCCCCTCGATCCGATCACCAACAATCCGCAATCCAATTAAGAATTAGATAATAACAGTCTTCCTTCCACAAACCGATCTCTGATTACACGAATTACAAATGGAATGTAGTTCACCAATCACGAAATTGATCCCTCAGCAGTTTGATTCTTGCCGTTCCTCGCGATAAGGGTCCTCTTACATCTGGATCAACGTACACTTCCTCATACCATGAACAAACAAGGCCATTAAAAACACCATCGAAGAGACTACAGCTCGAACGAAGAGAAGGGTTGCACCTGTTCGTCTATTTCTCCTTATAGAGCGAACAATAACTCGAACGAACGTCGAACGGTTGCGTTTTCGTGCTCGTACATCAGTTCGTTGCGACAGAGTAATCGTCGAAAGGGGAAGTTGTTAAGGCAGCTCTGTTGAAAGTAATTAGAACTCTTAATTATCGGTGGACTCGCGTACGACTCTCTGGTCGAGTCGTGCTTCCATGGCATTCTCGAGGATCGTAACGAGGCAACGACAAAAGAAAGGGCGGCGCAACAGAGGAACGAATCCTGATAGGGGATAGGAAAGAGAAAAAGAAAAAGAGAAAGGGAAAAAAACAGAAGAAACGAGAAGTCGATAAGCAGAGGCGCTGCTGGTGCCGCCGATGAAGTGGTGCCTGGCCTAATTGGCTTCCGTTGCTCTGTTCATGGGCCGCTGCTTTTCCCATAAATTAACTTTACGCGACGCTTTAATTAAACCACCGTAGGTCGCGACCCACGCATGTTTTAACGGAAAAACGAGGGACCCCTGGACAGGATCCCATACCTTCTATATTTGCTGTCTATTTATTACGAATTCTGAACAGTTCGGTCTCATAAGGGTGCTCCTTTACGATTTTATGCACGACCTTTAATAATACGTTTCTTTGGACACGAGTGACAGGTTTGCTTCCTTCTTTTTTTGCAAATAAAAAGGTGAACGCACGCAATTGGTTTGGGAACGTGATATTATGGATTAATGTGAAGAGAAATGTCATGGTTAAGGGAAAAGTAAAAGGTTTCAAGGACGGTAGATAAGTTACTTTTGAAGCGTACGATGAGAAGTAAATCTGTAGGACGTTGCTTGAAATTGATTGGTATTTATGGACTGAAATAAAATAATTGTTATACAGAACATAATTTCTTTTTTTGAGAAAATCTACCACCTTAATTTCTAAATATACAATTATTTCAAAATAAACTACTCCGATCTTAATTATCAAACCTATCTCCATACTTTTTTTCTCTGATACACAAATTAACGCTTGAAAGAAATCTTTCCGTAGAAATTCTCATATCAGTAAGTACCCGGTACCTCCGAAAAAAGTTTTCCGTTCGAACGTCGGAATGAATTAACTCCGAACCGATGATAAGTTTATCTTCGCTGCCAGCGTAAATTGAGAGTTTTCGAGGAGATCGTGGCTGGTTAGACGAGCGTGTCAGCTGGTGCTCGCGAAAGAAGACTTGCTCTACGGAAGGTCCTACATCGCGTATAGAATTCCTTGTCGTATACCAAATTAACTTGGACGAGCTACTTTTGGTTTACCCTGTATCGAGTTCCACGCTACTGGTATACACTTGATGTTATTCGATCTCTCCAAAAGTTTCACCAATCTGGCCACCTGTCATCAGCACACGCCTAATCTGCCAACGTAGTACGATAGAAAACGCGAACACGAAAAAACTGTGCGAGCTGGAAATTAATATTAGAGTTTAGTACGATCGATTGAGTAACTTAAGTAAATTATGGATGATTGTGTGGATTAGAATGAGTTTAGAGTTGATATTAGAGAGAAGTATTTAATATTTTAATAGATTTTTATATACTTTAATAGACAAACAAACGTGGCGCACCTAAAATTATTTTGAAATCACATCATCGTCGAATCTCCAGAAAGAAGTCAATGTTCGGTCAGAAAATTAAAAATCAACTTTGAAGATGAACCACTGACATCCTTCGTTAAACGGAACATCTTTAAGAAAACCAGCAGCTCGATCCCCTTTAAGCAAACATAAATTCGCTTCTCCAGAAGTATCTAAGTTCTCCAAACTCCGATCTTCAATTTCACTTCGAAAAACTTCATCACCCACTCGCTTTACCCACGGGTTCCTCTTCCAAGAAACCATCGATCTCATTCCCGAACCCAATCTACGTATTAAACGAGCCACCCCAGTTGGTCGCGTTCACAAGTGGCTGGCTCCGGTTTATCCTGCGAAAATCAGGCGCACCCGCGCACAGCGTGCACCAACGAGGAGATAAAAGTCGGAGAAACGAGCGGGAACCAGCGACGGGGCCCTATGAAGGGTTGAAGAAGGACGCGACGACGTGTTCCCTCCGAAAACGAATGGAGATCGAGCTAAGATGGTGGAAAAAGAGGGGAAGAGGAAGAGGTAGCTCAACTACCGTCCGCTACCGGCGATAGCGGGCCAACATGGGGCCCAATTAAGGGAGCTGCTCGGGGCTCTATCTATTCAGAGGAGCAACCATGAGCCTCGTGGAAGCGGACTCGAAAATGTCAACCGGACGGACGTGTCGTTAGATCGTTAAAATACCGCTTGTTGCCCGTGCCACTGCCGAAAACTGGAGGCCATTCTAATGTCGCTTGGGATCTTGTTTTCTCGAGCGGTAACTCTCTCCTTTTCTATTCTGGAAGTTACCGAATCTCTGTCGTTTAGATGTTCCTGATAAGGAAATTAATTTTCCGACACTCCACGGTTTCCGAACCCTGTCGTCGACCGAGACACGCCGTATTTCGTGTCTCCGATGAGTGGTAAAATGGCGACCAACGGCTCGTCAGAACGCGGAACAAGCGTTCACTCAAACGAGAGAGAAGCGAAGCGTGGGAATCGTTGAAACCGTCCTTAAAATTATTGAAGTTTTCAGCATGGCCAAATATCTGTTTCGAATTCCAACAAATATTAACAAAGCAGATCACATTTTCCCGATACTATTTTCATATAGTAACCATTTATCTTCGACACCTGTTCTTATGGAACACTTCAGAAATTCCCACCTACACCTCTGCAGAATCCATTAACATGATCTAAAAAGATCGCCTCGATGGTTGCCAATATAAAATAGCCTCCAAACAGTCCAACCTAGGCCGCGTTTCCAAAATCCCAAGACCTTCGAAACCGCGGTTATTTATTATGCAAAGCGTGGCCAGTTCGGGGCCGGCTCACGGTCGGTCGTGCTCTCTCAAATTGAAATTCTGGATAGCCCTTCCGCGGAACCTTTACGGTACGGGGAACTATTAGAGGGTAATGAGTTTCTCCGGAGCTATCCTATCTCTATGCTGTATGGTAGCACGGTAGTGGCTCCGCTTATCTTAGCTGGGATCCAGTTCAGCCACTCCTTTCTCTAGTATCCTTCAGGCGTCTTTTGATCCCGGCGGAGGACTCCAGCCACGTAGGACCCGTACATTCTGTCCCGACAATTTAAAGCGGCCATTTCTAAGCGTGTTCGGTCTCTAGGAAGGGCCGAATATCACGTATTTTCGACTCCGATAAATTCCACGCTGCTTTTTGTCGGCGCTCCACCGGCGTCCGTGGCTTTTGCATTAAGAACGATAATCTCCCGGGCGAATGTGTTTCCCCCGTTTCAATATCTCGAATAGCTTTTTCGTGTTACTTTCAGCGACCATGGCGTTGACTTACTAATTTCAAGGCATTCCAATCGCTCGGAGATCCCTGATAACCGTGACTTCCCGGATACGTGGCATGCTTTATCCGCTGTTTCTTTCCCCCCCTTTTCAGTTCTGGGAGATCCGGATTTGGTGAAGATTATGGTTGGTTCGCGAGATATTTTAGTGAAACTTAGAAATTTAAATATATTAGGAGAGGTAAAATATTCAGTGGAATAACGGTTAAAAATATTCAGCGAAATAAGTAATTAATTTTCAGATCTCTTTGAAACCTCTCGGATCTTCTGTTAAGTAACCTACTTTTTAAAATACGAACCAAATACTTAAACCAAATTTTTAACCTCGATACCGAAATATTTTTCCTTTCCACCAGTCTCGTACATACTCCTCCTTACACCCACCCCGTCGCAATTGAACCGCAACTGAACAACCCCCTCCCCAAAGGAAAGAAATGATTTAAACCCGAACCTCCAGCTTCAAACAATTACTAACCATCGACAAGTCCATTCCACGCTACATCCATCTTCTCCAAAAAACAAACTATTCAACAAATCATTCAGCAATCGACCGAGCAAAACCTCCCAGCTTGAATCGATTATTAAAACGCCGACAAATCGACGCGCCTGTTCCCCCTTCAACCCTTTCGAAACGGACTCGAACCGACCGATGAGTCGGGGCGATAGGAGCTCGTGTCCAAACCAATTGGCAAGTGGCCATTGCGTCGGGATCGGCGTGTTGGTCGATCGAGTTAAGTCGTATCTCGTGGTACAGGTGGCCGAAGGATCCATGTGGCGAGGCTCATGCACGGGACTGGGATTAATATTTCGGGCACGCTCGCGCAAATACAATGACTCGTGCAAAAAGGCCCAGGTGAAGCCTTCCTGGCAACGATTGCCGACAAACCAACGGGTACAGAAGGGAACCAAAGGGGCAAGGTGGGGAAAGAAGGCTCGCAGAGAACGCGGCGTGCAAGATCGTACCAGTTTTTCGATCGGCTATTGATACCATTGAAACGGTTCCCCCCTGTATATGCATGAGCTTGCGAATTTCTTTGGTGGCAGCACGCCCTTCGTGCCCGTAAAACGAATCGCCGTCTACGCGCGGCTTTATGCGCGTTTTTCGACGATTCCACGTCAAGCTGTCCCGGCAAGATGGCACTGGGGAAAAAAGGCACCGGTCCGGTGGAGAGGAGAGATACCATCGATCGGTTCTTGCGCGATGAAATTTAAATGTCTCCGCGCTGGACGGCCGATATGTTCGACTTTAAACGTTTGGATGCTTCGTTTTCTTTTTTTTCCTTTTTTCGTTGCTTTCTCCTTTTTTGCGAGGAGGTTTTTGTGTATCGAGAACGAGATGTGTGATTGTACGGGAGGAGCTGGTTGGCATTTTGTCGCGGAACGTGATTGAAAGGACGATTAAAATGCTATTATGGAAGTTGAGAAGTTATCGCCATGAGCGTGTTGAATGTATATGCGGCAAGAAGTTTATAAACTTCATATATAAGGCTCTGCGGAAGTATTTATGGTCTTTGGGAAAGAATCGTATAACGTAAAGTGAAAATAATTTAATCGAAGTTAAGGTTTGACCTGAAAACAGGCAGAATTTAAGTGCAACTTTCTGACAAACAATTGGATTAAAGCTATCGATTTTTTAGGCAATGCACGTGAATTTCTTTCGCACTCAACGAATGAAACTTGTGAAAAATATTACGGTAACAGAGATTTGTTACTTTCGACGACAATGAGTTGGTTCATAAATAATTGAACTACTTTCTCTAGAGAATACAATCACCCGAACCAATATCCTCGGTTTGAAGCGAATCATAAATCGCGAAAGTGACATTAATTATTTTCTACAGACATATAATGAAATATAATTTGTAACGATGTAAAATATATTACTATTCACTGTCTGAAATTTGCAACAGGATATTATGCTAGTAACGAGACCAGCAACAATAGTCATATTTCTCCACTCTCTCACCTTTAACAATCTTTCACCATGAGAACTTCACTCGTGTGAAACACGTAAAACCGTTGCATATTCAGAAACAGCCAAATATCACGTTTCCATCGAATGTTAATATTATACGCCTACGATCTGTGCCTTTGAAAAATTTCTATCAAATCTAAAATAAAAATTACAATCATCGTTCAATTTTCATGGAGCTTTAGTACTTAATTATCGACAACAATAAGTGATCCTTGTTTAAAAAAGCAGATCCATTCAACAAATTTGATCTCCGAAGAAAATGACCCTATTTACCAAAAAAAAAAAAACCCGGAGTAAATGTCCATAAAACGAAAATTATCTTACAAATTACCAAAAATCTAGAAATGAACGGTTGCACAAATGTACCATACAGATGTCTGAAAGTTTTATCCACCCGAGATAAACGTATCAGAGGTGTGCTCATTAGCTTTTTCGAGCGGTCTCACGCGATGTCTGAGATCCGACGATCCATCCGAGCAGCCAAGACCAGCTCGTTTCACCGTAGAATTATCGTTTATCCATTGGAAGCAGGCAAGAATAAATTCTCGATGCTCGATACACCCAGAAGCCAATTATTCGCGGCTGTTCGCGAACGTAGGTGCCTTGGACCGTGTGTTCCTCGTGCCTTCTATCGTCTTTGTGGTTCTGAACGAGCTCGAATCTTGTGAATCTCTCTGTTCTCGAAACGAGGCGAACAGCCGGCTGTTCGACACCTTCGCGGCCTCATTAACGCCGCCGGCGTTAATTATGTTCTCGAGAAACGGCCTAATTGCCGACAATCCATCGATGGTGAGGGGCGGTGCGAGCGTGACTGTTTCCAAGGGAGACTCCACGACGAAACACCGTTGACTCTAAACGAGATCGTTCGACGTGTTTACGTGCTAAGCAGCCTAATAGAAGTGATCCAGAAACTGGTTACAGACGTGATTTCGGGGAAACGATGGACCGAGAAGCTCGAGGGACGTGTATCTCGCGGCTGATGAGCGGAAAAAAGATTTCCGAGAGAGAAAGAATGAAACATAGGAAAGATATATTAACAAGGTAGATGGGGAAAGCATTTTTTGAGAATAATTTTTCGATTAGAAAATTAGATTTTTCTGAACGATCGTTTAAGAAATGATAAAAAGAAATTGTGATTCATCTTGTGAGAGATACTAGATTTGAACCAAGTGTAAGAAAAAGTAGGAGTTTTTATCTAAAATCAAAGCTTTGTTAATGTATTGAAAGAGCAGATTATTCGTATTATATTCTTACGGACACTGCATTATGAACTTAAGATGATAAATCATCGCTGAAAATTTCATCTCGGTCAATTTGTAGCGTAAGCACATTAACTATTACTGCTGACACGGCTCATGTTAAACAAACAACGAATGCTTCGGCGAACCAAATCTTTTTCTTCGTCGACCGGGGCGAATACCGATCGATATCGATACAAAAAACTCATTTCAGTCGTACAATCGATTTCTATCGACGATTTGACGTCCGCCACGTGCATCATATTTCGCAGAGCAACCTCGATGAATTAAAGATACAACGCAGGTGTCGATGGAGCCTTTCTTCAACCTTCGTTCGAGACGCGATTTTTGATTTGTCGATCGTCTTGTAGCTCATATCTTTATTGAAATGTATGGAAAAAAAATTATACTTATTCTTAACCATTCATTTTTCGATCTTTTATTCAAACTATCAACGTCCCATTTTATTTTTTTTTTATTTAAAACACTTAAACTTCTCTAACACGAAAGTGACCGATAATCTTGGTGCTAAAATCATATCGATTATCATTTGAATCAACATCTACGTTGAGCATCGATAGAAACACCCTTAAAAACCCTTCTCCAGATAAGTCAATGGTATTTTTATCAAGCAACAAAGATGCAAACCAGAAGATATCGTCGCTGCTCATAAATAGTCGTCTCGTTCCTTAAGGTTTCTTTCGCGTTCCAACTCAAAATGGTCCATTTGCGTTCGGGCAAGTTTCGTCCAACTTAAAATAAGAGATCCCGTGCCATTTACTGGCCGCCTGTATCGTTCGATGTTTTTCAACCAAGAAGCTACTAGCTGGTGTTCCGGCGAAATTGGACGAAATTCGACGAGAACTCGGTTCGTTTTACGCTTTCTTTCAACCGTAACAGCGCACTTCGAATTCATTAGAGCGTTCGAAATGAATTCCACTACGCACGAGATCCGCTTCACGCCGATCGCTCGTGAAATTTCCGCGTCCCAATTAAACCGAACAGACAGTTAGCCCTCTTACCTAAATCTGTCAACGATACGAATCGACAAGAGCGAAACACACAGGGAATTCCACGAGCTACACTGATTTTTTTGCACCTCCCTCTCTTTTTATCTTCGTTTTTTATTCTTCGATCTTCTAGCGCGGCTTGTCAACTCGTATCGAACGCGAACGTGACGCGTTCCCTCGCACGAATTTCTTGTTAGTAACCCGCGACCAGCTGTTACACCTTTCGAAATTGCGATTCGTGCGCTCACCACCGGCGACAGGTTGTAAACTTCCAATTAGTCGGCTGCAAGTTCTTTGATAATCGACCAATACTCTTTTCGATTCGTGAAATTCTTTTTCATTGATTTTTGATCGCTTGCTTCTTTTTCTCTTTATGGACTTCATTTTTGAATTTCCATACAGATTGATCGATAACCGAACGATTCGCAAATTTCAAGAGAATAATTATTTCTTTCGAACGATATTATTATATCTCTTCAGTTTCTGAACTCTTATAATATAACCTATTTAGAATAAAAATAGCCAAATCTTATCTTTGCCGACAATACCCTTCTGCTTCTTCAAGTAACGCATACCATCTGCAACCAAGAACCATTTGCAACGATCAACTCAGAGGAACATAAAAGATAAGGACCAGTCTAGCTTGAACCTCCTTAAGAGCCAAATTATGTGAAATTACTGTACCATTTCCTTACACAAAACCTCTTTTTCGAATCGTCTAATCTTCCCAAAACCCTATTATGCCATTGTGCAAAGAATCTATCCCCAAGAAATGTTCGCATTGTCGTGTGTGTCCTTATAGGCTCTAAAAAACCGTTCTAGAAGATTTGAACGCGTGTATAGGCGATGTAGGGACACGCGAGCGTACCATTCACGTTTAAAAGATCCACAACGGAGGACAATTATCACGGAATAAAATATTTTCGAGTCCGTGGGACACGGTGGAAGGGAGTCGTTGGATCGCAGCTGTTAGGTCGATTTAGAAAATTGGCCAGGATCCAAAGCGGTCGCTGCACGTAACATGGCGTGACTATCGCACGCGACCACAGCCACACAATGGCCAGCCGTAATCGTTTCCCTCGAAAAAAGGGAGCAACTCGTAGCCCGGAGCTCTCTTTATTATAATACGAGCTACGATCTTGACAGCCGGCGCTGGCTGATGCGAGCCACGCGACTAAGAATCAACCATTCCGACAAAAGGAGTCGTCGAGGTTCCCTTGCCCTTCGTTACGAGCCTGTACCATCTTCCTGTTATCTTTTTCTTTTCTCTTTTTTTATTCTGGGTCGGCTCAGCTCGGGATTACGCAAGTGAAGCGTTACGTAAGCTGCTTGCGAGTGCTTGATACCTGTTAAAGAGAATCTGTGTGATTGGATCGTTAACTCGAACTGGAAGACAGGTATAGAGAAATTTTTTTTACTTTTTTAGACGATCGTGTGGTAGCGTATGATTTATTTTACTTTCGGTTTGGACTGATTTGGAGGTACAAAGATGCTGTTTTCTGGAAGAGACGTAGAAGGTGATCGTTTGAAGCTTCGTGATTTGGATCTTGAACGATACAAGTGGTGGATCAAGTAGGCTTTCTGACAATTTTTTAAATTATTCTCCGTCTTTAAGATCGTATCAGAGATAGCTGAATGATATTAACAATTACAGTCTCGCGAAGAAATTCTGCGATAAATATTTCGCGCTGCCAAGGTGAAATTATAAAAACTATCTAATTCGAACAAACATCTCTAAGCGTATAAATCTTAAACCCTTGAAATTTGTCAAATCCAGTTAAGAAAAATTGCTACACGAACGAAAACGAAACAACCAGACTGAGAAAAAGCACACTGGTTGTCAGTCACGGTTATGGGAGGCAGTTTCTCGGTTTATGCCCGAAGTGGCTCGGTCGGACGGTTAAAGAAGCAGCGTGTCCAGACGGAATATCGGTGAGATTCGTGGGGCAGAGCCAGTGTTCTTTACACCTCGTTGTTTCTCGCAAATTCTTATGCTCGGCAGCCCTAAATCACCAAGGCAGACAGTCGTCGGGTTGTAAAGCCTCGTCTCAGGATGGCTAGCATTCTCGCGAAGGTTGCGCGAGCGCGCGCGTCAGAGCGCTGATGAAAGGATGCAGCAGGCGGTAAAAAGTGTAGGAAAGGGGCCAGGAAAAATGCTGATAGTCGAGAAAGTCTGGAGCCTTACGACTTCCTCTCGAGGGAAGCAGACGTTGCCCCGTTAATGGGCTCGCATGAACCAGCCTCGAATGCGTTTTTGCTCCAGTTTTATTACTATCTCGTCTGTTCTAGAGAAAAATTGCGCGAGTGGATCTTCGTTTTTGCGACCGACCGCTTTGAATGATACCAACGAACGTTTTGTGTCGAGTATGGCGGTGGTTTCAAGGAATTTTTTAGGTGATGTTCATCGATCATTTCTTATGATAAGCGAGTAAATATTGAGAGGAAAAAGTGTGTAATTATCGAGCTTCGAAACTGGAGGAATTAACGTTAAGCTTCTTGCTAATTAAAGATATAAATTTACCGCACATTCTAGTTAGCTGAATTTTAGTTTTTAATGGTTTCATTTACCAATTAAAATCGAAGCATAAGATAAAGAATCTTTCAACGTAAAGATCTTTTTATTTCACGCAGTGTATTTTCCCTGTACCTTAGTAGATTAAGGGATTTTAACCGAATAGAGCGGTCTACAAGCCGATTCGCCTCGGTTTGTAGCGATACGGTGTCATTAGGTGATAACTGGTTCGTGGCGGGGTGCATAATGACGCGAGAAGATGGACACCAAGGTAATAGAGCTGAGAAAATTAAAGACCAAAATAATTTCAAGCTCCGAGCTATTTATTACGAGATTCCGACTGTCTGGCCTCTGGTTCGAGTGCAGGTGATGAATACCTCGGAAATGTTTAGTAACGAGGGTATCAAAATTACGTTCGTCCATTCAGCTCCACCTGCCCTCCGGTGTCCAATTTGAGCTTGTCATTTGCAACTTTAAAATTTCTATTTTTATGCGCGTTCATACGGCTGAATCACGTTCATTGTGAACGCTTGTAATCAGCTTCTTGGAAAACTTGCAAATTGTGTAATTGATTAGAAAATGAAGAAATTATTGTAATCTTCGAAATTCTATCTACGTATAAGCATGTTGATTTAAGACGTTGCTTCGGGTGAAAACGATGTAATCTTTTTAAATATAGGTTTATGGTCGAATAAAAAAGGCAATTATTCGTTATCTGAAGGGATAAATAAAATTTAAATAGATGAATAACATAAGTTAATCGCGCGTAAATATAAGTTTTAAGGGTCGCAAGATTCGATTTAAAAAATGAAATAAATTTTATCAAACACGTATCAAAAACTTAACGCAAAATAGAAGCAAGCTTATAAGTTACAAATTCGAAATGGGATAATTAACGAAAAACTTTTGAACGAACATCATATCATAGATAGAACCTAAACGAAACCGATCCCTCGGATGGCAACGAGCAATCACACCACAGTCAATCACAATTTCTAATTTTCCACGCTGGTACGAGAGATTGGTAGCCTGCGCATCGTACAAAACCCAGGAACCCTCGAATTACCACTTTCTTATTTTCCCCAATGAGTCTCCATCAACTTTTAAGTACCGTACCTACGACTCACTCGTCCGTACACGCGACCAGGGAACGATCAAAAAGCACCACTTCCCTAATGAGCGTTTTTTCGTTTCCAATCCAACGTGACTGCCCTTTAATCGAACCGGGGTGCACAGAAGCACCGGCATGTTCGATCGATTCGCGATCACAGTGATTGTGAATCATCAGGGAATCGCGTAATTGAAGCGAACGACACGCATGGATAGGCGTCGATATTAAAATTGATCAATTAGACGTCATTAGATGCCGGTTAGCCCACGGCGTTCCACCTCGAAGCATCGTTTCATTGGCCATAAGCATTCGAATCAATGTTGGTAACGATCGCGGCAGTCGATGATCATACGTTCATTTGCCATCGATTTGGCATCGAAACGAGCGAGATTCGACGAAAGGACACCGCGATCGCGCGTATTAGGCCAGATTGGCCGGGCAAAAGTGATTTTAAGCGAGAACCATGCATTACCTGGCCGCGAAACCTCGAATTTCAACCAACACTGAACTGTTCGAACGACAGACACCTTTGGTTGAAGAAAAGGAAAGAGGAAGAAGGCAGTTTGACTAACAAGGGTATCGAAATTGCAGCGGCGTCGATCCGCTCGCTAAGTAGCCAGGCCCCAGAGGGCCGATATGCATACTGGCACTCGGAGCAACCTCGAAATCGCATTTGTACCCTCGTTCGACGAAAGACAGTACCCGACACCAGTCCTCCTCCTCCTATTCTTCTGTCCCTTTTCTTCTTTCGCTGCAATCATCCTGCTGAATTCTTCGACGAGCTATCATTCGCACATTTGCAAGCCCAACTGGCCGAACGGTGTGAAAATTACAGGCGCGAGCTCGGGCTCGCTGAACGAGCCTGTCCGCTGGGCACAGCCTTAGAACTGCGAGATGATTGCGAAGTAACTCGTGTGGCCCCGAGTCTCGATGGGGAGACACGTGTGTACGGGGGCTGGTTTGGGGTACTTTGGTGTGAGGTTGAAGAAGAAGAATGGGATGGAACGATTAGCGTGTACGAAGAGAGGTTTATGAGCGTCTGGAATAAGTTTCTCTTGGTTTCAGGTGTTTTCCTTGGTAAACCAAACGTTTTCCTTCCTTAAAGTTCTCCGATTCGAATTGGAAGGTGCATCGAATAAAATACAGATTGGCGAAGTTCGAAATACCATTTAAGAAAATTTCTCAGAAAAAATGTGTTCCGAATACGTAGATTATTCGGTAAAATTGATTTATCGCCGATTTATATCCAATTTCAATTTATGTGAAAAAAAAGTCTCATTGAAGAGAAACATTCAAGATTCCACTAACTTCTCTCTCGAGTACAAAATCTTCTTTATATTTTCCCAACCAGACTTCGAACCTAACCGTATAATCTTTCAATAATAAAAGTCTCGTTTCTTTTCTCACCAGACCTCGTATGTGCCTCTTTATTTTTATTCTCCAGGCTTTTTTAAGCGCGCGAAACATCCCGCTAGAGTCGGCCAGATTAGCCTCCATTAGCCAGTACCTACGTACCACTTAGCCTGATTGTTCCAAGCTAACTTGCTGTTTAGAAACCCTTGGCTGACTGATCAGCTTGCGTGCACCGCGAGTCGAGATGCGTGCATCAATGCTATCTCGTACCCGGTTTCGTGTTTTGCACCTCTGCGTTTGTTTATGCGCGTTAATTAGTCCTGTAAACTCGAGTTAATGTCGTAAATTAGACTCGTGCGTGCGCAACGCGTATCGCGTGGTGCTTGGTGAAGAACTTTATAAAATAAAACGCACTTTATCGTCCCACCAATTTGTCGTTTAAACTATTGGATCGTCACAGGTTTCATCTTTAAAGCGATCAAGCGTATCTCTATCTTTCTGTTGTAACGAGAGGAGACTGAGAATTTTGTTGCATTTTTCATCATTTGTAGCCATTTAGAATTGAAAAGACTTAAATACAAATTCTTGGATTATTTGAAATTTCCATTCAACCTATTTCGACCGTTCCAAACTTCTTTTCACAGCAATTCTAATGGAAATACCGATCAAGCAACGCTCAGAAAATTCTATAGTCCTGCTTGAGTAAATTCCTGTACCATGAGAACTCGTGAAAGATCACAAAATGGAAGCAGAATTTATCACAATTAAGATTCATGAAAGATTTTACTAGATGAAACTAGAACTTGGTGCACATTAGAATGAATCCGGTAACAGATTTGACCACAAAACAGTGGTACAAAATATTAACTCGATATCACGTCAGAAGTGCCTCAATATTATGGAAACAGCAATCGGAGCAAATTGATTCGTAACCGCTTAACGAAACCTGACGTAGGATGAAACAGTGATCAGGTTTCGCATAGAAATCAGAACTTCTTAGACGTTTAACCAGCAACGTGCTCACTGTGGCACGTTAATCGTGCAATAATTTTGTCAAACGCGTTTGCACGCATCGGTGAAAGCAAGAGATACAAAGTTGACCAAGCTCGTAAAACACCATGGGCATCGCGGATGCTATTGACTCAGAGACTGGTTCGGTTCCGAGTATGCAAATAGTATAAGTTGCTTTGGTAATTTATTACACAAATTATATGAATTACATTAGCATGCTGCGTAATAAATTATCGTGCTCTGTAATTTTCGTAGTCGAGCACCGAAGTTATATTGCTTCGATCGGTTCTGCTAGAAAATATATCAATGCATGCCGGTAGGAAAAATTGGCGAACGACGGTCGTGTCATGCTCCAACTTTATTGCCAGCCTGACCTTTCCACGTGCATGAACTGTTGCGCTTGATACTATTCATTTTTGGAACATTTCTTATAGCGAGTGGTACCACTGTTCGAGTACTATGAACCGTATCATAACTATGTACCGTAGAAATTGTGAAATAATAATACTCGGAGTAAGATCTTATTTTTAGAACTCCATAGAAATTCTTCTACGCTGTCTTTTCCAATTGAAGAATTCAATCTGTTATTAATTTTCAATCGTTTTAAGATCGCGGATACAAGAGAGAACTCAGTAAACCGAAGCAGGTATCGTAGAAAAATTCTCAGTTTCGATCTTAATTTCCAATCTTTAAGGAAGATTCGTAACAAATTACGTAACATTTTTCCCCAAAAAATATTTCCGTCGAGCGAAGTACTATTTGCAGGTAGACTACCTTCCTTCGTCAATGACTAATGAACCACCCTTGCCGGACGTCTTGTAGCAACTTGCCAAGGGTAGAAAGATCGAAAAATCGAACGACCAAGGTATCTCTGCGAAGGGCCAGTGACGAAGCGAAGACAATTTGTCAGCGACATCGAGACGCGGCCCTCGGAGGATCCTTCTCGGTTTCTGACAGGATTCAAGGATCCAGCGATCCTACGAAAATATACCGGAGAATAATGGAACTCGATCAGTGACTCCTCGCAGTTTCCCCGCAGACTAATGATCCCATTCATCCTTGACGGAGACTTTTTCGAGGCGAAAGGAAAACAGCAGGTTCTATTCACCCATCGCCTCGTCTCTCTTTTTTTCTTTCGCCATTGTCGATCGCCAATCCTGGCAGGTAGGGCATTATCCTTGGCCACGCTTCGCCCATCTCGTAGCCGGTCTGCCGCATTTTTCTTTATGCCGCAAACAATGAGAAGAAACGAGGAAGAGAATCGTTCCTCGGGATTTGCATAGTCTTGAAACGTCATGCTAGGATAAGTCTAGTGGACGTGATCTTCCGCGAAACGCTGAAGATCTTAGAGCGATCCTTACAAGTGCCATCGATCTTGAATTTTCAGTCGTTTTTAGAGGGTTGTCGAAGGAACAGGTGGTTGAGTGCACGCGTCTTAAGTTGTGGATGTTGCTGGACGTTTCGGTGAACCTTTGTTCGAATTTTCATGAAATATATTAGTCTTATTCTTATTCGATATATTTTATCCAGTTAAATAAGTAGAGGGAAGTCCATGAATGTCTGCTGCTTTTTAAGTCTCGGAGGTAAGATTGAATTAAAAATATCGATGGCTCTTTATCCCCATTAGACCGTAACAAAAAAGCACATTCGACAAGCTCGAAAAAAAAAGGAAAAACTGTAAAATGTTCGCCAAAGGAACCGGACATAAGCAAGAGCAGACAGAACGATTTCCTTTTGAGATCCGATTGCGAACCAGTCGGAACGGCGCACGTGTGTAACGGTGATCCATTTAGCGCTCGTTAAGAAGGCGTATTGAAGCCACGGTGAAAGAAAGATTAATCTTGTTGTAATTACTCCCTCTTGGTTGGTTCCTGCTCACGCCTTCGTGATTTTTCATTTGTGATCGTCGATGGTAATATTCTGCCTCGATAGCGGACCGTTAGGGCCATTTCTTAAACTTTCTAAACCGCGGGCAACGGAGGTCCGGTTAACAAAAAATATATGCAAGTACATTCGTAAATGTAAAACGCGAATGTTCGTGATTAATACGTTGTTGGATCAAGAGTGTCGTTTATTGGTGTGTTTCGAGCCGTTGAAGCGGGGACATGTTAAGCATGAAGAATCAATACCATTTGTTTTCCGGCTCTTTTAAGATCCGATACGAGTTTAGTTTATTAAAATTTATGAAATGAAACGAAAGTTAGGTAAAAATTAACTTTTTCATCGATTCATATTCGGTAAAGAATAATCTACGATCATACGTAGAAGAAATAAATTTCGAGCGAACGTCAAAGTTCACGACTGATAAATGTGTTGGTTTGGTTATTTAAAATTGGATAAAATAAACGAGGCTAAATACATCCTGGTTAAAAATACTGGACTGTATATCACGAGATCGTTAAGTTTTTTATCACGACATTTGCAAAAGTCACGCAAAGTCCGAGTCAAATCGAAGGTAACATAAATCAATGTTAATGACTAGATACGTCGTATTCAATATCGTGTGTCTAATTTTACTCGCCTCGGGAACCTTGAATTTAAAGAAAAAATCATTGAAGACGATACAAGTATTAATTAAAACGAAGTAAACCAGGAGAAACACTTTTCTGTCTACCGCACTATCTTTCAAACTTAAGTTAATAAATCCTTCAACCTCGAGATTTCAGGCACGATCGGATCGCCTACTTTCCATCGAGACAACGCCATGAAAACCTCTTTTTGCGATGAGCCCTCCAGGGCTTGCTCCAGGAAAGAAACTTGTATCTAAATCGTGCTGTCAAAAGGTGACTCATTAATGGAACGTCAGCACGTGATTACACGTTGTTGCGACCTGAAATCTTCGAGTCCTCGGCTTCGTCTGCACGTCCCACTGACTGCTTTACCCGGTGCACCACTCGCCTACATACGACGCTGAATAATGTTACTCGATCCACGTTCCCCTGCAACCTGTTGCACTCCCGTGGAGGGCTGAATGCGTAATGCAAGATAATAAGCTGGCCTATGCAGCGATGCAGGTCTGAACGTTGGGTTAGAGACGTTAGTAACGATGACGTTATCGGTATCTGTTCATTAGTTACGTTTAATGTGGAACGGTAATGGGGAAGATAGGAGAGTGCGAATGATTAATATTTCATCGGTACTTTACCGTGGAAGCACAAGAGGAATGTTTAAATGGTCGTTAGAGAGAAGAGATACTAATTCGAGTTGAGCTGTTGAATGGTTGTATGTTGGTTCTGTTGAGATATTTGCCGGGGCTTCAAAGATTTATCACTGGTTCTTGGCATCGTTTACCACGCTTTATTCCCGAGATTTTCTATACCGTAAAGTTGAAACTAGAATTGAACTGGTATTGAAAATACAAGGAGTAATTGTATTGTCGTTAATCTGTCTTAGTAAGTGCACGAAACATGAAGAATAAACGAGAGCAAGAATAATAAAGATTCATCAGCCGTCCTCTACATATATTTCAATCTATTATGCAAATGACTTTTTATAACAAGGTAGTTAGGTTCCCATAAAATGTCGTGTAGTACGAAAGGGGGTTATGTTGCATAAATTGCGAACATATAGCACATTATTACCATAAATGTTTACTTAACCTTCTTCCGATCCTCTAACGATATCGACCCATAACAATCCTTGCATCGATTGAAACAGAAGACCTTAATCTATACTACCTCTTTTCCTCAAACATTGTAAAAAAAAAAGAAAGAAAAAAAAAATGCCAACCCTATCAACGATCCGTCGATCCTTCATAAAATCCAGACTTTATCATGCACCAAGAATCATTAGCATTAGACCGCTTCGGCGTCTCCTCGCGGAACATATTTAGCCACCGATCTCGAACTAGCGTATCGACGCACCGGCCTCGTAATAAGTCGATAATAACAATAATGGCCGCGATAAGGGGGTCCCTAAACGTCCCTAAACGAGGTCTAATTGCACGAGCCAGCTCGAAGCGTCGCCGAGCCAGTTGTCTGGCCGAAAATTGAAGCGAAAGAGAAAGCCTGCCCCACCCTCGATGGGGCCCCGTTCGAGATTTCACGGGCTGGTGTCATTAATTTGAACGCCTTCCGCTAAATCGCGGCGAGAGAAACCGTGGATCGAGCCGCGTCTCGATCACGAAACGAGGGCTGCTGCACGTCGTTCCTTCGACGCTCCGGAGGAGATAATCTGCGGCCGTAAGTGGCGGGTATAACCGCTTACGAGAGTACAGGTGGCACTCTCGCATTAAGGACAAAGTGGGCAAGGGACGTATTTTTAATAAAGATTATCTCCGCCTCGGGCCTTTCTCGTATGATGTAAATGCTTTTTGCCATGACTGGCCTCGATTTGTCTCGTCCCGTAAAGCTGGAGGATCTTTTTGGGCATAGCGAACCAGTCGGGGATGGTTATATGCGAGAGGTTTCATAAAATTGATGGAATGATCGAACTGTTGCTGGTAATTTGATGGTACTTAGTTGGCTCTGTACACGGGCTTAGCCGGTGACGTGTAAAAGGTGAGGTAAGTACAGTGTTTGTTACGCTTTTGTGCAAAGATGATGGGAAGTTAATTAATTTTGTGTTAGTAGGTGCGAAAGATTGATGGATAAATGCAGGTGTCGGGTGTGCACAATAGTGGTTTCACTGTGAATGGAAATTGTGGAAGAATTTTTAAGGTGTATTTAAGTACGCTTTGCTTTATTTAGGATAGAATGGATGGTTATTTGATCGATCGTTTTGCGGAGAAACGTAATTTTATTTTCATCGGAGAAAATTATAGGAAGCTACCATTCAACTGCTATTTATTTACTTCTTCGTTTTATATTTTATCAACCAATAATAGCTGAAAATTCACTGATAAAAATAAGCATTCCATTCTACCCTCTTTTACTCATATTTGTGTGACTCGATATTTTTCTACAATCTTGCGTACCATCTTTCGAGAAAAACGTGAACAGAATTTTGCATAATAAAAACTAGAAGTCTCTGGCAGAGATATTTAATTAGTCACCAAGTTCCAAGTTTCCTACGTTATATAAATTCCAGTAACAATTATTACACAATTTGTGTAATTATGACATCGTACTTTACAAGAGAGCCTGTGGCAGACGAACGACGTTTATTAAATTTACAAAAAGCTGCCTCGAAATGGAAATTTGAATATCATTAATGCCCCATACGAACAACGAAAACCTGTCGAATTATAATAAATCGGTGTAGCGTTACAAGAGCAATCACGTCACTGTTCCAGACAAATTGAACCAGGAGAAAGAACATATATGGTAGGTACACACGTCAGTGCCTGGCTGCTGGCTCTTTGGAATCGATCGTTTTCTACCTGCTTGTCGGGCGTATCTTCATTATCAACGATTATCGTATATTATCGCATATTTGCCTCTAAACGGTTCGTTCGATCGCGATCGGCTCCCTTGAAAGGCGTTTCGGGGTACTTCATGTAAATTCAATGTGCCGCTCTCGATGATCTCACACGCGACACATCACGCGAACATTACCAATTTACGCACGTAATTTGTAGCGGTATCGTGTATAGGATATATATTTTACTGTTACATACTTAGCGTATAATTCTCTGATTTGTACACTTTTCTCTGAAAAAATTTCTCCGAGGCCGGCAATTTTCCTCGAAAATAAAACGAAAAAAATATATCTGACATAAATATCGTACAATGTTCACTTTCATCGGAGTGATCTCAAGAATATTCATCTCGTATTCACTGTAACGCTACGAACGATGGAGCTTTAAATTAGGAGGATAATAACCGTCTCGGTGTAAAACGAAACCACAAATCACGAAGCAACGAATCATGAGACGATAGTTTAAAGCCACCCCGATAAAAATCTAGCATCGACTTGGCGACATTCTTGGGCGTGACTCCTTGGGGGACCGTTTTCTATAGGTCTGACCCTGTTCACCTGCCTGCAGGACTCGCACAAGAGACAATGAGACATTGACGAAATAAAGGCGAGAAGGTGCAGCATCGTGGATCAAGAACACGAGCCGAAAGCCCTTTGTTGGCCGAACAATAAGGGTCGGAGAGAAAGTGCAGGGGGTGTAATGCAAGGTGCCACGAACGGCATTGTTTCATTCCAGCTGGACAATGCCGGTCGTTCGTGTGACACTGGGTGCCTACGACCGCCGAGGATCTCGAATCCGAAAATCACAGCCAGGGGTTGAAACTTTTACTCTTTCCGAGGGGTGAGGAGAAGCCAAGAAAATTGAATTCTGGGAACCATGCAACAGTTACCAATGAATATATCTTCGATCATGTATTGCGACCAAAATAGAACTGATCTTACTCGGATATACAATTTAAAGATAATTGGAAACAGCAACCAAAGCTATGCAACATTTTCTGAGACACTCCGATGCAACGATCGGAAATAAAGAAAAAGTGAACAAACACGTTCCTCTATACGAATCGAATCGAGTCGGCCGATCTTGAGAACGAGTTCTAAGGAAGAGCAGCGTGAGATTAAGCGTTTCACGGCGAATCATAAACGCGTTAAACGAAATCTCCAGCAGCCTCACAGTGTCCGATCGATAACGTGACGGCGTATAAGGAGACAGTGCATGCAATAAACGTTTGCCACGAACAGCTGACGAGGATATCTTCGGTCTTCGACGAACAAACGTACCTCCTGGCACGTGGAATTGCTCGCTAAATGGATTTGTTACACAGCTTCGCGGGTTTAACGCGCCAGGTTCACCGTGAAACCGGACTAGCTCTCGACGTGTAATTTTCGGAGATCCTCCGTGCAGATAAATCGCGACACGTCCGCTAATCGAAATCTTGTACCTTCTTATCTGAGACTGCTGTGGCTGGACCTGATCTTGTAAGCCAGCTTTTTTTTAGATCAACGATTTTTAGATCAACGTCATTATGTGTCTGGTGATTCGTAGTCTTGATGGAACGTTCTTGCGGATCGCGAGGAAGGCAAATCATAGGGGAATTTAAAAACGTGCAACAAAGTGGAGTGAAACGTTCGCGACGATCATAGTGATCATTCCCCCCCTTATTGACACGCGATAATCGTTTAGCGTATCAATTTATTGACAGCAATTCGACGAGGAAATCTTGGCTCGGTTGAAAGGATAGATAAAGATCGATGATTAGACGGTAAAGTATGCGAAAGTTCGTCCTTTGTGGTGGAGAAACATTGAATTTTAATCGGGTAGACTGAACGAGTGGGTTGTCGCGGATAACCGATCATCACGCATATGACGCATTAGCAAATTGAATCGATCGTGCGGTATCTTGGATCGCAGAAGCGTGTTCAATGAAATGCAAGGAATTTCGATGTACCTGGGAAATATATCGAGGAATCTTGGCAACTGATAAATGTCCAATTTAAATTTATATCTCACTTCTGTCCGTTGCGTTCAACTTTTTTATCTTAAGTTTTCCTACGAACGATCGTTGAAACAATTATCATAGAATCCTCGCGAGAAGATCGCCCCAAAATCGTGATTCTCTCAAAACAACCGTCTAATAGGAAAAAGAAGAACCTAGCAACTCTTTGCTCCAAATTGGACGCTAAACATCGTCCATAACTCGCGCACCCTTTGAATCTCACCAGGATGCCGATCATCGACGACGATCCGACTCGGTCTAGCCTCGTAAATAATAGCCACTGATTAGAAGCCACGGAAGGCGATAATAATTCAGAAGGTGGTGTTTACGTTGCTCCCGTTACCTCGTTATTTCTCGCGTCTACGATCATCCACGCTCTCGTTAAGAGAAGCCCATCCAAGATCGGTTAATCTCCGAGAAAATTAATATTTCGGCGAGATGAAACAACTTTCCTAGTACGATGTCAAAGGAAGCAACACGCTAGCCGCCGATGAATACGATCTCTGTAATTAACGCGGAGCCTCTAATGACCGACCGATCCACCTGTGTGTCGGCTACACAAGGCAAAAGGTGATTCAAGCGCGTATTAAGCCGAATGACTCGCGCCTCCGACACACGATCACCCCCTACGGTAGTCTCGTCGGTTAATATCTAATTATTTTGACGATCAAGACCACGTGAAACGGATAGGGAACACGATGGTTCCGGGATAATTACGGGATTCGAGCGTGGTGGCACAAAAAGTGGCAAGTCCACCTGTGTTTATTATATAAAGCTGAGAGTTCTCTATGGATATTGGGTTGCAATGATTTTGAAAGAAATTTTGGTGGTTCGGTGCTTTTGAGAAAGATCGAATGGTTATAATAAAATAGAAAAATAGATACTGATCTAATGACAAGATTAATTAAAAATTAATTTACAAATTGGTACGATGGATGTAAGTGATTTCAAATATAAAATCTCATAAATCATTTACGAGAACAGTTTTCTGATACAAGTAATTCTTACAATACGAGCAACACTAAATTCAAGCAAAGCAACAAAATTAACATTCCAACGATGCGGTGTATCTATCAATCAATATTTTAATTCCACCCGAGCTTCGAGCGATCGTTCTTGAATCGTTTAGTTATCTATCGGTCTATTACACTGCAGATTCCGTGAAGATACATGAGGGATCGAGACATTCTGATCGCGCAGGTGTCTCATAACTGTCTCGCGAAATAGGCAATGACCAACCAGAACAATTTCAATGATCTTAAACAGAAATTGATATTACGAACGGACTGAACTCCAATTGCTTCGATTCGTATGAAATAAAAGTAAACTAAAAACATATAAATCATTAAAAATTTCATCCACCTCGCTGCGAAGAATTTACAACCCTCAAACCTCAGCGAAACTTCCAACCCAGTTCGAAAAACGCTTTACCCCGACCATTCACTCGTGACCCAAACTCCAACAATGAAAAATGTGAATCTAAATCGCGACAAAGAGCACACTGAAAGCTCCCGCGGACGAGTCCGTGTCTCATTGTCGAAGCAAGACGTCGGACAGCTCATCCACGACGCCCCCGACCATCCTCTTCGTCTTTGCCCGAACGAATTTGCTGCAAGTGCGGTTTATTGTAAACTGTCTAGGCCCACCAGCTGCCCGTAATCCGCCACCCCCTCCAGTCAGACCCAGAGAGCACGTCAGAGGTCTGTTCGCGGTGAAAAGAGGGGCTGCTATCGCGGTCCTATCTGCGATCGGTCGCTGCGATATTTCTAACAGGGCCCCTGGCTCCTAGTCCATGGCCCATAGATCTCGCCAGATAAGGTGTACGGTGTTCGCGGGGCCCACCAGGGGGCCACACGGCCTGTCCATTGTGTTCCGTGTCTTCTGCGTCCTCCACGGGGCCCCGTCTTTCCAGGTCTGCCGCTCCTACCTCTTTTTCCGGCTGGTTCGCTGTTGATTGCTCGCGTGCAATTACACGTCTCTTGGATCGGTACCGCTGTTCACGATTAATATCGAATTCCAAGATTTTTTTCTTAGGGGAGGGGGGAGCGGCAGACGGGTACGTGGATCTGTCGGGTAAATCTTGTTTCATCGGATACGTCTTCGGTGATTTTTGTCGTAAAAAATCTGTAGGTGTTGGACAATTTTATTTTCACGCGTGGTAGATATTTGCAATAAATAACATTTATATCACAGTAACGATGCGATACGTGTTTCCATACTGTTAAAAATGGAATCTACGTTTTAATTAAAAAAAAAAAGTTTAATGTTTTATATTCTGCCGTACGAAAATAAAGCCGTAAAAAAAAGTAGATCCTACTGTATACGATTCAACCCTTTCCCCTATCATCCTATTCAATCTCCGCCACGTACAACTCGCTCACCCATAACTTCTCTCGATAATAGACTTCAACTTTCTTCTCACAAGATTAAGTCGGAAACCACGATTCAGGAACCCGACTCGAGATTCGTTTCTCGAGCCTCCAATTTACGATTATCGAGACACAAAGAGAGTGTCTCGTGGAAGGAAGGATAAGAACGAGCCGCTAACTGGGACCGTATGATCCCGGACCGATTCCTCGGAAAGGATCGACATAAACAGCGCTGATCGAAACGATCGCCGACAGATTTTGCAGCCCTCTCGCGGTGCAAATATAACAGTATCCAGAGAGATAACGCGAAAGGTGTCTAAAGCACACGGATCTGGAGATATCTTGGGCCCCTACTGCTCGCTATCTTAGATCGCAATCTCTTTGGGAAGCGTAGGCGTTTCAATGATGTGACCGGTCACGACGCCGATCATTAGATAGCAGTCCATGGCACTGTGACAGTTTTAGCGTGCCGGCTTATTGGCGAAACTCCTACTCTCTTCCACGTGGCAGATCCTAAATCCGACATTTTTGTCACCAAAGGATCTCGATGATACGGCCAGGAATTTTGTACGATTGATCGAGAGCTATGCGTTCTTCTGGCTACGGTTGAACAATGATACCGTTGGATCGTGTGGTTTGGGGTAAAATATGGGTGCTGGAAATTATCGAGGATAATTTATTTTATTCAAAAACTTTGCGTTTCTTTTGGGTTCTGATTATGGAGATTCATTTATTTATCCAAATCCTGACAGCGTTTCAAAAAAAAAAAAAAAAAAAAAAAAAAAAAAAGGAGAAGAAGAACGAAATAATATTTAATCCACCGAGAACGCACGATCCCATCGACGATCATGGATGGATATATTAGATTTCGACAGGAACGTAGCGAGCGTGGGCCCCATTTCTGGAACTACTCGAGCGTATCCGCCCTTTCACAGATAATTTGATCTCGTTGACGATAAAGACGTACAATGCCGGCCAGCCATCGACGATCAGATATCTCGTTGGATAACGAGCAGATTGTACGAAGACTAATTGGTTAAAGTGGCGTATATACCAGAGACGCCGCATGTTTCGCATTTCGAACGCGGAAGCAAACCCAACAGGGAAGTTGTTTCGTCTTGGCTCCGTTCGCCCAGAGGTCGAGACAACCTCTTCCAGCTTCTCGATTCTAGACGATCCAAAGTGTTTTCGAGCGTTGATCGGTGAAAGGGGAATTTATAAAACACAACGAAACCGTAATTCGTTGGTTCTCGCGATCGAACGTTAGCTCGTTTCGACCTGAACCAGACAACGAACAACTTTTTGCCCTCGAATCGAAACAATTTTCGTGTTCCCTGTAATGCATTCGCTTCGTGGAATCATCTAAATGGTTTAATGAAAGAGCAAGGCAAAATTGATAGAAGGGTGTAACGTGATTTTGGGAAAGGATGCTGATTGTTCTGCGAGAGAAGAGAAAGTGCCCCACCGGGGGGCAAAAACCGCGTTAATCTGTTTTGCCGCTGACAAAAACGATTGGACGCGTCATCGACTGGTAATTGTGGCTTATGTATCGACTTTAAATACTGGGTCACATGTACGCTGCAATTATCTGGATTTCTGACAAGCCTCAAGTTCTTGGCGAGGAAAGCAAATTGCGAGATCGTGATACGGTTCTTTGGTTAGGTCGATAAATTAATCTGTTTCGGGATCGTTGAGTTATAGAACTCATACTTTCCTTGTGAACCTCTAATTACGATTTCTGTTTGATTTCTTGAATTTCACGAGTGCTTAAAGAATGAAGAATTAAGAAATAAAACTTTTTATTCAAATAATTCCTTTATTGGTATAAAGTGTTTCGTAATATCTATCTGAAACGAAATCAGAGTCAAGATTAAAGGTGTCGATGAAACTTATAATGTATAAGAAAAAAAAGAAAAAAGAAACAGATACCTACGAGTTCGATACGATTAACGTCGAGTAACTTCATTAAGGTTCGTGTACAAGTTCGACGGAATTAATTATTTTACAGATGCGAGCAAGGGAACCGCCCAAATGCGTAAAAGACACGACACATCCTTCGAAACGCAATTAAAACCGAAAACGTTGCCACGGTGGCACGTACTCATCGTAAAAAGAAAACGGAGCGTCCAACTAAAATTTTAGGGGCAACTTTTACGCGTCGAAATAAAACTGCCGATTTCCAGCGAGTTTCCTTCGGTCAGGAAATTTAAATCTTCTTCGGTACGAGCACGTGCCTTTATGGCTGACTATAAAAATCTTTGGACGGAAGGAGTGGCGCGCGTGGAACGAGCATCCTACGGTTTAACGAAGTTTACGTAACGCGGATCCTCACGATTCCGTTTCCTGCGAAGTGTCGCGCGAAACTCGTTTACGCCACGTTTCAGAAACTTTGAGAAGTTCGGAGCACGACGCGGTTGATTGAATGAAATAAAAAATTTGATCGAGCGTGGGTGCTTGGAAATCGATTTTTATTTTTGCAGAGAGAATTTTTAAAAAAAGAAGTACATATACCGCTGTATCATTTTTTATAAAAATAAGCAAAGGTTTGTTTCTCTGTGATTAAAAAAATTCAAACCTTCTATAAAATTAATATATCATCCTTTGTATATATTGCAACTATTTTATTACCAAATTTTGCAAATATATGTATGTAAAGATAAAAGCTAAGTCACCTTAGCAGCAACGTCAAATCCAGAAACATTAAAAGGTACGATGACAAATTTCCAACAAAGTTCCCGTTGCCTAAGACGTCAGAACTATGTGACAGAGGGACGTGGAAAGGTGTCCGGTGTTGTGAGAAATAAGGGATAAATATTTTCTCCGGAATAGAATCGACGACAAGCGACACAATAACCAGGACAATGAGAAACTTTTAACTCAGTCGTACGACAAGCACGTCGTACAGGCATAATCCGCGGGGTTTCCTGCCGCTATCTGCGCTCGATCTTGATCCTGGATCTCCAGACTCCAGATCGCTCCAGATAGACTCAACTTCCTCACCAGCTGCTCCTTAGTCGAAGTCGAGGGCTATGTGCCCTTTTGGACGAGGCAAAAAGAGAAGATCGCGAACTTCAGATTCGGCGATAAAGTTCAACTTTAAAAGTCGGACTTGGTTACTCCAAGCTTACCCTGCTTAATGCTTTTCATTACAGGTAGTGTAACTTCTTTTTTCTACATCTTTTCAATCAATTATTCTCGGTGGTATCGAAATTACACATTATTCGAGCTTTGGATGCAAAAGTACTTTCAATTCCTTCCTAAAGTTCACCAATTTCCTATTTTTTTCTAAAATTTACAAATTTTAATTTTCATGTACAAGTTTTGATCTATCAGAGAAAGAAAACTCAACAAGATATTTCATCCGTTTATGACATCGGTTCGTCGTGTTCCCAGTAGCGAGGACTCGAGAACACCGTAGATCCTGCGATCATCGAGTAGTCCTTCCTCTCTTCCTTCTTTTTCTTCCTTCCCTCTAACAAGGGGGAACACGAGGACCGAGGCTCTGTTCGCGTGTACAGCGGGCGCATTACGCGAGATTTAAGGTCGCCCTTAGCCATCGACAGCGTCCAAGGGCTCCCAGGAACAATGGCTAACCATTTTAAGAAAGAGCTCCTCCTGGAGGAACATTTTATTCCAGGAGCGTAACGAGCGGTACACGAGGGCTCCTGGAATCGTCTCGAGTTCCTGAAACGCTGGGGATTCCGATCCATGGAATAAAAGCGATGGAAAAGGGGGAGGGGAAACCTATCTTCGTCTTGGAATTCGAATTCGACCCACCGCTGTTTCGCCACAGCGTGAATTATACGCGAGACGGGGATGGAACAAAGGGCCAGGCGATATGCAAACAAACGTTTCAATTATTCAACGCTCGCCAGACCTGGCCGTTTATTCGATTCCTTAAAATTACCCCCGATTACGGCCAACAATGTGTCCCCGCGCCGAATTCGGCCGATTTAAAGTAAAAATCGCGGCGCTCTGTTGAAATATTTGCATAATTACGGGAGAATTCGGGTGAACACGTTGTCCGGTGAGAATTTTCAGTCGATTCATGGAGTTGGATTGAGATGGTGGTTCCTGAGTGATTTTAGGCGGAACGTTTGATGTTCAACTAAAGGTTATTTATTGTGCGATTCAAGTTATTCGGAATCTCGAGTGAAGAAATCTGGAATAAAAGATAATTTAAAATATACCAAATAAATAATAGAATTTATTCCTATCCCTTTATTTCTAGCATTTGCAATCGTTTAAAACCTGACTCCGACGCCACGAATCACTTCGCACAAAAATGTGATTATCGTCTCCCAAGAAAAGTCTGAAAGTCCTCGAAGAAGCAAAAGCTATCTAAATCCTCGAGTTAGCAGTTTCTACGTTCGCAATCAGATAGAGTAAGACGTTCAAAAAGCGACCAGGATTATCCATCGCAATCAGCCTCGCCCATCTCTTCAGCAAGTGGACGAGCAGATCGGAAATCTGCTGTCTGACGCAAAATCGCGAAAAATCGAACGCTTTTACCCGAACTAGATTAAGATACGAAGAAGAACTTTTCAGAGTACTTCGGAATCTTAAACGTTGACCTTAGACGTGCAGATAATCGCGGGCCAGTTGCCATCCGAGTGAAATATCGCGCTTTCGCTGACAGCTTAATCGGTCAAGAATCGATGAGACGGTGAACGAGAGCACTCGGTGAAAAAAAGGCGAAACCGGGGGAAAAGTTGTCGCAGCATTAAGGTTACCGTCGTCACGCACGCCGTCGAACAATTTTTCACGGTTCCACTCGTCGTCTCGCCAGTCTCGATCACTTTCACTGAAGCACGTGTGACGCGGCGTATTGTTGGGGCTATTAATTTTACGGGGCGGTTAATAAAATTCACGGAACCGCGCATCGTGAAATCCGATAGTGTTGCAAACTTTCGTTCGATTTTTGCTACCGACAAAAAAACCGTGAAACGATTTATGGCCGATCATTGCGTGGAAGAAGGTATCGGAATTAATGGACTCGTGAAAGAATTGGAGATCGTTGGAGAGAGGGGACGACGAATATCGATTAATCTGTACAAAAAAATTCTGTATTCGGTGAAAGAAATTGGAACGCTCGGTAACTAAGAAGTTCGAGAATGTGGAACTTTGGAATATTGAAACTTTGAAGTCCTGAATGTTCGCATACTTGAACATTAGAAGCTTGAAAAATTCGACTGTTTGAAAACTTTAAGCGTTGAATCTTGAAATCTAGATATTTGTAAGTTTGAAAGTTCGAGAATTACAAGATTTGATATTTTTATCCCAAAGTTTTAACGCATTCTTCAAACTATCAGAAGTAATGCATTTCTCTCGACAATGATCGAAATAAACCAGTTCCAAGGATTAAAGAACTCTACACCCGGCACTGATTCGAGGAAATTACACCAAAAACACGGTGCACCTGTATAAAAGAACGTAATTGATAGGTATTCAAGGATTCGTTCGATTGGACACCTTGCTGATGCTTCGAGGCGTACGAAATCTCGTTCGATGTGATCGTTTAGACATCATTAAGACTAAAGATACACGAATCACTGATATCCTGACGAATGCTGATGAAGGTGCGCTCCATTTCGAGCAGGTTTCTCGCGTTTCTGCTGTTTCTCTGGTCTTGACCACCTTGCGGCCTCGTTTTCAACACCTCCAAAGCGGAATGTATGACATTAGCGATGAGGATTACGCGAGTGGAATAACGGGCTTCGTAGCCGGTCACCTTGATGCTGGTAATTTATGCTAATGGCCGAGCAGAAAATTTTAGGGGCCCTACGAATTTGGCACCGGCTCAACCGCCTCTTCGATGATGATTGTTAGATCTGGTTTCGATCCATCGAATATTACGGCGGAACACCGATCAGCGGAAGAGTACATCGTGTTGTTTTTAAACGCCTGATCAACGATCGATGATCACGATCGAAGGTGGTGGATCGCGAATTCGTCGAGAATTTGCGGTCAATTTTTTTTAATTTGGAAAATTTAGGCAACGCTATTTTTCCTGCACTCGTAAACACTTTCTCGAAAAAATTTGAAAATACGAATACTCGTGTCGTTAATTGGTTTGTCAGTATAAAATAGAACAGAATGTTGATGTCTCATAATAGGGATACTAAAACACGAAGGAATAAAATTACCTCAAAAAGTAACTAAAGAAATCTCTGCACCCCAAAGGACCCAACAATAAACATCGATTGCAACACTGTTAGGATCTCACCAACCACAACCATTGCCGGAAACAATATTACAAACCAGGGTAATTGATTCTGATAGAAAGTAGCGAAGCCTAGGAGGAGGATCCAGTCGAGTTTACCTGCAGCGAGGTATGGTAAACGGTCGAAAGTTACAGGGGCCGCCCCCATAAAAGGAGCAGAAAGAGGGTCAGTGTATGAAATTCATAATGGACGTCGGCCCTTTTCAAAGCGTCGGTCCCAGCGTGATCTTCCCTCTCCCTTCTTCCTTGTCTCTCTTCTCCGCGTCATAGGTTGTATACGCAGCATCGACGAATATATGAAAATGGAATCTATCACGCGAATAACCGAAAACAGGCAGATCAACAGAACCCGGGTGGGGAGGGAAACCCTGGCTATTAAGCAAATTCGAAATTACGCTTGCAAATTTTGAAATGCAAATCGCTGGCGGGGGACGCGTCTACGCTTTTTGCGACTATAAATTTCCGCTTTAATTGGATCGGATTATTGTAATTCCGACGGGGCTTATTTATGAGGCCGTTTCGGGCTTTAAACTTGTTCCACGGCAGCACCGGCTCTTTATTCACCTTCTCTCTTCGCGGCCGTCTCAAAACTAAAAGGCCGAATCGGTTATTAAATTATGGTTAAAGCTCTCTCGCTCTCGTTTTTGTCGGCAGGCGAGCAAGAGTCTTCCTCTTTCGCCTCTTTATGCATACCATGGACGGGAGCTTTGTTAAAGACCAATTTATGGAAGACAACACGCTTAGGATAAAGAGGGGCAAGACGAGGAGAGAATGCGAGGGGATTATTACGCCCTTCGATGCCGTCGTGAATCAGGATCCAGTCGTGTCGATGCCTGATTTTCGTCTGACATGTCCATCTTCCGGCGAACTGGACACCGTCGCCGCTTACCCTGGATTTATTATGTGCACGGTAGACTTTAAGCGGTGAGGCCCAACCATTGGACAACGTATTTAACACTTTCGTAAAGCAATACCGCCATTCCAGCAATTTACGAACAAGCTGTTTTTGCATTTGCACGTATGCGTAGACGATGGGTTTCCTGGAAGCAATGGGGTGGCTCGTAAGAGGAAATCGAGGTGCACGCGTAAAGATGGACTCTTTATAAGATTATTACGGGTAGGGAATAATTTTATTAGAGATGAGGTTTGGTATCGTTAAACTAGATCGATACATTTCTAATGCGATCTACTGCTCGAGTAGACGTATTGAAAAAAAATATTCCACGGAACGGAAACAAGTTTCATCTCCACTATCGGTGCAACGATAAGTCTGCACGCGATCTCGTTAAAATGCATTGACCGATTTCTTGTTACACCGAAACGATCTCTCTTAAATATTTTTTAATAGACACCCGATAAAACAACATTTGTTACTCCGACCGTAACCTAACTTTCGACAGGTCTGTAACCGTTCCAGGGTTCCGTTCTCACCTCTCCGAATCTCGTCGGAAACTTTTACTGCTCGAGGGAAAAAGTGTGCGCACGCAGGAACGAAACATTGTCCTTCTCTGCTATTCTGCATGACTAAACATCCGAACAAAATAGCGAGAACCCTTTTACAAGCCATCAATCAATAAAGTAAGAGAAAAGGTTGATCGTTGAGCGGTGTCGTGCTATCCGAACGTTTTTTTCCTCTCCCTCTGATTTGTCCAACTATCTGGGTGTCTTCCCATGGTGACTTGCACTAATAAACCCCGTGTATCCGTTAGGGCGAACGCGGAGAACGCAGGAAATTTTAATAGCGCCATTTCGGCCGTTTAGGTACAATAAACGTCAACAGGTCGGGTTGCGCCCTTCTTACCGAATTTTCTTTCATTATTATATATATTTTTTTTTTTTTCGCGAGTCATTATGATTCGATGGCACAGAAAAGCATCTGGCCCGAGGCACGGAATTTTATAGAACCCCTCTTTTACGACGGGCTGATATTCAAATGCGCGAAAATTATAATGCCACCGTGATATTCGATTTTCGTTGAATCGTTCTAACGACGCTTCCGCGGAAAAAGGGTTGCTTCGATGAAATATTAAAATTCATGAATGCAGTGGACTCGGTCAGGTTCAGAAGCCTAATCGAAACCCTGTACGTAGATGCTTCTAACGACCCTTTTGCGAATGGTCGAGTTTCTTTTACGGGGAAAATCATCGTGCAGATGTTTGAATTTACGCGTGAATCAATTCCTGTGTATCATCGTGATAATTTTTTTTTATCGTAAATAAATTAGGGTGCTCTTATTTTGTGCTACAGCCAAGAATTTGGAACTGATCAGACATCGTTAGATAATTTTTAAAATGTATAAGAATAAGATATGAAAATGTATCGTGCGATTCATAAGCAGTTTTAATTAAATTTTAAATCGCTGTGAAAAATACATTAAAAATTGTTAATATTCCATTATTTTTATGCAGAAAACAGATACGACCTTTCGGAGGAAAAGTTTTAAGCGGAGAGTCAAGATTGTGCGACGCAATTGGACTCGTGCCAACTGGGAGACGGAAAATATGTAGATGGAGAAGCAAAGGGAAACGGTTACATAAGAAAGACTTCGTTGATTGCATTTTGCTGCGTCTACTGCATAGCACAGCCTATCTTACTGGTGTTTTACACGGGTCGGTGCATCGATTAACCTGCATTACGAGGGGTTCGTCGCTAGTCATGCAGGCTGCATCGGTAAGTCACGAGTACAATGTGTATGGCGGGAATGCGAAGAAAACGAAAACGGTCGAGTCTATAGGGTGTCTTCTAGTATCGTGTCCTCGATTTTTATCAAAATTTCACGTAAAATATTCAGTCAAATTTATGAGAAAACTTTGTCAAAAACCTAACAGGTACCATTTTTTTCAATCATTAAACCTTGACTTGACTCCTATTTAGAATTCTCTGTTCTGAGAGGGGAAAGATATAGAATCTAACATAAATTAAATTATTGTGAATAAGAATAATCGAATTTGAAAAATATGGTCATTAAACGTTTCGAATTACTACTTAAAGAGTAACATACTCTCTCCGCTCTGTCCATAAAATAATCGTCCGCGCTTCCACGTGTCGTTCAAGCATCGAGCTGTCCTCTTAAATTTTTGAGGCGTCATCTGTTCGTTAAACAAGTAGAAAAACAACTGACCAAGCATCACGCATAGTTCATTCGAATCGGAAGGTAGAGTACACGATTCACAGACAATTTCAAACCCAGCCACAGAGTCAGCTTGTTGCTTAGGTTGATCGAAGACACGCGTGCTCACCTGTTATGAGTCAGCTGAACCTGGGTACCTTGGATCCAAGTGCATCGCAGAAAACGGTTTCTATAAAGCTTCTACGTAATCACGCGATAGTCTGGCCAACAACCTCGAGTATCGACGCTCGATCGTGACACCGAGCGCTGATCGCTCGATAGATCGTTATTAAGTCTAACCTGATACACAATGCGTTCTTTGTTCGAGTCAAAAAATTTAATCACTTGGTCTTGGCGAGTGAGGCGCTTTGTTCGATCGGTCAATTTGTTTCTTGGATGATTTTGTGCAGAAGTTTTATATGCTTTATAGGTATGAATTCTTTAGCATGTGCGAAATATTGTATAGTTCTTTATGGAATATTATAAAATTTTATAAAATCTTGCTGATTAATATTTATGTGTCAATTTTTTAGAAAACTAATTTTGCTCAATATTTTAATACCGCAATTTTCAATAAAAATTGTGAGAAAGAAGATTTTCACGCCGATTGTCGAAACATGGTATACAAAATAATTCCACCGAATCAAAGAGTTCTATTAAACTCTAAAAAAATCCTACCCATTTTTCTAATACAATTCAAATCCACCGGATCTTTGAGTCTCAAAACTGTCGATGCAACCGTACCAAAAACACTATCGCATCTTCCATTCTATATAACAAAAGCCACCGCACTGCTTCTGTTACCAATACCCATCCTTTACAGCCCTCAAACCTATCAGATCCTAGATTCACGAGCTAGCATACAGCACGAAAAGTAATAGATGGTCCGACCCGGATTCTCGACATCGAGATTTCTTTCCTGGTTCCCCCGGATGACCATGAGCAAAATGGCCGCGTTGAGACACCGCGAATCCGACAAAGGGGCAGCCGAAAAGGTTGAAAGCTTAATTTATATGCGATTTCGCGGTCGTCCGCATTCTCACAAGAGCCCGAGGAGGAGACCTTCTTCCCCATACAGGGAACTGATTTCGATGCAGCTATTTTGTGGCTGCTCTAGCCCGATCTCTCTCTCTCTCGACTTTTTTTCCAGCTCCGTGCCAGTACGCCTCCGATGCTAATAGACCTCGATTTCTCGATTATTTTGCTAGGTTAGTCGAAGAACGGGAAGGAAAGGATGGAGGGAAGGCGAACGATAGAGAAATAGAACGGTTGAAAGCCACCCGGGTCGAGGGCGAAATACCAGGAAGGCAGATGTCGGAACTCTATATGTCTCCTAACCGGAATTTACATTCGACGGCCCTTCCACTTTGCTCTAGGGCCTTACGATCGATACTCGCTTTATTTAGCGAGGTTTATGGGCCATCCGCGAGTGTGTACCTTCATTCTTTCTCTTCCACGTTCGTGAATACGTAATGGGGTTTCGATATGGGTGGGAGTAAACGGAGTGTCGAAGGAAACGATGGACGTTTCGAACACGCCGTGATCTTCGAGTTTATCGAGCTGTGATTGTAGGATGATATCTATTTTGTTATAAATTCTGGTTCGATTAGGTTGAATAGATAGCGTGATACGGCGAAGAGGTGTTTTAGAAGTTGCGAATTTACATTGTTTCGCGACACGTTTGGTTTAGAGCGTGTAAGCTAGAAAGTGAAAATAATGAAACTTGAAGGACACTAGAAAAAGATCGAGGATGTATGTCCTTGATACGAGTTAATAGTTAAATTATTACCAGTTTCTGTATTAAAGTTTCGTACTCTGAAAAATAGAAGTCCGAAAGATTCTAGCAAATATTCGTAATTATCGTACATTAGCGACTCAATTTTATTAAAATCGAAACAGGACATTGCTTTTAATCCGATGCTAACGACCACGCTTTACACGGGCACGGGTTAAGTCGGTTAAATGAATCGTTAAATCTGCTCAATATTGTGACGCGACATAATGGGACTGAATTTACATAAGAGTTCGTTAGATGGCATAAAAGGTGAACCGTCTAATGGCCGAATATTGTTATTCAAATAGCTGATGGATACAGCGACAATGTGGCTTGATAATCAACCGATGATGTATCGTATATTAATGACGAGTCGAATATTATATGGAGATCGGATTATAGATTAGACAGAGCGTTAAATGCCGACCTACCTGATGAAATTAATGAGAAACTTAGTTTCTTTGGTTGTGAACTAATCGACCGGTCTTATCAGCTTGTTATGCACGAAAAGTATCGATCGCTCCGTGCTGATGAATTATTTAAATTCACGGAGAACCGAACTAGCTCCTCTTTAAAATCGTTTTTTAAGAGGATTTAGTTTTGAAGATAATCTTGGCGAAACTATCTCTTTTATTGGTATTATTCATCGTCCGTTTTAAAATCTCAACATCGTAGCGTGTTATTCAAAATTTTCCGTTTACGTTGCTTTTACTTTTACACAATTTACATTTTTAAGTCTCTGTACCAAAGTAACAGAAATCGACCACGCGAGAGATCGTATTCCCCCGTGCATCGTCGAAAACGTGATATAAAATTCATAGAGGATCACGATGCAAGCTCGGTGTGCCACCATAAAATCGCGTTATACAGCGTCGCATATTTACCAGACCAGAACAAAATCTGGCTGTATAAATCTCAACGGCGCTTTTTATGAGACCGTCTCGCACACCTAAGCGATTCGGGCTGAAAAACGAAAGGGTGACACCATAAAGATCCCCTGTGTCACGGCACACGTGTCACTACGCTATGAGGCCAGCTTTTTCTCGCTCGTCATGCGTTGCCTCACCTGCCGTCTATTTTTTTTTTTTTTTCTCTCACCATCGTTCAATTCATTTAATTGTACAAATAATATCCATCTCGCGACACCTTATTTTAATCTTCTTTTCTTTCGTTCTCCTCTTTACATATATATATATATATTGCAAAAGTTAGGATATCGATTGTACGCATTCGACAACGGCCACCGAGAAATCTCGCACTTGCATCGCACCGACTTTCTGTTTTATCGCAGCAAACGGTTGATCGATCTCACGTGGCTCGCATAAATTTTTTTTCACTACCAGGAGACCGCATTCATTTGCATCGAGATTCGGTTTACAGTTTGTACTTTATTTGCACAAACGCTCGGTGTAAAGAACGCGGTACGTTTACGGTTCGGCGAAAGGCAATCTGGCCGACAGGTATGCCTGACGGTCGGCGCAGTTACAGGAGCCTTGTGTCGTTCCTTTTCTTCCGTACAGTTGATCTTTCGTCGACCGAATTTTTTCTACGGTATATCATTATTTTTTTTTTATACTATTTTACAAGGTTGATTACAATATTTGATTCTTATAAGCGACAAATTGCAACTCAACGCAACTCAACGATAACGAACGATTTTATTTTGTAACTAAATTTACAAAGCTATAATTTGACACATCCGACCTATGCTATTTTAAGAGCCAGCGACGACGCAACTTCCTCCTTAAGGTCCCGTGAAAAATTAATCGGGGACCATTTTCTGGTCGACCTCCGTAAAGGGATATACTTATCGAAATTATCGAGCAAGCGCGCTGCCCTCCGCGCCCATTCCCAGACCGATTCCATCCTTCCACGGATCTTTACCATGAGCTTCACGATAATTCTAACCTGCCTCGACAAAATGGACCGCAAAATGGATGCCCATTAATGACTCTAATGACGCGTCCCCTCGTCCACGATTTTCATAATATCGCGCAAAGTTTGTATTCTATAAATTCCAGTTCCCAGAATTGCTCGTCGGATCCCTGAATCGACCATGATCGCATCCGCCAACGTTCCAAGTTTCACCTCGATCCGTTTGCCTCCTTACAACCTCTCCTTACCCCAGAAACAATATGAAACTCTCACAAATCCCAAACTTTATTCCGTCCGAGTCACGAAATATTACGATTTGAACGAGTTTCTTCGCGAAGGTGGTGGTGTCCTTGCCAATGAAAGACGAAACTTTCGAAAAAGAAATCGAAATCGAAACGGATCGCGTGTTCCATTTCCAGCAAATTGAATGGTCCGGGAGTAGGCGTCGCCTCGCGAATCCTCGCGTTTAAACGGAAACACGTGCACACGCCTGGTGGGCGTTGATTTACGCGTCTCTAATTGTTATACTTCGAACCGAACCGTCAATTAAGCGGATATAGCTCATTCGCGTGTCTTTTCTGACCTATCATTGTCTTACCTCTCCCTATAGGAGATCTTAGATACGCTGGTGGAACGCTACCACTTGTTCCCTCGTACCAAGGCAACAAGGCCCATACATATACACGGGGACTAGGACATGGTGTCTCTTCTAGGAGAGCCTGTCTAATGGGAGGTGCACAAACTACGTAATTGCTCGAGATTACAGGCCCGAGAGACCTCCTCCGTGGAGGCTGCGTGTTTCCTGACGGTAGTTAAGCTGCTTTTTCCCTCGACGTTGTACCGTAATTACCGCAAGGTGCAAACTCGGAAAATTTTTCTGCTTGCTCGATCGTTGGGGTAATGCCAGGCTATGTAGTCGCAGCGTTTAATGGGACGTTAGAACGGCTAAGCTGCCTTTCTCAGGACGTTTCAGTCTAATGTGGGATTGACTGGTTAAGAGGACGTGACAGGCTGACAAACGATGGAAAAACTGCGGATATGTTTAGCGCTGATTTTTAGTAAAGGTTAAATGTTAAGTTTTCGAAAAAATTGGAAAATTTGAAGATGGATCCTGTGTCTAGGTCTGATCGATGTAAAATGAAATAGGAAGGTTCGAAGGATACCGGTTTTAAAGATTCTTTTTCAAAAATAGCAAAAATTAATATTAATTCTAGATATTTACACATTTCATTTTGCAAGCTGTACACAGCGATTAAATTTCACTTTCAAAAATAAATTTTCCACAGGATGTATAGTACATCAGGGTTTGAGGATCTGCTAACCTGGCGGAAATTTATACGTACGTGTCTGTCAAAAGTGTTTTGAGCGATTCGGATATTCAAGCCGCCGAAAACGTAGACAAGCACGTTGATCGAGCACGAAAGCGTCAACGGCGGCCCGTTTACCTGTTTCAATATGTAAGCTGACGCCTGCGTTTCCTCGCGTTTTATATTTTTCAGGCGTATAGACGAGACGTCCTTACGTATCTACTGATTAGCTTAAAAATGAGACATTTGGCGCCTGGACGGCTGCGTCTCGGGCGGACGTTCATAATCGACTATAGACGTTCGACTGTAGCCTTTGAAAGGGTGGCAAAGGGTTTGTTTGGATACCCTAATGGAATTCAAGTCTCGTGCTGGCGCATCGGAACATTCATATGCTCGTTACTCGATGCTTAAGTCATTCACGAGAAAAAGACAATGGTCCTACGTATTTTCTATAGGTCACGAAGAATATTAATCGAAAGTCCAAAGGGACGAAATTTGTTGATACAATATTGGACTGCGGAAAATTACGTGTTTTAAATCCATCAAAAATATTCTATCCGTTCTTAGAAAATAATCAAGCATTGCGTTGCAAACTTCTTGCAAATGGAATACTATGAAATCATCGAATTATCTAACTACGATAAATCATTTTTAATTCGTTACTCACCCATTTATGGGATGATCAGAAAAACGCGCAGTTCCAACACTATTCTTGGTTTCCGTAATGCTTCCTGTAAATCAAATTCACGATACGTTAGTTCGTTACAACCTAACCTCGCCAAGATACTGATACTTAATCAATTTAACAAAACCCTAAATTACACATGATCCCTTTCAATTTCATCAATAAGCTCCCTATATCATCGATTTCCAATCCACCCGTCTAAAACGATCAAATTCGATGACGATCGTACGGAATCACGGGAATTTTCTCTAAACCTCGCGATTAGAGCAATTTAAAATTAGTCACCGGACGCGATTGCGTCTTTAAACGCGCGTAATTACGGTTCGATTGGCTGGAAAGAATTTCCGGGCGAGGGATACGCGTGGATTCACCAAGGGAAAGAGGTTTATCGACAAAGAATTTCGGAACAGACAGCTGCCACTTACGGTGGCGTCACGATTTTTGGCCCTTCGGGACCGTTCTAGGGACTTCTTTTCCCACCCTGTAATTTCCGCCTTCCCTGAAACGGGATATTTTCTAAAATTGCACATTCTGGATCACCACCCTGCAGGCGTCGCGCAGCCGCATGAATCGCTTTCGATCGGTATGGCTTTTTAAACCGTTAAATTAACGAACCCGCCGTGATCCTTTCCCTTTTTCTAGAAACGCGGAAGATTTTTAAAGAAATGCACCTATTCTCCTTATTTCGAGAAAATTAGAGAAAAAATCGAAATAAGGAAGGTCTCTTGCTGTTTGACCGGTTTTACCCTATTTTTGTATTTCGATAGAGAGAAAAATCATTCGTGGATAAGATACATTATTTTAAAGGAGTCTACAACCAGTGGTATGTAACTTTCTTCGAAACCTAACGAGATAAAGGAAAGAAAATCGAAGACCCATAGAATGACTTGCACAGATTATAATTAAGCCTTTTAAGTTAATTGAGACAACCATGCATCGAACATGAAGATTTCGATGAAGATTGATGCACCGATTTTTTTACGAGAAATCTCTTAAGCAGGAAACCTTCTAATTAGGTTTTTAAAAGCTTCGAAAACTTCGGAAACTAAAAACAAGTCAATCTTTGAAATTCAAGATGAGTATCGTTAAAGCGAAAGGTTTAAGAAGCGATTAATCGGTGGACGCTATCGATAGATCTCGTCAGCAAGCTAAAGTTAAAAACATAGCGCCAAATATCAATTCTCGCATGAACAAGTTTATGGTTAAGTTTGAAATAAATTCGAAAACGATTTTTTTCTTTGTTCTCTGTTTTAACAAACAACGCGTCGAAAAAAAAGACACGATTCTTTTTTAAATTACTGCAGTACATCAACCGATACAACAGTACCAGAGTGAAGCGGGATTTATATTTTTGCGGAAGAAGATGAATCATCTCTCGTAAGTCGATGTCGAACAACGCTTTTGCAAGATAAAGCTTCTTTCGATGCGTTCAGCCAGTCGATTACACAGGCAGGCCGAAGCGTAAAACGTTGTACGAAATCCAGACGTGACTAATGTTAACGCATTTCGTGCAGGAAATGGCCCTGCTCGAAACGACCAGGCTTTTTCATCCTCCTCCGCCCATCGTCCTACGTTCGAAACTCGACGGTGCTCCAAAAAAGGGAGTGAAGCACCAAAATACGATCAACGAGCACTCTTTACCAGTCTGCAAACTCCTTCCTTTAAGAGGGACAACGTGTCAACATTNTATAATTAAGCCTTTTAAGTTAATTGAGACAACCATGCATCGAACATGCTTTCGATGAAGATTGATGCACCGATTTTTTTACGAGAAATCTCTTAAGCAGANTTCGAGTCTTTAAGGAACTGGTTGCTTTATCGCGAGTATTAATAGGTTTCTGCTAGATTGGGCTTGGTTGATGAAAATATTAATGAGAACGATAATGTNACTCATAATTAAGTGTAACTTAATTACTACAGAATGAATACTTGATCTGAAATATGACTTTCATACGTAACTCGAATTATTTATTTATTTATTTATTTATTTATTTATTTGTTTTATCGATCATAGATGAACGCACTGCCGGTGCCAAGTCACATTAAAACAACAGGCCCGAAACAGTTTGACCTGTTTACGGTCTGCTGTTTCCATTGTTCGATCCTACGTTCCTAACAGGACTCGTGGAAAGCGAAGAGCCACCCGGTAGTGGTGCTTCGTTACAATCCTATCCAAAAATATTGGATTACAAGCTTTGACGTTTACCGAATAATCACAAGGCGTTGATCGCGAGTTTTTCTAGACCGAAATTTTGTGGACTAAGATAGAAAAGATAGTTCCAGTGGAATTCCAAAGAATAAATTCTATTGCCTATATACACTTTTGATCTCAAAGCGTTTAATTTGGAATAATTTTAATTGACACCAAGATTAAATTAATGTATTGCAATATATATTCTATAATACTATACCGAACTGTCTTAGATATAAAATATTTCGACATCGATAAATAACGAACACACTGAATATAAAAAGAATCAAAAGTCCTTAATTATAATCCAGCCTTCCTAATTTGAATTCTCACGTGCACGTCCATTCAAGATTCCAAAAAAATCCTCCCATACGATCAACATAATATTCGGCATAAAACAAAAAGGGTGTCAGACGTAACCTACACCCGCGACAACAAAGATTTACCGTCTCAAGAGAGATGATTTACGCCTGGAAATAAAAAGCTTTACGGTTTCTGGCGCCTGGCTCCGAGTTCCGGGTCCTCCCGAGCACGATAATTTCGATTGAAGTCACGGGGGCGAGGTTTCCTGTTTCCGTGATTCACGACCCTGACGCGTGACGGGTGCTTCCTGGCGCCCACGACACGACGTATCCCACGCCGGTCTGTCCAGGATGTCCAGGAGCCAGCCAGATATCGCGGTGACGCGTGTCTCGACAGCGATGATCGTTTTCGAGCAATTCGTATGCGACCAGTCCCGCGTCACCGATTCATTAATAAATGGTTTATTGCGCGGTAACTTGTATTCTTTTGTCGGGAACATCGATACAGCGAAGATTCGACGCTTCAGGAAGTCGTGTTTTACAGGGTTCGTAGCTCAGGCTACCTCTCGTGACATGGTCGGACTGAAGATGAAGTAGAAGCGACTAATTGGAAGTCCGTGAACGTAGGTTCTTAAGATTTGGGAGAGGTTTGGGCTAAGCTTTGAGATTGGAGGATGATTTAGAAGCAGTAGTATATTATGCAGTGCTTAATAGAGAATTGGTTTTAGTCCTGGACTATGAGTCTTCTGTAACAGTTTCCTTTAATGAGATTTTTGAAAAAAAAAAAAAAAAGAGAAAGAAAAAAAGAAATGGTTATTACAAAAGTGCATATACCACTCTACGACCCTTAAAAACTGTTCAATTAATTTACAACATTTCTCCCAACAGTTCCCATTTTTTAGCTTCCAAAAGCCGGTTCCAACATTCATCCATCCACGACGCAACGTTGCCCTGTCCAGCGAAACCTAGTTATAAATATTCTTTTACAACTTCCTATCGTCTTCCTATAAATCTCCGTGCAACGGCCTCCTTGAAACCTATCCTACCACCATCTTCGCCGCTTTCGAAGCGAACCGGGGCCCTGTATCGGCGAGCCATTTACCCGGTGTAAACGTCTCGGGATGGCGGAACGATGGAGAACGGGGCGGGGGAGGAAAGGTGCGAGAGGCAGCCAGGCTCGTTGGAAAGGGGCGTAAAAGGGTTGGGGGCGAAGGGGAGCGCCCGCGGGTGCGGGTGTCATTGTTGATATACAACGCGGTAAGTACGCGATAAGTAGACCCCATAAATTCAACCAATCAGACGAGCCGCCTCGCGCTGTGCTCTGGCCACCCCGTTTCCCCACACTCCTCCTCCGCCACTCCACCCTGGCACACGTGGCAGCCGCGTTACTTATGTGCAGGCAGCCGTGTACAGGTCGGTCCACATTACGCGCGTGCACCACACCACGCGCGCCAACCGCGACTCCCACGCAAAACCAGCTCGCTCCGGGGATTATTTATCTCTACAGCGGATCGATGCTGTACACGGGGCCTCCATCTTGGTAGGCTCTATGCGAGAAGCTGCGCGCTGAGTGGTAGCTGCTGCTCTTCGAGTCTTTAAGGAACTGGTTGCTTTATCGCGAGTATTAATAGGTTTCTGCTAGATTGGGCTTGGTTGATGAAAATATTAATGAGAACGATAATGTTTGGTACTCGAGGTTGTTTTGGTAGATCGTTGAATATTTTACGAGCTTAAAAGATCTTAACGTTCGGTAATATCGTCTCTACGTTTCATTTTAAAAGAACGACCAAAAAATTTGATCGTTTGGAAATATTAAACAACCTTATTTTCTTAAAATAGTTTCTTTCCATAACCACCCTTAGCTTCAATTGATCGCCAATTGAACGCATTTTCGAAGTCTAGTTTTAATTACATATAGAAACACATTTAACTCCATCTTTAATTAATCAATTCTAAGTATTCTATAATTAATCAATACTGAGTATTCTTATCTGGGATCAGAAAAATTCTCTCATCCTTACTCTTGTCCATAACGCGGCGCATGAAACAGCCTTTTATCCCATGATTAAAGCAATCGAGGCCAGAGGTGGCTCGGAAAGATTCGATTCTCCTTTCTCGTAGCCGCGATAACTCAGCATCGTTAATCCTGTCGGCGTATTAGTAACCCTTAACTCACGTGACCCCGCGCGGTAATATCTCTCCTCATTAATTGCAATTAAGTAAATCCCCGTTGGCTCGACCGCGTTGATCCATTATATCGCGCGCACCTTCGCGCTGCATCATACTTTTCGCGCGGCTCTTTCAATCGAGGTGCGCACACGAGGGTGCATTGCACTCTCTCCCCTCAACCACTATGCATTATATCGCCTGCCGTGCCTTAATTACGCGCAAGAGATAACGTTTGTCGCGAATTATTTTGGATAACCTGAATCGAATTCGTGACGCGGTTACATTTGGAAGCTT
>SMSQ01025891.1:0-81530 GCA_019453375.1 Ctenoplectra terminalis | reverse complement strand
GCGATAAACTTTCCAAATAAGCTCACGTTTGCACAGTGAACCGCAATATTCGTCGGGAATTTATTTGAGTTTCGGAATCTTGACGATAAGCATGTATTATCAAAGGAAAAAGGAGAGAAAAAGCATTTTTATTTCTTTACGCTGAGTCTTTAGTTTTTCTTTTTTTCCTTTTTCTTTTTATTAAATTCTTTTAATGATAAGGAAAAACAAAGAAGAAACTTCGTATCTCACAATCATCTTGGCGATCAAGTTTCCAGACCGCGTTTTCAGAGGATCCTTAGGAGGAAGAAACCATCGCGATTTTTCATTCTTCATCTGTTTCTCAATCGCTCGGAGGCAATGGGTTTGTATAACTTATTGTTAGATGGGAGGAGTGTTGATCGAGTGTATTTTAACTGGCTGTAAACGGCCCCTTTTTCACTGTCAGCTCGAGAGAATGCAGATAGAAGGGAAATCATGGATTGCTCAAAGCGAGCAATTAGCGAGCTAAAAAAAAGCTCTTGTATCCTCGAGCAAATTCAATTAATCAGCCTGTTAAATCGACGTATATTGAAATAATCAACTTTATTTGCATTTCTTATCCAGTAAAAATACTTCAACCGCGGCCAATAAATTTCCATATCGATCATCGCTTCTCGAGACTCTTTCTTTCTACGTTTTCAATGTTTGCGAGCAAATATTGTCAGGAAATTTTGAAAAGCTAACAGGTTCGATGTTCCATAGGCGGTATTTTCGATAAAGCTTAGTCTAATCGCGTCGGATAATCCGGATAGAAAGTGTCGTAGACGGAACAACTGTTCTCCTACTTGTTGTAGGAACTGTGTTCAGGAAATAGAATGAACCGAACACCTGGCAGTGTGCAAACATTTGAGAAATAGGAAATGCAAATCTGTCGATAGATAATTGCGTGTACGAACATTTGAGGCGCGCGGCTGCTTGCTTGCTATTACATTCTCGTTTGTTTTCCTTGTTCCTGGTCTCTAATCCTCGACCGCAGTGTTTATACTGTACCGTTGTAAATTATTCGAGTACGAAGAAAAGTTTTAAACGCTTCGATGCGATTCGAATAAAAAAGCAGTTTCGCTTTAAAATTTCTATTAAACTACTATTGCCTCGCTTCGTTCGTTTCATTTTGCTCGAGTCAGCGAATACTGCAAGCTAACACTTTAAACCACACGTATGAATCAGTTTCAACCCCTTGAAGTACTCGAAGAAACCAACTGAGTTAACTCCTTCAATATTTCAAGCTTCGCAAAAATATTACCAATCATCTACTTTTAATCCTTTCTATTTCTCCATACCTAAACCTAAACCTAAACCCAAACCTCCCCACCTCGCCGTTTAATGGGTTAATTCCTTGGACTCATTCCCCTGGCTGTCGTTGAGCGTATCGAGTGTCCCGATGGCCTTACCTGTCACCCCGTGCATAGAAGTTGCGTGCAACACTCGGTAATCTACGGGCCATTAGCCACGATCCCCTATAAGCGGCACACGCGATACACGCTCGGAATATCGAGTGTCCCCGACAGAGAAGCGGAGAAGGAGCAAGCAATCGGGACACTCGAGACACTTCCTCGTGCGAGCGGCGAGTCGCATCCTTTCATCACCCTTTCCCCGTCCTCCTTTTTAACCCGAAAAATTCTCCGCGAGCGTGATGCTCCTTCTTCGGTCGGCAGCCAGCACAAGGGGAAGAACGACAAGCGGAGACGAGCTGCATGTGGCAGCTGTGACGGTCCTCGTCACGTGGCGCACGTGCAAGTGCAACGAGAGCTAAAAAAGAGAGAATCTCGGGGCTTGAAACGAGAGAACAGGCCGGTCGGCTGGGGGCTACCTAGAATATTTTCAACGAGGAAAAAAAATGTACGCCATATACGTTGTGTAATCGACAGCTGGTACGAAGTATTGATCGTAACTATTCTTTAAACTGTTCAATTTAAAACGAAGTAATCTCGTATCGATATTTTACATAACCACACAGTCTGAGGAAAAAGTGAATTCCAAGCTCTGAAGCTGAAACGAAGACCCGTGTACTATCTTCTTAGAAGAATTTCTATCAACTCCCGCCAATATTTCGCGCGGTTCACCCCGGCAGCCACGGTATGCCACTTTTTTCCCTCGCGATCCCCGCCGGACGAAATATATAAATTAACGCACTTATGTAGCACCCTGCGGCCCTTCGTCGTTACCCTGTGCTACACCTGCGTTCGGGGCGCTGAGCGCTGACAATTACCCGGCGATCGATGTATGGCCCCGGGGGTGAAGCTCGGCACCGAAAACAGCCACGAAAACGAGGAACAGCCGCGCTATTGTCGGCTGGAACGCGAGGGGGAGGCTACGGCGCCGGTATATATGGCAAATTGCAGGTAATTGCCGGCCATTTGTTTGCAAGAGCGCATAGTCTTTTCTCGTAAGATCTCTCCCACCTTCTTCCACCCCCTTTTTTGCATCCACTCCTTCTTTCCATCTCTTTCCCGACTCTCTTCCGACGAACTGTTTCCTTTCTGCTCTTTGTACGCCTACGAAATCGCCGCCGGATCACTGTTGCGCGGTCGAAAGAGGTTCGAGTGGCTTTCGTACATTTTCTGAGGAAGAACGTCAATGATTTGCTCGCGATTAGCCCCCTGTATCTTCGTAGACCGTCTTCTTGCGCTCGCTTCCAGCAAGGCGCACCCGATGCTCGTTTTACTCGCTCGTAATAGGTCTCTGAACCTTGTAACTCCTTTTTCTGTAAGCAAATTGCCGGCCAACCACGGGAACAGACAAGTCCAACACGAAACGAAAGCACAGGTTTTTATCTTTTCATTGGCAAAAAGTTTCGCATACTGAAGGTTCTCGCGACGAGCTTCGTCGATCAGAACAGCTGCGGATCGATGGAAATTTGCTTTGAGAGTACATGCTCTGAACCGTTACCGATAAAGCGTGGGTTTTGGTGTTTTACAAGTTTCGACGATAGAAATTTTTAGTAGCAATTTATTCTTGGATTACTTCGCGGACTGATTCATTTATTGAATGGTACTCAATTGTTCAATTACAAATTGCTTTGGTTATAACTGCATGATTTCTGTTAAATTATAATTAATCGGAATTATCCACAAAAGTGTTCAACGTTTAACAAAAATTGTTTTAATTATTTCTGTTGCCTGTATATTCGAGAAATTGGATGACGCAATGAGGAACTCGTTTATCGTACCCGGACACGTCTTTGCACTCGAGCGGATCGCGAACTTGAGGAATCACTTAAGGGAGATCCTTTCGAGGCGTACGCTTTGCATATTACATTGTAATATCTCTTCCGGCGAGGTGTAAGGAGAACGCAAATGGTCAGGGGAGAAGAAAAAGTCCGGCGAAGATCGAATTTCTGCCGGGAGATCGTCGTACCGACGATATTTTACCCCTTATCCGAGGCAAAGAGACAGGAGCGAATCGGCCGTGACTTTATTATAGTCGCGTGGGTGTACCTGGTCATCCTGACAACTATTCGCGTGCACGCGAACAAATGCAGCGCGGCTTACACGGCTTCTAGAGGATTCGATTCCAATAGCTGTAACTACGTCCGAATCGTCTGATCTTGATCCAATAATCGTTTCAAGGAAATCAGACCCGTAGGTGTGACGTTCATTTTCTACCTCCGAGTGTTCTCGTTTGATTACTTCGGTTTCACGTGGGTGCGGTAAATTCGTGACGATCGAATTACCGAGGATAATTTTGGAGCATGAGTTAAATCTTGAGAGAAGAATAAAATATGGTGCTGTTAGTTTGGTTATCTCGTTGAACGAGAAAATCGCTTAAACGCTGAAATAAATGTTTCCTCTATTTTACGCTTCCATGCGTTGAAACCTTCTTTTGTCATGGAAACAGGGCGCAAATATTGTAGATGGTATTTATCGAATAATTCTCACGAGTAATTTGTTGCCAATATTAATAATTCATCCCTCGCATCCCATTCCTGCTTTCGCAAACCTCGGTTCCCACAAAACCAAGAATTCCTGCAATCATGACATAAAATAATAACTATACTACTCCCGAATCTTTCTCCTCGAAAGGTGTCCGCAAACAGTATGACTCTGCGAGGTGCGTATATCTGCCTGAGCCACTGCCAGAAACGAGAAATAAAAAAATAAAAACTCGAAAAAGAAAAAATAAAGAAGGAATAACCCAAGAGGAAGGGGAAGAAGGGGAAGAAGAGGAAGAAGGGGAATGACGAGTCAGGCCCGCGAAACAAAGTACCAAACTTATTGCTGCATTTTCCCTTTCGTAAATTCGCGGCAGCTTCGGCGGGTCGCATGGCAGCAGGACGATTTACAAAGCTGGACGCGTGTCTTTTCGTGCAGAGGAGCCGACCGTGGATTCGGTCGCAGCCCATTGGGCAGACTGGAACGACGGTGCCCACGCAATGGGCATCCATCAAGGGCCCAAACGGCAAAGGACTTTGTCGAGTAATGGCGACTCTACAAAAAGTTTCGAACGTACGGGGCAAGGGGAAAACACGCGTGGACGACGAGGAACGAGACCGAGGAGTGAGTGAAACGATGAAAAAGAAAAAGGAAGAGGGAGGAACGGGGACCCTGGGACCATTCTTAAGGGCCTCATAAAACCGGCAAAGTGCCACGCCGCCACCCACGTGCCTTCTCGAGAAGCGAGAAAATACGTCCGAGCTATAGCAAGACGAGGCAGCTGGTGTATCGACCGTGCCGGTCTATTTGACTTTTTTAATTTCGAGGATACTCGGCCACAGACGTATGTATACAGGCTGTCTGGACGGAAAGATTGCGCGTTGGGATGTATGATGGAGAGGGATGGACACGATAACGAGCGCTTTTCGACGCGAGAACAGCAAAATTAGCGGGTATCGCTGTGCTGAAGGATTCGCGGGTGTTCGGTTGAGTGATTGAATATGGTTGAAGTTGAGCAAGTTTGTAAATTTAATACGTGTGCTTCTTATGATGCTAAAAGCACGGGGATGCAGCGAATCGCGGAAGCATTTTGTTCCGTTAAATTGGTATTTAAAAATAAAAATGTGATAAATAAGAAATAAAACATAAAATCGAAGAAAATGTTTGAAAAAATAATTCCGTAGAGTTAAAGTGGATAGAAATACTTCTGCGATTCGTTGCATTACAAAATTTGTGCTCCCTTTAAACATCTCTAAGTTAAATCGTAAAGAGGTGGTTAAAAAATCGTAGATAAATTTTACGACTATTGGAAACAACTTGGAATCTTTTCAATTCTTAGGAAAACGGTGGCCCCGTTACTTCAACCTCGAGAAACTTATTGTTTGCTAACTTCTATTTGTCACTTGAAACGAATCGTCCGAGTGAGCCGAGCATCCACCTCTTTCAGGCAAGTGACCCTCGAGAAGTTCGCAACGGAGCAACGGGGCGCGTCAAATGTTCAAAAAATAGTGAATGAATCGCCACTACAAAGTCACTCGAGCAAGCTTTCCGGGTTTCGCTTGCTTCTTCGTCCAAAGTGTCCCTCGCAGTAGTCCATTGATGCCGACTCCAGGGATGTTGAATGAACTTCGCGTTTCTCGTCGACTCAAAACGCTATGCTTTTTGTTCGGTCGAGAAAAGGTACGAGGCGGTGAAAAATGTAAAGAGCACAGTGGCGAAATGTTGAAACGATTATACATGGTTAGATGCTGGCGCAGCTTTTCTTATACTTTGGACCGGTTTAAAATGTTTATGAACGAAAAATAATTGCTAAAGCGAAGTTAAACGGGGGGTGCGCAGAAAATAGTATCTAGATTGATTTTTTTACTTTTAGATTAACGNTCGTCCAAAGTGTCCCTCGCAGTAGTCCATTGATGCCGACTCCAGGGATGTTGAATGAACTTCGCGTTTCTCGTCGACTCAAAACGCTATGCTTTTTGTTCGGTCGAGAAAAGGTACGAGGCGGTGAAAAATGTAAAGAGCACAGTGGCGAAATGTTGAAACGATTATACATGGTTAGATGCTGGCGCAGCTTTTCTTATACTTTGGACCGGTTTAAAATGTTTATGAACGAAAAATAATTGCTAAAGCGAAGTTAAACGGGGGGTGCGCAGAAAATAGTATCTAGATTGATTTTTTTACTTTTAGATTAACGTGTTCTATAATACGAGAAGATCTGAAATTGAGAATTCTTAGAAAAGTTGTATATATTATACAATAATTTTAAGTGTTTCACGTAACTCTTCGGAATACTTTTAGGCTGCTGCGCTATCGAAAACATGAATTTTCTAAACTTTCAGTTAACGTTCCAGGTTCGTTGCTACACTTTACCATAGGATCGTAATACCAATATCAATCTCTCAATGGCCACTAAAATCTAGTCCAAGTATAGGAACGGTAGAAGTGCCTTTAGAAGAGGATAACTCGACTTCCCAATAGCACTTTCAAAGGATATCAATGAAAACAGCAATAACCTTTGCCCATTTCTCGAAAAGCCGCAAAATGGGAGAGGGACCGATTCTCTGGGCACTAGGCTGGACAATTACTTAGCCAATAAAAGAACGATGGGAGTCGATTCACCTCGAATCGTCGTACAATGTGTTCGTCACGGGCGAGAATTTCACTAGTTGCAACGAGAACCCAACAAAATGGTTGGCTGCAGATGGACCATCCGTCAAAGATGAACTTTAAGCATCAATGAACTCCAAAACTGGGGGCAAGTCTTATTCTGAATGACTTTTCATTCAAAACTCTTAGCCTATTCCGTTGAAAACGATTCTCAATTTTTGTCGCGAAATGGAAACCTAGCGTTCGTTAAAAATCTGTTGTATATAAATTTTTAACAAACGGAATCTCTGGCAATCAAAAAGAAGGATTCCTTAGAAGTTATGTGCAATTTGGTTCTTGAATAAAAAGAAATATCTATTAATAATAACAGTGGGCTTATTCGGTAGCAACATTTTTCGCAAGTAGAAAAGGAGAACCACTGGTTCTGAGAGACGCAGGGAAAAATCGAGAAGCATAATGTCTTTTGTAGTGACGAGCAATTTGAAAGTGCGACAATGGGAGGAACCGGAACGCCTTCTCGACTTCGCCGAAATTCGAGTGCACTCAACTTCGAGTTTCGTGACAATGCAAAGGCTATATGACCCTGCTAAAATCGTCGTTTACTATACACGACGTACAATACACTGGTCTTCCACGAGCCAATGATTTCAGATACAATACACTAGCAGTGAAACCATCGTATAAAACCAATTTTAATTCCAATATACAAAAACATTTATCACCAACTTATATTCCAACTTTAAATCTTCGGCTATGATAAAAGACCACGAAATAATTCTCTAATTCACTGCAATTTACATAGGTATGAAATCAATTCCACAAAGGAATTAATTATAAATTATTTAATTGCTAAACTTCAGTTCACCAGAACCATAAAATTTCTAACAACACTTGTATGCTTTCCAAGAAGATATAAAAATGTTGAAGAAAGAAAGAAGTTGGATGGCGAAAACAATGGCTCGATTTCTGGTGAGAAAACAGAAGGAACAAAAAATTCTATTCTCCTGTACGGTCCATTCCCCTAAGCGAAGATGTTTGGCATATTTGTCACATTCGAGTAATTCCACGGTGGTGTGCACCTGCCGCGGCACGAACCGACAACAGGACACCAAGAGGATTCATGGTGAACGTAGAGAATAGTAGGTAGCCGGCCACGCTTGTTCTTATTTGTTTGTTTCGGCCTCGTATCTTCGGGCCTAATCGCTCGGAACCAAAAACTCGCCGAATCTCACTGGAATTTTTGGGGCAGAAGTGGATCCTGATAAAAATCATCTTGACGTGTCTGACTGGCCCTCTCTCGTCGCTTTTGCCCACGTGGAAGAACGAAACGAATGAAACCACTCGTCGAGAGACGAATGTTCGCGATGCAATCGTCCGTGGAAAGTATTCGAGAAATATAAGAGAGAATAATGGTCGACTACCATTGCTTTTTAATCGTCCTACGATTTCTTTCGTAAAATTGCAAGCACATATTTTGCATTATTAATAAAATAGCTAATTAATCTTAATGATAAAATCCCTAACAGGACTTGTATCGAATGTTCACAATTCGTCTTTTCCCTCCCTTACATTTTTTAAAGAAACGAAAATTCTTATCCAACCATATAGTAAATTATTTATTAACATACTATGTCTTAAAGCGTATCAACTGGTTCTTTATCAAAACCTTTCGACAAACCGCCCTTAGACTCCAAGCTTAAACGGCCTAAAATTCCTCTCATCAATTCCCTACTCTAATCCACCTTCCAAAAACATCCCTTAACAAAACCTCCTCAACCCGGCGATATTTATCACAATTTACCCTTCAGCAAACCTCGACAAGAACCCTCTCGCCGATTTCTTTCTCACACGGTCGTGCGGCACCGGTTATTCGCTTCTCAGCGGCAGGAATTCGCAGGCTCGCCGTTTAAGGACGCCGATTAGTCTCGTTGTCCTAATCGGTCATGACGCGCGCGCGCGTAAAATAATTGCCGGCTGACAAACGCGCGGAATCCTATACCGCGGCGTGTCAGCCTCGATTATCCGGCATGCCGTGGTTTTATCGCGACAAATGCGAGTTTCTCTTGAACAGCGAGCGAGTCACCCGGTATTATGGGGCCTAAATCCCTGGCAACGAGCGAAGCAAATTATTCGGAATTCCCCGACCGGAGATGCCCGCCAAGATATACGCCGTGGCCGCTTCGTCGGTCTGCCCTCTCGGTCAGCCCGATAAATGCATTTGCGGTCACATTGTGCGATAACATACTACGCATACGCGATGCGGCAGCTTTAGCGAAAAGAGCTCGTGATTAAACCACCGCCGGACGACGCGACGAGGGAAGAAAAAAGCTTTCGACAAAGACCGTTTCAACCAAGACTCATTGGACATATGGCTTTGTGGACAAACAAATTTTCGTTTCGAGGCATATTTTGCGGGAACTTGGGAGTTGACGCGAGATGGTTCGTTGGACATGGGGTGTTTGAGATTTTTATGTACCGTTGTTCTTTCTTGATACAATTTTCATATTATTACTTCATTGTCTTCGCGAGTGCCATTAGAACACAATTTATTAATTACAATACAAGTTATTCTGGAATCTTCTAACGCAAAACCAATCAACGTCTCAACCCTCCAACCTTCCATCTAATTTAACGCATTACATCCAACCCGTTCGCCAAGCAAAGAATCCCATCCTTTCTAAATCAAAAACGCACCGTTCACCTCCCACAGGGTTCCCTCTGAATCACGAGGCCAAAAGGGAGCAAAGGAAACGCGAGTGGGGTTCCCGAGGGCCGTGTTCGATCTTTCGTCTACCCTCGGTAGATCCTTAATGACTTGTACAAATGAAGTTTCGGTAAAAAGGAAGACGAACAGTTCTGGCGCCCACGGTGCAAACGGCAGCCACTTATCACGACCATGATGGAGCCTTGAAGAAGCCAAGAATGGGAAGAGGATTGAAGTTCAACATCGTTTCCATCTACGAGACTCCATTTCACGGTATAACGTAACCTGCATCCTCGCCGAGATAAAAGCCTCCAACTGGCTAACGAGATATACCTTCGTTTATTTTCCCACTTAGACCGTTCAACGACGAAACCTGTCGGTATTGATACGGAAACGATTCGACAAGCTCATGATGAAGACCTTAACGCCGAAGTGAAGCTACGCCTTTCAGAGCGGATCATATTCTGAAAGCTGGTAAGTTTGTAGCGGTGCAGTTGTAATTGCTGTTCGATTGCAACTTTGGGTAGTTTCATTGGTTTTGTAAACGTGAAGGTGCTGGACATGCTGACACGCAGATTTATAAAATTAAAAATAAAATATATACGAAACTATGCTAGAAAGAAATAAAGTCACGCGAAAGAACAAAATCAAAAATTCCATTGAAACAAGGATTACAAATCTCGTTAATTATTATTGAAACGCTATCAGAAACTCTGACAATTCCACGACACAGGTTAAAGAAGATAGATTTTCGGTAGAAACTATAAGAATTGACGGAGGCTGACATGTGTCTACAAGACCGGAACATCTTCATAAACTTCAATCTCTTCTTCGCGAGTCGACTGGTTCGCCGAAAAACTCACGGTCTCCCTGTGCGCGTTAATCCAATACTAGTTTTTACAAGGTCCAGCTTCGAGCGACGCTCATTGTAAATCGATAGGTTGCTCGTCGATGAATCCGCTGCACCGCGCAAAAACCGAATCCGGCTCCTTTCGTCAAGGAACCAGACCGCCGAACGAAGAAACGTTTCCCAGGCTCCTCTGATATTACGGAATTCACCAGGACAACATCATTCGTGCAGCTGCACCGTATCTCGGAATCGAAGTCGAGAACAAATTTCGTCTCCTACGTGAGTAGCGATGAGATCAAGTTAGATTTCACGATCGAACATATCATATGGTTAATTCTTGCAATTATTCTAATGTTTGTTTTCTAACGGTCCTTTTTTTAGTCTATACATGTATTAAACAACAGTGGAATTAATGAAAACTATTTGCATTTTTTACTAATTCTAGGCGAGTTTGGAAAATTAAATTTTCGACCTCTAAAATTGTAAAATTTCCACAATTTTCAATAAAAAAAGAAAGATATTTAGTTCTACGAAGTTCTATCGCTATCGAATAATTTTTCCAATGTAACAGAAGACGTATGAAAAATTGTAACGACCCCGATCAAACTTTGATCCCACTCGCGATACACTCGAGTCCATCACTCCGCTCGAACTATGCGATATTTCTCGTTCCACTAAATATACCGTCTGTCAATGATCGATGCAACGATGAGCCACAGATTATTATTGCTAACGATCACCATTCTCTGTCACGGTTCTTATTTATACGAATCTTGAAAAATTGAAACGATCCTTCCCTGTCATTCGTTTCCGTTTCTGCTTAAAAACGACGTTTCTTCGTAGCCTCCCCTTCTAGCGCGTCAAGCTAAACGACGATATAATGTAGCTCGAGCTTGAAGGAAGGGGAGTTCCCGATCCAGAACCGCAAGCGAGCAATTCGTATACAAATGCGATACTTAAGTGGCGACACTTCATAACAAGGCGATTCGAAAACTGGTCCGGAAGCGAGCTCCCCTATCTCATTTCGCCCCAAGTGGCGCACAGACTGACAACTAGGGGGACACGGTGTTTTTTTTTCTTTCTTTTCTTTCATTGTGTTACCATCAGTAGCAAGTGTAACGGATTCGATGTACGCTCGAGGGGTTGAACTATTACCTGGTGAAATGTACTCTGGTTGTACCTCTGTCAACGAACAGCGAATGAACGATCGCTAGCCACGGTTCATGGTTATTTTCGATTCTTTGGTCTTTCTTCGTTTCGATACAAAGTCAAGTAGGTAATTGCTTGAATGAAACTATTACTCATAAATTACTATGGTTGGTATATGATTGTTTCAAGATGGAATATGTGGCGACTAACTTTCAGTAAAATTTGTCTAGAGAAAACGTTAACGTGTGCCTTGAAATTCTATTGAAACGTTATTAAATTTTACATTACGTTAAGATATTGAAGAGAACAACCATGTATAATTTTTATTAAGTATATAAAAAGGTTTCTTACTCCAAGCAAATAAAAATAAAGAAAAAAGCTTGAACATTACAATACAGGAATAAAATGACAAGGTTCTGTTTCAAAAGGGCTACATATTTTACGCTCTGTTCGTAACACGTTTCGCCGCGAAGTGAGAATTGTCACGTGCTCCGTGAAAGAAGATTACCCCACTCGAAGAACGAGTTTCGTCCAGGTAATTTCACGTTTGATAAATGATTCGGATATTCAAATAATTTCAACCCCAATTGAACCAGCTGGCTGCTGTTTACCGTCATCCTTTTCTTCTTTTTTTTCTCAACAAGTGTAACGGACGCGAATACATTGACCACGTTTCCTTTCATGAAAAGTGTCACGCACACGCGCTGATAAAAACTTCGACTTCGTTATAAATTCGAGTTACTCTACAGACTTTTGTACATTAACAGTTAAAATATGAAATGATTTATTGAAGCACGTGATCTCGGTATTAATTAAGTTCGACCTGTTTTTCTATATAATTTACAGGGCCTCAAAAAAATATTTCACAGCATCGCAAACATACTTGTGTAACTTTGTAACTGTTAACTGTTAAACTCTTCCAAGTTCAACAAAGTCTAAAACGCCAAAATTTTGTTCACGCTAAACGCAAATTTATCCAAAATTAAACCTTAACGTTCAAAGTATCTCGACTTTTAAAACGTTTCATAAAAATTTCAAAATTTTTCATGTACTTTAGAAATTTTTTGTTCAACTAAGAATAACCGGTTAAATTACAGGAGAAAAACGGAGCACGTAAGGGCATTGAACAAATAAACCTATCCGGTATATTAATTGCGATAGCGAAGCTCATTCTGTCAGAGACACCTTCCTTTCCTTTACGGTGAAACGCTGAAAAATGACCTTGCGGCGTCGGCGTCATTAAGCTTCATTTACAATCCACACCTCATTATAATACAGCGGCGCACTGACACTGGAGGGGATACCCCTCAAAATTAATTCGGAAAAAGCAGCTAACGACTAGCGGCGTCGACGACACCGAGAAAAAATTGCTTTTGCAGCCAGCAGCGGCTAAAGGAGCGGAGAGATGCGTGCTGCCGCTCCGGTCTGAGCAATCGCTCATGATTTCGTTGGTTTTTGCTCATCAATTCAAGCCACGCCGCTCCTTTTCCAACCCTCCTACCGTGTCTTCCAACGATAGTCTCTAACTACGTTCACGAACATTCGAAACACTCCGCTTTTTGTAACCTGGACCTATTGTCCCATGTATTTGTGATTGATACGTCTACGTGGAATTGTCTACGGTTCTTTGTATGCATTAAAAGTATTGTCATTTCAATTACAAAGTTTGTTCCTGGAACGTGAACATGTCTTTTGATATTTTTTAAACACAATTTCGTAGCTGAATTATATAAGTTGTTCCAGCTGGAAGAAATATTTTGAATATAGTTATTTGTTGAAAAAAGTCCAGGTTAATATTTAATGTCTCGAATAGATAAAGTTCGACAACCCTTGGCTTCGCAAACACCTGATCACACAAATCCGCAGACTTTTACCGCACAAAACGACGCGCGTTGAAACGAGAATGCATTATTACGCAACGAGAAACGGGCAGCAACCCTTTCGAGAGCTCAGGTGGTTGAAAACGATTGTCAGACGGGCCATTCACACCCCGAAGCAACTTTGGTGGATATTCATAAGTCCTTCTGGACATGTGTCCTTTCTCACGACACCGTGAAGCGATCACGCTGTATTCTGATTTCTTATTCAGATACGCCGTTGTCCCTTCCTGCACCGGTTATGGCCCCCCGTGGATTTGGATAAACCCGTTTAATTGAGATCATCCTTACGCGTCAAACAGTCGATCTTCGATCGGATTGAAAGCCGGAAAAGGGGTGAAACGTGAAAAAAAAATGGTTACACTCGAGGGGGTAAGAACAAAATATTATATTTGTGTGGAACGTCACCGACGAATGTAGATATTATTTTTAACCGTTTTTTAAGCGAAATTCATAAAACGATAGTCGGTTAGCAAACATTTTTTAATATTTACGATTAGAAAATTAATTCATTAAAATTTCCTCGAAAGTACCGTTTAAAAATCAATAATCTTGAAAATCGTTCAGTATCACGATTTTATATTGATTTATTTATGTTTTATTGCATCACCGATCACGCAAAGCATGATATCATAGCAAACCCTTGATTCCTCGAGCTTATTCACGAGATCGCGATCATTCGTATCGATCTTCGTCCTTTCACCAGCATGGCGCGATACCTTCTCATTAACTCGATCCGAAATAAACATATCGGATCGTATGGATGGCGTGTCACGTAGAAACGTATCATTCTTAAACGACATAGTGAAAGAGCAAGCGAAATTGAAGATGTCAGCTACGTCTAGACGCTGTCTCGTCAAACTACCCGCGTCGACACTTTATCCAATTGGCAATAATAAGTGTCATTGCCGCTGTCAGCAACGGAAATGCATATTATCGTGCAACAAAGCATTATTTAGTTAACGCGAAGAGGAAGCCACCGAGTTTTCCAATCGACAGTTTGACCGATTTCTTTAAATTCCTTTCTCGGATTTAACGCGAACGAGAGTCCACAATGTTGCTTGACGATTGCGAAAGTTGTGAATGGAATTCGAATCATTTTGCGGATGAATGCTTCGTAAATTAACGCGATATACCCTCTAGAAGTTTAACGATGAGAAAGCGTCGAAATTAAAAAATTTAATACGTGAATTCGTGTCTCCGAAATTTTCAAAATGACCATCATTTTTTCGCAAACACCGTACACCATCGCCAGAATTCCCGAGCTCGTTTACGGTCAATAAAGCCGCTGAGATTCCAGGATCGCAATTAAACGACGCTCTGGCCAACGTGTCACCCCTTTACTGTCCAGCTCGCCGCAGTGCCATAACGGTTTATAGTACTCCATACGACTTTAGGCGAGACAACGTACTCGCGTACAATCGTTCATGCACACGCACAACTATTATAAACGTGTCACAGTCGAATATGGGATTTCAATGATAAAATGTTTCGCATGTTATCAGGAAGCGTAAAGTATTTATCGATGGCTACCATAATAGTTACCAGAGAAGCCTAATACGGAATAGAAGAGACACGTACGTGTCTCTGTAAAAAGTGTCCATACTCTCGGACTCAATGGCAGATCCCATAGGAATTATTTTTATAGACTGAATTCCGCAGCAGGGAAGACTCTATGGTTAATGCAACAAACCTACGAAATAAAATAAAATAAAACTCTTGAATTCTTATGCAAATCTATTTTCCACACCTGTGTATCTTCCACCATTCTTTACAATCAATTTTCCATAAAACTAAACGATCCTTCCCTAACCATCGTCTCATTTTTGCACGAAAGACCACCCATAATCGCTGAAGTACACGGGTACCTTCTGTCCCCGAAGTATCATTAAAATCAATCTCCTCAAAAACGAATCTTGATACCAACAAAAACCACTTTACAAATTTCTTCTCATCTTCAACCCTTAAAAAAAAAAGCCAGCCTACTCACAGTTAGGTAGTCATTATAATCGCAGACTGCGCGTACATCTCGAGAAAAAAAGGCGAAGTCACGGGAGACACTTTCCGGCTCGAATTATAGCCCTCTAAAGACGTAGGCACCTGTCGTGATTTACAGTCACGAAATTATGGTTACACGATCGGCAACGATACGGCTCGAACGCGCGCGCAGAGTCATTATCCGCCATGGTCCCCCACGAAACCGCGAGATATACGATCGGTCGCGAACTCGAGCACGAATCGCAGACACGAATCCTCGTGGCCAAGAGGGCGGATTTAAAGCGTGTTAAGTTGCTGCGAATAACACATGAATTTGACAAATTTCTGCTGGAAAATAAGGGGCTGTGTGACAGGCTCCGCCTCGAGAGGGCACGCTCGCTATTATTAAGCTGTGCGCTAGCCTTACGAGGTATTGCTTTTATTCGTTAAAGGATTCTGTGTGGATGTTGGTACGAGGGCGTAGTTGAACGAACGTTAAGAGATGCGTTGAAGGTATTCGCGAATTTTTTCGATAAATTGTGAAGCGATAAGGTTACAAAAATGGAATTGTTTTAAAAAATTAATAGAGCCATACGTGCCGGTGTTACTAACATTTTAGAACGAAGTTGATCGTATCCACTTAACAGTATCGCGAAATCAAATTTCACAGGATGCAATTCATTTATTGCGATTGAGGCGATGAAAAATGAGAGGCCTACTCAAATACTCGCAAATGTATTAACAAATGTACACTCGCATCAATCAAGCGCTATAACCACAAACCTAAGGCAAGACGTTACACGAAAAAGCCTCTCCTTCTTGAGTTCTTACTACGTTCACCGTTCTACCAGCGATTCATCAATTCCGAGCGAGCGGAAAACCGTGTGATTGCGAGATCTCACGAAGACTTCCATCTTCTCCGAGCACACCAACGTTCCCATGCTTTTTTCGATGGAGACATAATGGAAAAATAATGACGCCTTCCTACGCTCGATGCGGAACCGCAGGCTTAATAAATAACGCGGGTAACAGGTTGCGCGGACCAATCTCGCACACGCGAGGCGGAATTTAACATACCGAGAAACAACGTGTAACTCGCGAGCGAAAAGCCAGCGAATCGAGCGACAACGGCCTAAACGAGAAACAGGAAGAAGAAGAAGAAGAAGAAGAGGAAGAAGAAGAAGAGGCAGAACCTAAGGAGCCAGAAAAAAAAGGAGGAGCAAGAATAAAACAGGAACAAGAAGAACCGCGTATATCTCTCCAAAAAACAAGAAAAACCGACGATTTTATCACCGGCGTTCGGCCTGGCACGCGGTATACGAATACTGACATTTTTTCAATGATATCTTCTTACTCCTCCCAATTTGTAATGCAAGTCTTAATAAATAAAGTCCTCCGCGCTCGGGGTTCACCGCTTGTAAGCCGAGAAGATACGCGGACTAAGATTAACAGAAGCAGAAGAGGGAGGAGGCAGTGGTGGTTGATGGAAGAGTGGGACGCAGAAAGCACTGAAAGAGGAGAAGATATTCTGGTTCGAGGCAACCGGCCTGTGAGACCGAGACGAGACGAAGACGAGGACGACAACGAGGAAGAGAAGAGAGAGCGAGGAGAGCGGCCGCGTAATCTACGTTTCCATCTCGTGGCGCGCGCGTGTCCGTCGAGATTCTCATCCTCGCCGGGGCCCCCATCCACGGGGCCCCGTGAGACGAGGCCACCTGCCGGCTAAGGGGCCCCGTCACCCTTCCCTCTCCTTCCGCCACTCCCCTCCACCTTTTTCCCTTCGTCCTCTATCGCTCGCCAACGAGAAGAAGCTACGGTAGTGGGGACAGTTCCATGGGGCCCTACAGGGAACCGCCTCACCCCTTTTCCAACCGAACGCACCGCTATACAGCATTCTCGCGTTATGCTGCTCGAGCCTGGTGATTCTCGCGAATGATTACGCGGTCTGAATTTCTGCTGGCCCGCTGGGAATTTTGGGGGACATCACCGTGCTCGATTGGATGGACTATTCGAAGCATGATCGGTGGATGGACACCGTGGGTTCAATTAAAGTTCGAATAGGTTTGTATGAATGTGAATGGGATTGGGTAAGAGCGATATTGAGACCGTTTAATTGGGGTAAAGTTTATTCGAGAGAAAGTTGGGAAAAATATTTCGGAAGGTTTAAATAGGTAAGAACTGCTAAATTATATATTGGCATTTCGCGAGACAGTTGTCGACCACGTTCGCGTTATCTAGTCATTTAAGAGTAACGGAAGTATCCGAAAAATTGCAACAAATATACACGAAATTGGGAGAATATGAAATTCATTGACCACCAACATCTCCAACATTATCAAGCTCACGGATAAAAGGAAATTCTTTTTAACCATCATCTTCTTTTCATCGTTCCAATTTCCCGTCTCTCGATGCTACATTTACCTTTTCGTTCCAGGTTACAAGCTATCGCAACTATCCCCCATACAACAAAGAAATCTCTGCAAATAAAACGATCTACGAGGCACGTTCGGTAGCGCGATTTCACGGAATAGCCGATCGAAATGCCAGCGAGCGCTGCGATCGATTCTCCGGCAAGTAACGATCAATTTACTAATATCGGCGTCTGTATGGAAGAAAAGGCAGCTGGCCAAGAGCTGACCACATTGCAAAGGAAGACCATAGATTATATAGCCCTAGATAATGCTCCGATAATTTGCGCGGGTAATTTCCTGGCGCAGGTGATAATCTCCCACAGCGATAATCCGCGAGAACGTGACACGGCTTACGCCGTCACGTAACAGTGTTCCTCTTCCTCTATTCAACGACGTGGAAGCCGTTCGAAGATGCTGGACTCTCGATTTCGAAGGCTCGTTGAAAATCATAAGGGGGGTCCAGAGTGTATTCGTGGCAGGGGAACCCCCGCTAGGGTGACCCCGGGCACCCAACGCAGTAAATCCCCGTAGTCGTTCGAGAAACGCGAGACCCGTAAATTACGTACTTTTCTCATGCAGAAAGGATCGCGTTCAGGTGCAAAGGTCGGCTGAAATAATGACGGCGTGCCCGTGGAGATGATCTATCCCGTAATATCTTATAGCGTAGCTCGCGGTCATCACGTGGCGTTCAACTGGCTGTCTCTCGCGAGCTCCTTTAAATAAGCTTCCTGTATTTTCGAGACTTCGTGCGAATATGTAAGATTTGATTAAAATACGCTGGAGTGAAAGGGGTGGAGTGCGCTGGGAATGAAAGGTAGGATCAAATAAGGTGAACGAACCTGAGGAGAGATTGGTTTGTATCAGTGATTTCGTACAGAAACTTTTGTTAACTATGAGGAGGAACTAATTGGTAATTAAAGTCGATGATAGTGTGAAGAGAAATTGAAAAGAAATTGATTGTAGTAGGAAGATCGAAAGAAACGATCTAACCATTTTCTATTATATTCGTATCGTATTCCATTGTCGTGTAATTCTTTCACATTTTCCATGTAAAAATTGAAATTGATATTACTTTAAAATTAAAATAAAAAGTGAACGATCCTCTTCAAAATGGATTCTGAAAATCGTCTTACAACGATACCTATCTCAGCTCCGAATATAGTAAATCTTCCCCACTTGCTACAAAGTGTTAAACCCTCTCGCTTTGAACCGTCCACGGTATCGAACACTGCATGACGCGTTTACACTCATTCACCGTGGTGCAAAGCGCATTCGTTCGTCGTCAACGAGCAAACACAGCCGGTTTTCGTGACTCGAATGCGTACCAGTCTATTTCTCCAGTTTTTCTCCGACGAAAGAACGAGGCACACGTCTCGGCTCTAACAAAACGACGTTACTTCCCGTCGCGTGGGTCCGCCGTGGTGCAGCGATGCACCGCGAGAACCGAGTGCATTCACACGCGGCTCCCTCTTCGACGCGGCACGAATGAATGAAATCGCGTAAATATTTATAGAACGTCGAGACACGACGAGGGCCGATACGAGCGGATGCCGCGCGAATTGCTCGTTTTGTCCTGTGTTTACAATTCGATTACAGTCATGTCGACGAGCCCTGGCCGATCGCCACTGTTCCTACAAAAATTTCTTAGATGAATAATCACCTAACGAAGTCCTAGAAATAAAGAAATTCTTTGATCAAAATTCATTACTAATTTTATTTTCTATACTCGTAAATTGCTTTCTAATGTAAGGTCGCGAAAAGGAAAAATTTAATTACGGTCAAGCGTGAAGAAGAAAAAAGAAAAAAGGTAATTCTGAATATTTTCACGCTAAAGAAAAAGATGTATCATCGCTCAGCACGTGACACCTGCCGCTTTCCACAGCTATGAAACTCGACGTTTAATAATAAGGCAAAAATGAACTGTATAGCAATTTCAGGTCAGTTTCTTTCGTCACGTATCTCTCTGGTTACCGTGCCAGCTTAACAGTTCGTTCGCGTGAACATTTTTTTCCTTCGTTGCCCGCCTCGTGCCTCATCTGATGACGTGACATCGCGATTACATGGGAAGAAGGGTACCGTAGGTGATCACGAAGGTTATTTCTCATGAAACGTGCACTACTATAGATGCAACCCCTATATTCCTCGAACTGGGCGACAAAAATTGCGCGTGACCAGTTCGAAGGTAAGTTGATTCGAGTTTCGATCGATACTTAACCAAACATTACTTTCAATCGTTCAAAGAGCAAAGAAATTCTATCTGTCTGAAGAAACTCTTTGTCACGGTCTTCAATAAACGATAATGAACGATGAAAAAAATATTTGCGTTCCGCTGAAGAGGATTTTGTATTCATTTTCCCTTTGACACCGCGTATGAAAAGGCTGCGCGAAGAAAGACCGGGTGGCAAGGAAATATGTAAATCTTTTTCCAGAAAAAAATCCATCCTAATCCTTCCGCCACTGACTGATTGGTGTATGCAAATTTCTTAATGACGGATCAGCCGGAATACCGCTGAGACGTGTGACGTCATGCTGCGCCGAGTAGGTATCAAAATGATTTTGATAAATTCGAACGTTAGATCCCCCTTTTTCGTGGCACCGAGGAGGCTGCGGCTCATCTATCAATATTATACGAGCCGTGGGAAGAAGACACGGGATAACTCCTTTATTTGTATCTCTAATCGACTCGAATCGGCCGACGAGAAGCTGTTCGAGTCAAGAGACACGCAACCGACCGAGCCTAGCATTTGCAATCCGAATGTTCGTTACCTAACATACAAGAGAGTAAGAATTAACTCTTTATAACTGGATCTTACATTTATCAGACTGCATAGCAAAAAAATGAACTGGACTCGAGGGAAAAGTCAAACGCGGTAATCTCTAGATTCATACCACGGATAATAAAACCATGAATCATCCAGAAACCACCGAGTCAATACCCGCTAACAAATAGCCATCCACCAACAATTAGATCAACGCGAGCGTGCGCATAAATCATTCCGCTTAATCAGCTCCCGATCAAGCTCCTCCTTAGACCCCAATACCAGCGATCTTTCAACAACGGCCGAATCGATCAAAGACAAATACGTGCATCAAATCGTCAGAGACAGGATCGACAAGATCTACGAATCAGTGAAGCGACCGGTCGAATCGGTCCAGACGACCAGCAGGAATGTAGAGCGATGCCACGTGTATCGCCGATACGTCTCTCCATTTTTAACCTCCGGAAAGAGTATAAATACCGTTTCTGTTTTACATCGGAGAAGAACAGAGCGTACGGTCGTGAGAGATCGACACCGATATTCTAGGGAGCCTCGTAGGTGACAGTGATTTACATTTGAATGAGGTGCTTGGCCCCGGGGGGGAAAAACGGACCCAGAGTGCAACGGGGAAATAAAGGGGTGAGAAAAGAGAAGGGAAAAGCAAATAACTCGAGGATCGGTCCGAAGTCATCGCATACTAATAGACGTCTAATTGCGGTTACCGCAAGTTTTGACTCGTCAGTACAAATATTTATCTTCATCCCTGCGTGCATTCACGCACAGCGTGGAGCGCTCTAAGGCGCCGATCGCGCTATCGATGCATATAAATGCATTAATCTTGATCGGCGAGCCTTCGAGCATGGTCTGTTCCGCGTACGCACGTATTCATGCCACGTACCACTGTACACGGGGTGCTCGGTCAATATTTAAATTATTGCTATTGACCAACGGGGTGATTAATGGACGATGTCCCCATGGAAAACCGTGGGTTTTTGTCAACGTAGACTCGTCGATTTTGAGATTCCTCGTAAAAGTGCTTTGGAGGCCATGGAATTTAAAAAAAAAAAAAAAAAAAGGAAAAGAGGATTGAAATATTTGCTAAGCATTCTCGTACATAGAAAAACGAGAATAGAGATGACGTCCGCGCTACGATCATTTATCAAACTTTCAATGATTCGTCGGACGAATGAAGAAGCAGTCTACGAGTGAAGAGGTAGTTTAATTGAAACGTCTTCGAAGGAATAATTTTGGTGCGCGGAACGCTTCGGAAAATTTGTGTCGATTCGTGGGAATCAGCGTACGAAATATTAAGATTTAGAGAAGGAAAGAAACAAAAAATGGATATCTTATCATAATTAAATTTCAACTCTCCTAATAATTAAAAATCAATCGACTCCAATTTCACGAACATGCTCGTTGCCTCGATCCAAAGAAACAATGAACATTCTCCTACAACAAACCGATCATACGCATCACCAAATCGGTCTGCCGTTGCCTTGACCAGAATATTCCTATAAGCTCGCCCACACGAATATTTTCAAGTATCGGGGCGCGATCTTAACACCGTCGAGAGACAATCGTTCGACGAGACGTTCTCGGCAATATTCCAAGAAAACCTACCACCGTACGAGTCTCGTGCTCGCGCATTTCGTGCTCGTATATCTGCGACCGTTCCGCGGACGAAGCTCCATGGTGAACACGGAACTTTATCGTCGACCGTGCACAGCCCATGGCGACCGCCCTCGCCGTTTATAGATGTATAGTCGGGCGACTTTTTATTTTTTTATTTTTTTCTCGACAGACCAGCCACGAGCATAGTGTATTCGAGTGGCCAGAGTATGCATGCAGCAGGCATGTTACGCGGTAGCAACCGAGGGCCATGTCCGGGTCAATGTTGCATACCTGTAAGATGCACATCGATGCACATGTATGCACCGGTAGACTGCCTTCGCGTAGCTACGCCAGAGGATCGTCGGGCTGCTCGAGGAAATTTGCCCATTTATAGATCGCTACTTAGTTTTATTATATCGCAGTTATTGCTAACTAGAATGCGTGTACGTGCGCACGATACGGAGTAAGAACTTGCCACCTATATTGCTGGATTATTTGATGGCAATGACCTTCGTTTCGAAGACAAGAATTTTTCATATGAATTTTTACGGAGTAGATACGAACTAATAAGTTTACAAGTTTACTATCCCATCTGTGAGAAAAATTTGACTCTCGCGATTATACCGTATAAAATACTAAAACACTGAATTCCACTTTCTACAATAAAAATACATCATATTCCACACAACTCAGCTAAAAACATAAAAATTTCACAGTCACTCCTCGTACCTCCCAGAGGACATTGGCACGCCACTCGAAAAGGGGAGAAACCATGATGTTCCAGAGTCGTGTGCGTGTACGCCACTGTATCGGCGTCCCTTGAGGATTCGACGAGATCTTTGAAAATCAACTCTCGAAGGGAAGAAGACACGGGCGGCTCGAAACGATCGAAGGAAGGATCGACTCGACGAGGCGAGCGCAGAAAAAGCTTGCATTGTCGATGCGCTCCCGGGACCGTGGACCCTGTCAGCCATAACAAATTGTGACTTCGGTAGCCGGACGCGGTGTTGCGGCCGCGGCACGGTCACGTGATTAATTGTAACGTCGTGACCGCATGGACGGTCGATTTTTTCCACGAAATTATTTGCATGTCAAGGCGGATTGATGGAAACCCAGGAAAGGCGAGCGCGACCGTGGAGTGTGGATCTGAATGCAATGCGCGACCACGCATGTGTACGTATACAGAGGAAGAGAAGGATCGAGCACAGGGGCAAGAAATTCCCATTCCTGCCTGGATATTTAACTTTCAAATGCGCCGCCCGATCAAACGCGCCACAGCGGACGCGCGTACCATGGAGGCCAGATTTTCGAGAGCGCATAATTTCCGCTTGTAATACGAATTTCCGTGATGTCGCTACTCGATAAGCAGTGCAGCCTTCGCTTCTACCGAGAATCGCGAATTAATCGACAGGAAGAACGGACACCGAAAAACTTTGCACGGAGAAAAACATGGGAAGGCGAGAGGTTTGAAACATTTTTAAATTGCAACCGAAGAAAGGAAACTGAAGTTACCGAAGGGCATCGTAGGTTCGAAAATAATTTATTTTGCATATTAATCGTAAGCGATAAAATTTCCAATCTAAACCTCCATAAATTTCTCACTGTTCCTCCAAGATTCATTAACTTAGATTCTTTTCTGCACACCTATCAATTATTGGACGCTACGTCGAAAAAATAGCAACAAAAGTCGATTTACATCAACGAATACCAAGGAAATGTAGAATCATCGAGTTGAACGCAAACACCAAGATGGTCCACGCGACAGCGAACGATGAAAGAGGCACGCACGCTTCTGCTCCGCGACTGCCCTTCGATTTCTTGCGCTATTGGCGCACAGCCGAAGATTCGGGGCCCATAAAGAACGGCCGGAAGACAATGCAACGACACAACTCACAAAGAGACAAAGCCCCCAACTGGCGGTCGGCCACGAAGATGATATCACATGCTTTACGATCGTTCCACGGATACTTTATGCCCCACTCCGCCCTCTCCCGATGCTTTTCGACGTGTGCTTTGCGTTTCCTTTAGGCTCTCTCTTGAGAAAGAGAGTCGCCAACGCTGCTTGATATAGGAATATGCAGATGTCGCGTGATGAAATATCCTCGCCGTTGGCCCTTCTTTCTTCCTTCGTTGCCCTTGCCCTTACTTCGCCACTTCGTCTTCTTGTTTTACCTTGCCTCTCTTCGGAAGGCGAAGGAAGTTACGCGCACCCCTCGACCGCCCTAGCGTTCTCCAAGGACCTGACATTTCTATTTATAAGAGATGTTCGCGACCACTCATCACTGTGGCTGTATGGAACACGATTTACGAATGTGTTGACCTCAAGTTATGTAATTACGCGGCTTCACGGTGATACTTTGTATGGAAATGTAAGAAGAAGAAATACCAGGAAGAGGGAAGACGTTAGAGTTGTGAATGCATCCTATTGATTAGCGTATAAGGGCTGTTTCAGAATATCGAAGCTAAACTTCTATACACATAACCCTTTAAAAATTCATCACAAATTCAGAGATGTACCTGACGCTTCGAAAACACATTATAAAGTCAGAAATACAACTATGGTTCCTTTCAAAGTACCATCGTGACAAACGTATAACGATACGGTAAAAATGGACGCTAACAATTGGAAACGGCATCGTACACATTAATTTGCACACGACCGTGCGTACGATGTGAATCATCGGTTCTTTGACGGTCGCCGTTCATGTTCCCCTACAAAAAGATTCGCGGCTCCGCGATCCCTCAATCGATTCTTCAATAATGAAATTCCACGGTGACGTTATCGTGTAGGAAATGAGTTACGTGATTGTCATACGTCCTGGGAGTACTATAGCGAGATGTCGAACGTCCTTTCGAGGTTGCTGCTGGTTGCTGCTGCTGTCTATTGTAAGCTGTCCAGACACGGAGCGCTTGGGAATAAGATTCGTGATGGAATTCATCGCGACTGTCATTGTTCGAAACGTTTGATCGGGAAGACAATGATGGAGGGATGGGTTTCAGGCAGTCAGGGGTTCTCTCGCTTTTTTTATCTCGTACAATTTTGCTTTCGTCCTATGAAATTTTATTTAACTTTGTTAACGTCAATTCCAACTAAAAAATCAACACCGTCGAGCTATCTTAAAAATTAGTTCAAATTTGCAGCTGAGTCCATACTGATCCATAGTATTCGAAAATAACTTCCAACCATACTGTCTACCAGTATGGAACAGAATGTTTCGTTTAACCCTAATTACCAACTCCGCATCTGCTTCAGCCCAGATGTGTCCTTAATTTTACCGTTCAAAAATGATAAATTGGAAAAGCGTGTGTCGTTAAACTTTCCACTTTCGTGCGTGAAAATCCTCTCACCAAATACTTTCAGACAACGAAATCTACTGTCCATCGAGCACATCGAATGACAGAACAATCGACACAGCAGTGTTACTCTGCAAAGTTAGAGATAACAAACATTTCCTTTCGACTGAAGTAGCATCTACTCCAAAGGATCCATTTAACGAATAATCGAGACTACGCTTCCTTCTCGAGTGCGGCGAAAGAGAGGCCTCTCAAAGGTCTGGCAACAATGGATCCTCATCGTTCTCCCTTGTGATTCGATATGCGTTTGATGGACGTGAAGATGGCCAGGCTTTCTTTAACCTCGCTCTCCTCGTATCGAGAGCCCCTTTTTTACCAACTATCAGTGAGATATCACCTGCTGCTTGGAAAGCCAACCTCGAAATATTGAGGCACACTGTTCGATACTGACGCGCCACACGCGTGACTTCTGAGATGAAATGCCTTAAGAAGATGAAATAGAACGACGAGTACCAGAAAAATAGTTCTCTTGGAGCTGCTTCTTCCAAATATTCTTATTCTTCCAAATATAATTTTTCTGTTCCTTTAGGCACCTCGTACGATACAAAAAATTCGAGAAAAAAAATTGTATCAAACGTTTCTACTATCTACAAAAAGAAAAAGCGAAGTGACTTGGTCAGTGTTCGATTAAGTCATACAACCTTATCCCAAGAAGCGAACTTCCGGTTGCAGAAACGAACCGAAATACGCTCGTAAGTCAGTCGAAGAGCTCCGGCTGTCGCACGTCGACCGGCGTTGAATTTATTAAACTACTCTTAATGCAGTGCGCCTAGTAACGCGGAATAAACGACCGTGACCGGCTACTCGATACTCGTTTGTACACCCACGCGACTTGCTCGACTCGAGCCAACTCGACTACGCAGCCTCGTGCGACAAGGCGCGGCGAAGTGAGATATCTAAGATAGCTGGAGCAAGATCAGACCTCGATCGGTCAGCATCATTATTCTCTAGACCGTAAAAGGTGCGATGCCACTGCGCCAGAAAATACAGAAGCTGTCGCCGCTAAGTAGTTCGCCCACGCGGTGCGAACTATCGTTCAAATCCTTCTTATATCCCGGTCTAACGACCTAGCGATTGTGAGACTTCCGATCGATTTCTTGTCGCGTCTTGTGGCGCGGATAACGAAGTTATTCAGGTTGGAGTAAGTGAAACGGAGATGATGTGGTTTGGAGTTGGGTAAGTTTTTTTTACGGAGAAGATTATATTGGTCTCTTTTGTTACGAGATACGGAGCGAAAGGTTTTTTTGTGGAATTAAGAGAAATTTTAAACGAATAGTTTCAGCGTTTGAGATAAACGAAAATGATATTTTTTTCCGGTGACTATTATATCTTTAGAATATTCTACGATCGCGTGACGAGGCGTTAAATCGAAAGTAAATATGGAGCAATGAAAATTATTAAATCAAAATGAATAAAAACCAAAACTTAATCCAACCGATCCTATTATCCTATTATCCTATCCGAACACGTTTATTCGAGCTCTGTTCCACGATTTATACAGCTCTGACAAAAAGCGAAGAATAACTAGCGGTCAAAATTGACAAGTCAAGCCAGTCGACAGGGGTCCGGATGTAAAAACAAGACCAACGAAAAAAGGGGGGAACCGGAGGTGCTAGTCGTATTTCTTGGCATAAACCGCCTTAATAACCGGGTCTTTTGGGTCTAGTGGCACGTCCAGCAACTTTCTGTCGCTACGACATGGAACACCAACGACGACAACTGGTAGCAGCACGATAACAGAGAACGGGAAGCCGGCCTGCCGAGCAGAACGCGTTCGTCAAAGAGTTTCATTCATCCGCGCGGCGAACTTCACTCGCGCGGACACGTGTGCCTTGTAGACCAGCATTGTAAACGGGAATTTATGCCTTTTCGGCGACACTCGAGCTTCTATTTTACGCGTTTCCTCCTCTTTCTTCGTTTTTCTCGTTGCAAGTTTTAAGTATCGAGAGGAACTACTGTTCTTCTTGTAAGCTTTGTACAATTTCCGCTCGGTGATGTATAATTGTCAAAGTTTGTTTTGGAACACTATCGTCCCTAAATTAAACTAATTAATTCCTATTAAATTTCTAAACTTTGGAGCTTAGCTGAAATAGCTATGGAGATTATGATTCTGGATCCCATTTCGAAGCATCAGTTTTAACTTCCAAAGCAGGAGAATTAATGGAAAGAATCGATGAAATCTTCAGAGAGAGAATACTTCTCGTAATAAACTGTGGAGCGGATAAGATCTTCTGTATTTAATGGACTGGAGCGGAAACGTTTTCGCCGCAACTTCTCTCGTTGCTTTCGATTCAAGTCCTTTTAGCCGAGACCACGGACTGGACAAAGGGACACTTTCGATTCTACGCTTCGCACATTGACGTGCTCTTATCGATCGGTCTCACATTTGGAGCCTCGTGTCTCGATTCTCTCGCTTTCAGACCGTATTCGAGAACAGACAGTGACAATGGACTCGAATTCTCGTTGACTTATCGTGCTTTCTATCGCTGGCACAAAAGTCTATAATTTATTTCTACCTCTGGAACGAAGTCGTGGTACTTAAAAATCCTTTGTGGGATTATGTATAATTATTTTCCAACAGAACATGTTGCTGCAACTTAAAACATGAAATCAAATAATATAAATAACTTGAAACATGAAATCAAATAATACAAATAACTTGAAACATGAAATCAAATAATATAAATAAATAAACCAACGTATACAAAATTGATCGAATTACTCATTTAGGAAACTAAATCTATGTTCAACTAAAAATCCGCATATTCTCGAAAACTACCTTTCCAAGCATCATTGTCACAAATTTCACTTTTCTCATTGAACTTTCAAACGATCCATCAACACCGATCGATCCCGCCTTTCATCAAGCCTCATTATCCTAAACGTGCACCGTGTAGAGGCCCCGTTTCACGCAGCCGGTGCACAGCGAAATTATGCATTCGTATTATGTGGTGGAGAGCATCGAGTCGCCCACGCGTTCTTCCCCTCTTTTTCCCGAGCTGTCTCGCGTTACCGCTTAAATTCCAACCGGCGCGAACACCAGCACGGGAACGTTAATGAGTAAGCGATCCTGTCTGCTCAGCATCTTTTATTCATTTCACGAGGAGAAGCGAAACATCGGACGCCGCTTTTACGCTACGACTCTGCCCGTTGCTCGCCTCCTATCTCTACGTGTACGACTGCCCACGTGCGCCGGCCATATTGCATTTCCGGTTCGTGAAATGTTATAAAGTTGGCGGTACGCTCGCTGGAATCCCCGCGCACGCGTGGCTATCGCCGTTTCCTGTCTGTGATCTGTTGCTCGAGCGGCAATTTCTACCACAAAGACGAAACCGAGTCGCTTCTTTTTCCTCTATCGGCTTCTAGTATCGTATATTTTTGCGAATACACAGAGAACAGTGCTTGTAAGATCGAATCTCTCTGACTCGCCGTGGATTTTGCCAGATATAACTTGTGCGGTATATACCACGATATTTCCCTGATAAGTGATCACACATTTCTACCGTTAACACGTTCAGTGCCAACTAAAAGTCAAGAATGACTGGCACAAAATGACTCCCATAAGAGAAGTTTTTGCCATGCGTCTTGCCCTCTTGCCAATTCGAATTAAACATTCCGATAGATTCGATTACTCGAATTATACACGGATGTTTCAACCGTACGGAGCGACAGGATCCATTAGCCGAACTCGAGCTGGATCATCGATTTCTCCGCCTACCTATGGTTGCCCCTCTACCAGCTGAAGCGAATCGCGAATCAATTCATTGTTCGAGATCCCATAAATACGCGTTACGAATCTCCGATCGTGAGAAGCCAAATAAATTGTAGATTCCTTTTTTGCGAAATCAAATAAGTCATGATTCTGTAATATTTAAGATTAAATTTTTATACATGCGATTATTAAACGCTTGAATATTTTATAAATCAGTCGCCTATATCGAACAGCGTTGAGGAACTTGAGACACACAACTTTCTATTAAAATAAGAAGCATACTTTCAATCATACAAAAGAAAAGTTGATTTACGGAACGTTGAAGTTAGTTTTTGTAAACTAGAGATACATTGGAAGAGTAACGTCCCGTTTTTACTGGCGAGCATCGTTTTTTTTCTTGTAGACGATATCATAAAAATGGGGTGTACGTGAAAAAAAAGTGAAAAAGGTTTCGTTGAATGGCTCGTACGATGATTCTCGCACAAAAGGTTTAACCTCTTCACCGGTGTGTCCGATTTTCGGACGTTTTACGAGAAATCGGTGCACCGTATAGGGGTCGTCGATGGAAAGGAAGAAAAAACTGTCCGGTTCAACCTGAACGCGGATGGGATAAGTCCACGCACAAAAGCTTCATTGTATTTCGAATTTTTATAAGGACTCTCGAAACTCTCCATTGTGCGAAAATTGGGGGTTTACGTTAGACGGGAATTGCGGAGGCGGAAAGGGATAGCGAAACGAGTTCTTGAACCATAAAAATGTTAAAGAAATTGATCTTTGATCGGTGAAAGATTGTTGACGATGAAATTCAGACGAATTAGGTCTAGAAGTAATGATAATAAAAATCAATCGGATGACTAGCAATTTGATTCGATCTTCGCTATACGTGCAAGCTTACCTGATCTGTACCTTTTAATTAACACTGATTTATAATTCAGTCTATTTAATGAGAAAAATATATGATTCATTCAACTAACTTTTATTCTATTATTAATATTTATAAAGAAACAGACAATATATGGTACTTATTCTTTTCTTTTCACCCGTAATAAAAACTATCCCTCGGTATAAAAATTAAATTTTGTTCAATCCATTGTCAGAAAAGCTAATTAAGATACCTATGAACAATCCGATCAAAATTGATCAATATTTAGACCGGTCTAGATCAAACAACGGATCAATATTTCCAAATAATCGGTTAACCGAGACGCGAGCTCAACTTTCCAACCCTATTTTACGGAGAACCGGTCTCAGGAAGGGAGGAATCCTTTCGGCATTCGACAATGGCGTCTCCACGAACCCCCGTGTGTCACTCCATATCGCACAAAGCGGCATTGACGAGGCGGATAATATAGAATTTCCAGAAATCTGGATTCCTCGCGAGAAAAAAGAATCGAGATTGGGGTTGCTCAAGGGTTCGCTGCTTTTCTCGATGAAATAAAGAAGCGGTTAGCTAAACTTTATCCCACGCACCACCTGCGAGGAAGTTTTCGTGAAGAAAATCAACGTTACGTGAACTTTCTCACGCATTCACGGGAAAACACCATCTGCCTTCCGAATCAACCCTTATCGGGGGTATCGTAGCTGAAACTAGCTACGATGCTGACGAGACTTGATATGTTTCTTCTTGTAGAGTATGATATAGGTACAGAATTATAGACATAATACGAGAATTTTGACTGTGAAAAGTTTTATCATTTCGTGTCTTAGAATAAGAAAAATTATACATTTTTCTTTCGGATAAGAAAAGGTAGATCTTGGAGGATAAAAATCTTTGCAATTTCAATTAGAAGATAATCCTACAAGGTTTAAAAAATGCTTATTCGAGTATCACCCTGTATACTATTCATAGTTGAACGACCCCCGGTGCAGTAGACACACGAAACCAGAGTTCCGAGATAAAAAGTCGCGAAACGTCGACGGCGCTCTAGGGGGACGCGTATAAAAGCGGCACGAAATTCTTCCTCTCGAGCAGAGTCCCAGAGGTTTCGTTTCGCGACAGCGCAATAAAAATTAATCCGATCGTTAAAAGCCGCCGTAACTGTCAAAATATACGGCCCCCTGTGCCAGCTGAGTGAAATCCCTCTACGACACGGAACCACGTAAAGCAATTACCACTGGGTCCCAGGATCTTGGGTATCGCGTATAGGGTGGAATGTGTCGAAGAAACCTTCTACTTGCACCGGCTAATGAATGAACCAAGCATAAACGTCCGCGACACGGTAACGATCCCGTTCACGGTGAAAAACAACGCGGAATTCGCCAAGTAATTGGTCCTCGCGACGAGGAATCGTTAAAAGCTTCGGTGTCCCTCGAAACGTCCCGGAGAAACGATGATCGACTATTGAATTTATACGTATTCGCGCGAAGGTCCTCCTAGCGGTATTTACGGGGACCATAAAGCGCGATTTGTTTCTGTAGTTCCTTCTGTTTTATCGTGCCTCCTGGTAAATTGAGGAACAAGAGTCGTGAAAATGTGCTGCAGCGTTTTAATTGGATTTTGGACGAGCTTGACTCGATACGGGAAAGAAATATATCGCGGAAACAGGTTCGATAAGATGAAATAAATTGAGAATAGTAAAGGAAGTATGTAGCGAGATACAATTAGATTCCACGGAGGTGGTTCTTCATTAGAGGTGATAATCATTTCTTTATGATACGAAATCCATAATTTATACTTGGTATTCGTACTAACTGTAAGAACATTTTACGACGAAACTTCACAGCGACAAAAGATTTCAATTAGAAACACGCAACAGTGTTTCTTGAGCCTTTTCAACTGAAATCCTCACGACCCATCGATAAAACTCAACAACATAATGACATAATTCATCGATATCTTCCGCGATATGCATCCAAACAGATCCAACTATTAAAATCTCGAACTTTGAAACACTTTTATTACGAAATTGATACTTTGAAAAGCGGCGGTTCCACAGGGTCACGTTCAACCGAGAAACCTTGTGATTTACAACCTCGAGCAACAGCTTATCCAGCGAAGAAAAGTAAAAATGAAAAGAGAACAGTGGTGTACACGTTTTAAGCTTCCATATATTTCCATCTCGTAAACCAAGCGACGCTCTAACCTGGCGTGAGCCTCGATTCAGCCAGGTTACGAATTAAATCGATTTAACCCACACGTTACCGTTGGCCAAGACTTAAGAACGCTCTCGCACAGTCGTGGAAGAGCACAAAGGGAATAATAAGACCGCGGGAGTTATAAAGGCCGTGTGCAAAAGCCGGTGGATCCAATGAAGGCCTCACACGCGCCATAAACTACCCTCCGTGCGACGAATTTGTAACATTTTATTAGCCAACCTGGCGTCAATGTCTACGAGGACAGAGTTCGCCTCTCTGTATTCTACTTTGTCGACTATAGATCGTTTTAATGGCTGGACTTTGTTCTCATGAGGGCCCTGTTAGGTGGTTATGCCCTACCGGTTGCATTCATCCTCGGAGATTTATACCCAAAGCCCATACGAGAAGGATATATCGGGGACGCCACTTTTACGATCGGTTCTGTTACAAAGTTCTCTCTGCATGCCGGCTTCTGGTCACAAAGACGAAAAAGAGTCGAGAGGAAAAAGAATCGGGCTTTTTGAAAGGGCCAGTCTGGATAAATTCGCGCTTCTTGATACAGGAACAAAAAATTAGACTGATATTTTGTTCGTAAGATCTGGTCGAATCCGACTCGATTTCGTGTATCAGGAACACCTAATTGGACGCTTGGTCGAACAAATTTCCAATACAAAAATGAAGGAATTACTATACGGAGCAACCATAAAAACAGCAAACAAGTTTCACGAAGTAACGCCCCAAAAATGCAGTTCTTATCTCGTACACCGATTTCGACAAACAAGGCGATCAGCAACTTTGTATCCCGGAGACCACCCCGTGCACCTTTCCTAATTGACATTTCAGGAATGCAGACACCCGCTAATGAGATCTGATTAACGTCAAATCTGCTCGATTCCAGAAATAAATGCCTATCCTATGCTATATTTACCCTGGACTTGCCCAACGACCACTATATAATATTATAACAGCCCTCTTTCTCTCTCCGGAGAAACTTACAGAGATTTTCCTCGCTGCACTAAATAATCGAACTACAATCAGTTACGCGCCATTGCCGGTAATCTTGCTCGATTCCAGCCAGCCGGTCGTTGAAAAGCAACATCAAGGCGTGGACGAAGAGGGAATGAGATAAAGCGAGGTAAAACGTGGCTAACGGCCGATTTACGTGCGATAAAGTCGTGTGGTAAAGGCAAGAGAGGGTAACTCAATATATATTAATGCGCGATCCGTTTAGGGGCAATTACGGGCTAATTCGCGCCTTCGTAAATCAGGCCTCGATCCACGGTAGAGAGAGATTGCGTCTTTTGAGTGGCCTCTGGTTCGTTCGTTTTTCGCTTTCGATATACGTGACCAGCTTGATGAGAGATTACGATGATACACTCTTACCTGTTCTCGGCCCCTTATCTGATTAATGATGCGTTTCCATCTGTGGCGACGATACGTTAACGATCGTCTGGTCGCCCTATACAGATCACCACCGTTGCTCCGAATTAATGGCTGATGGTCTACTTAAATTTTATAGCGTTACGCCTAACTGTCCGCTATTTCAATTATCGAGCGACCGCGTCCTCGTGATTAAAATGAAAATAGATATTCACTTGGAAATTGGAGGGGTAAGTGCGTGCGATTAACATGAAATGTTGGATAAGCGAGGAAGTGAAGTATGCAACTCATTTATTCGTAAACACTTTATTTGTGCGTGCACATGTGTGAACGATTTGACTCTGATCGAGAATAATAAGACCAGAAGTAGAAGAACTTTATGAAGACTAATTCGAATGAACTTTCGTCCAAAATTTAATAATGTAAATTGCGTTACGCGTAGTTTATCGTAATATCAACGATTCAGAAAAATACAACACCTATTATAATTTCATTTTAATAAGTTGCACACCTATGAATACAAAAAAGCCTTAACTCACGCCTAACCGTGTTAACACATCGTTCTCTCGGATAAACGAGCTCTCACGGCAAGAATATTCTTTCGAAAAATTCTCCCCAGACGTCATCGGTCCATCACGTTACGGCTTTCTTCGTACATGATTACACACGCCGCCTATCTTTAAATTTATTGAGTTCGCGAGGATCCGATCGGCGAACAGTTCGTTGGCGCGTTTAACACGTAGAAAAAACCCTTAATTAACCGCAGTTTTTTCCTCGCAAGAGGCCGGGCAAGGAGCCGGCGTTTAACAGCCTGCCTCTGCTCTTTTGGCCAACTCGTTTTGTTGCATCCTTGTTAACGTTTGCCAAAGCAGCGTCTCAATAAGCGGCACGGCCCGATCGTAAAGTTCGATTGCAGAAAGGAATTCTTTTTCGTGAGCAATAATTTATGATAAGCCTGCACGGCCACGTATAGCAACAAGAGGGCTCGTGTCAGGTCGTAACCGGATATAGGGTGGGTGTAATTATTTCTTTTCAACGGGAAGAAAAGGATCTACATTCTTGACCATAAGTGACCGAATGCTTGCTAGTTTTTAATAAATACGAATTGTTACAAGGTTCTGATAAGATTTTACAGAGACAACGTAACTGACATTTTCTTTACGGTGTAAGTACTTCAAAAGTGGGTAGGTTTCATTGGTATAAAATAAATTCATCTTTCCGACAATAATCTTTTACAATGTCTGTTCTATCACTGTTGGTGAATCGATTGAGAAACATTATTGTCACACCGTGTATGAACGGAACTACAGCAACCATGGCCAATTAAAGAAGAGCCCGAAAGAAAAAATAAACCAGTGGAATAAAAAAAAATTGAGATACAGTATAAAGCAGAGAAAAGGTCTAAAGGAAGCGAGAGCGAGCGCAAGATTTCGCGCTTTAACCCATAATTACGCGATGCTGAGAATTCATTAGCGCGTTAACCAGGTGTGAGCACCGTCCGTCTGATAATCGAAAGAGGTCCAACAGCTCGCCTCCAGTCAAGCTTCCCGAGAAAAAATTAATCCCATCAGATTAACCGGCCCATTATAATTACGTACGTAAGCATTAACACAGCCACGGCTTCCACGAGCAGGCGGATTCGCAAACGGAATGGGCGTCCCTTTTTCACTCCCTTTATCTTTTTTTTTTCCGAGGTTCGAATTGGTGGTACAAAGTTCACGATACACAGGATTAATTAGATACCTCCTTTCATTATCGCCTGGTTCCGTGGAGCGGCCACGCTATTAGCTATCGAATGCAATATTTCAATCGAGCGAGCATTAAAACAATCTCACGCTTGTTTCTTGCGTCGAAACGAGCGTAGTTCACTGTGTGCGAATCGAGGCACGCGGGATAAAATGTTAATTTACGGCAGTCGAAGGTTGGATGGAGTTTAAAAAGCTCTCGCGAACGTTCTTCGTTCATCCTCGACGTCCGAGAGGCAGATATTAAAGGATGGAGATTCGAATCACGAGTTTTGAGAGAAACGAGGACGGTACTTTATAAAACATCTCCTGGAAAGGTGCGAAAGAGTAGAAGCGAAGGATCGCTAACCTTAAGGATTGATTGTACATTAATTGTTGTTTCATCGCCAGTTGGATTAGATAGGTATACGACTGTTTGATTAGTTTGAAATTCTGCAGCTATTTAAATTATTGTAATGCTCGATAAATATCGAATACTCGATGCATCGTATCGATATACCTTCGTTCATTAAAGCAGCAGCGAAAAACTGCTCTTATTTTTTCGCCGTACAGCAAACGCGATAAAAAAAAAAAATCGTTTTTGCATAGCGAATCAAGTATTTCAAATTCAACGTCAGACATTAAACTACCCGGTGGAGAACCATAAAAATTTTACGATCGCGAATACACGCTGACGCGTCGAATCGAACGATAATTACACCCAGACGCGAAAATCGTTGCCCGATAAAAATCCACGCCGACCCTCATTACCGTCTCTCGTTGACGGCTCGATCCCGTCACTAATCCCATTATATATAAATATAATCTCTCTCCGTTTCAACAATCGATGGTTAACGATCCAAAAAAGAACTAGCCATCCCGATACCAATCCAATACTCATGGTTCTCGTTTAATGAAATCAATATATTCAACCGAATAAACCAACCAGCCAACCTAACAACTGGTGCGTGCCAATAAGAAACTCTCCGGTATCGGGATATTCGACCAACAAGTCGGAACCAACCGATGGAAGCTGGGTACACGAACTCGTAAATCCGAATCCGCTTCGGTCGATCGCGTCCTCCCTTCCAACCGAACATTCAGCTCGCGGCGGAATAAAGAGTTTAGCGATCGATTGGCTTTTTATCGTGCGATTCGGACGCGGCCTGGAAGAGCAGAGTGGTTGCTCGTGCGAGAGTCGAAACGGTCCAGCGAGGCGAAGTCGAGCGGCGACCGACGATTTATGCCCGCAGACTTATTTGGCAGCATTGTTTACGGGCCAGGAAGCAGTTTGTCCGAACACTCGGCTCCTTTTTTGCGATATAATTGCAGATTCTGCGCGTCCACGCAGCCAGGGCGGTCCTTTTTTGCGGCGAATCCTTCTGTCTCACCGCGCCATAAGAAACTCACCACTCCGCGACCGTGCTCTCTCGCCCACCCCTCCCGATCTCCCTCACCGACTCCCTTGCGTCACCCCCTGGACTCTTTTCTTCCTGCCCCCCGTGTCTCTTCTTGCCGTACTTTATCACAACGGCCTCCTTTTTCTACCATCTTCCCCCTTCTACTCTCCTTTCAGCTTTTACGGTAGCCCGATCCGACGTGTCCCGATTTTTTCTTCGGCTCTCTCTTTGTCTCTCTTTCTACGTGACTTTACCTCTCGCCCCTTTCACCGTGATTCGATGACCAAACCTCCGGGACAAAGCTGGAGAAAGTACGTACGTCCCGAGGAATCGTGGACGTTTCGATTTTGTTAATAGCTGCTTCGTCAAGGACACGGTATAAAGGACCGGAGCTGATTGCGCCTATTTAAACAGCATAATCGAATGGTAAGTGAGATTCACTAGGTACTCGACGCTGTAAATCGAGGTGCGACGTTATCGTGGTTGAGAAGAGGCTCAAGCTGAAGGCTAAATCGATGAATTTTCATTCCTTGGTTACAAAATTGAATAAAAAAAAAGTGCAGACTAAAGAAGACCGAGGAAGACCGGAAAAGACCGAGGAAGGGATCTCTTGGAATTTTTTATTTTTAATTCGATCTCTGATTCCATTTCCTCTTCTTGTTTTCCTTGCCTAAAATATCCTACCTTTCTCCAGTTTCTTATTCAAGTATTTATAAACTCGACCACACAGTTGAAACAAATTTGCACGTTGAACGGTTGTCAAAATGTTAACGAGGGTACATCGTCGTTCAGGGAGCATACCGAATTGACGTTATCTGATACAGAGTGAAGCTCCGAGTTTCAAATCACGACCGTCTAACATTACACTAATTAAGGACTGTATTCACCGAACATGACATATCTTCCACCTGTAATTGAAGCAAGATGTATTTACGTGATGGAACCTATCATCTTCTCGCTGTTCACGGTGCCCGATTGACTCGATGATAATTGATGCACGCTTAATAACGAACGATCCGCGCAACGTAATTAAGAGCATGCACGCGAATTTATCAAGATCACCTGAGACATGCTATTAACGTCAAGACGTCCCAAGACGAGATATGTAAGCTCGCTATGTTAGCGACGATTACGGAGAAACGAGTCTCACGATTGAGCTTTTTCAGATTGAATTACGTTTGATCGGATTAGACAGTACTGGTATTATTTAAAAATTTATACAACTAGGTTTAGTAGTTACACAAATTAGCCTTATACATATATTATGGAAGATTTTCAAATATACCAACTTTGGTCCAAAGAGAGCTTGAATACTTAATAAAATGAAATGTCAAATAGTCAGAAACTCGTTATGAATTCTTTTGAATATTTCATGAATACCTAATTCCAGTTCTATGGATATATCACAATTATTTTAACGATATAAAATGACTTAAAAGCAAAAGAAATATTTCAATCGATAAGCTTAAATTTTTTAAATACTCTAATAAAACATTTGAATATCGTTTCCCTTCCATAATTCTTGAAAATCAAAGTCTTTCGTATAACGTTACTGTTTCTCTGTATAAAACATAAAAGTCTACCAAGGAATTCGAGCGTCAAGATAAAAAGACCCCGAACATTTCCTGTGCGCGAACGAGTTAGCGAGCCGGAGAAATGTTCTGGTTGCATGGAAACCCCGAGGGAGGACAGATAATCGATGAGGGGAACCAAGTGTCTTGACCATAGCGAGGAATTGACAGACAAGGCGCTATCCTAAAGGGAATTCTCTGGGAGAGATCGTGCTCTCCCGCCTCTGCGGAGAAGCCGAGCAATAAATTCGCGGATACGTCGCCGACAGAAGGATCTGATAGCGGCGAAACTTGCCTGCGCAAAACCCTTTTTTTCGCTGTACACCGAATATGGAAACGTGCGACCCCTTCGTTAAAACGATTCGAATATCTGTGTATCTATGCAAGGAATTTTATTAAACAAAGAAAATTCTGTGAAAATTTATTTCGTTCGTATGTTTTGTTTTAATTCTGATCGCAGTGATTTGAAACGAATAAAATTTTCGTTTTAATTATGATACATGCGTCACAACGCCACGCGTTTTGTATTATACAGATTTTAAAGCTCAAACAATTACTGTAATTAAATTAATATTTTTGCGTAAGTATTTAAGACTGAATATATTAAAAAATAGATTTGACTATACCAAAATGTGTACAAACGAGGGTTTTTACTTTTTTTATACACTTTATATTTTGTCTAACAAATTATACGACGGAAAGTTTGACACCATATTATACGAATATTATAGTGATTTTTTAATTACATTACAGAGGCGTTTACTATATTTACCACTGTGGAAAATAAACGAGGGAGGTTTAGAGTTTGCATATACTGATTGTACTTTTTCGAAGTTTGTCAAGTGGTTTAGAAATTTGGAATGGATATATGAAACATTGACATCTGTACTGAATATACTTAAGTTTTAACAATCTAGTATAATTTAGTATCTTTTACCTTCTTTAGGTAGAAGGTTCTATTTTATCAACAGCTGTTATGGCATTCTATACATCGTCTGTGCTTATATCAGGGACTGGGTATAAGAATAGACCACTCGTTTAATATATTTTTGTGGCTACATGTAATAATTTTGATTATTCAATTATTATCGGTGTATGATAATTTCTAATCATAATTTTTGGTTACCATCATAGACGAGATACAGAATAGACCATAGACAAGATATAATATAGACCTGTCATGCGATGTAAATTCGTGTCAGACGGTCCATTTTCGCGTCACATGCGACATTATCGGTTCGGAGAAAAATAAGACAGCAACGCTACTGAGACGATAGGAATTGTAATTAAATATAGGGACACAGTTAATTTCGATCTACATAATCGCAATCGGTATCTATATACAGGGTGTTCAGAAAATTATTTTTCATAATGGATTTTACAGAAGCTTCAATTTTGCATTGTTGAATTGAAAAATAGCAATTTAATTTCTAATTTATTCACTGTTCCAATCTGTTTCGATCTCTATAATTTGAATAACTATTCAAAATTTAAAAAAAAAAAAAAAAAAACACTTCATTGATATAAAAATTACTAAGAATAAAATATATTGAAAACAATATTATTAAAAACTAAATGTATATTTTCGTATTAAATGTAATCGAGCTTATTAAATCGTTTATTACTTACTATTTTTTTCAAACAACAAATATCTTTTTTGCAAGCTTTAAGGTATCGCAAAAAATATTATCATTAGCTAAGACTATGTGTGTAATAATTTATTCAGAGTGAAACTCGATAATCAAAATATAGAATGTACAATTATTTATATTTACATTAATTTCTGTCAACGCAATATTGAAAACTGATGCCCTAATGTCGATTAATAATCACGAAGAGAAATTCTAGGAAAAAGGACAGAAAACAAAAAGCATCGAAAGGTTATAAAATAATTCCAACTTTTTATGGACTTGTAAATGTACACAAATTTACAGATGTGCAATGATACTTCTGTATACCCAAATGTCTTTTCTATCGTTTAGTATATTTATGTACGAAATTGCAGTGCAAAATCTCTTTTTTTTTTAAATACACTGCAAAGAGCATTATGTACATATATTATACAATGTTTCTAATTCTCAAGTTATCGTAATACATTAATTTATGCAATTATAAAAATAACGTGGAATACTCTTTCGGCCAAATGTAAAAAAAATTTGGATCTTCTTTGAAGATAAAAATTTTATGTACGAAAATATAATACTTATGCGTTAAAAACAGTTGAATATATATTAATTTTAAAACAATTAATTCAGTAGGCTACTATTGTGAAAATATTATTTAATATTATTAGACGTGTGCAAATATTTTAGAAAAAGAAATTTCAAATAAAAACTACATAATTTAGCGGATTATTAAATTAGTCAGCGATTTGGATTATTTTCAACAGAATGTTTAAGTAACACACTTAGATATCGATTAAAGAAATTACACAACCGTTAACACTTCTTGTTAATCAAGTTTTAAATATCGCTTTAAATTATTAAAATTATATTTGTCTGAAATATCAACAGTCTTTTAAAAAATTATAACTACAGGAATTATGCTGATTGATTGATTAACGATTGTACAGTAGATGACAATGAAAGAATGATCGTATCACACAATTAGATTTTCGAATGTAATTGAATTCAATTTTGGATCACTTAAACAATATCTACTTTTCACTAACTATTATCGATAAACTATTAAAAATATTATCTTCCTAAGAAAATGTTAAATCTAAAAAAAAAAAAAAAAAAAAAAAAATACCCAATAAAAAACCTTTATTACAGTTAACTAGTTCTACGCAACTGTTTATCGCTTCATTTTCCGCAATTATTTTAATTACAAGTTTGTAGCCTACTATACAAAATTATTTAATTCGATTAAACCGATCAAATCGAGTTTGTTCGATTAAGCTGATCAAATGAAATCTCAACCCTATTTCCTTAAATATTTTAAACTACATATTTTACGTATAATATCTCGAACTACATTTCTCCAATATTAATAAATAATACAAATAACATTCATTATTATTTTATATATAACATTCGTACTTTTTCTGCTGATTATCAACAATTTTGAAGTCTATTCCTGTTTCTCAACCATTTACCCTGCTAACGTACAGCTCCGCGCCTTTTTCAAGTACTATCGTGAAATATATCTACAAATTAACGCGACGATACGATTGTTTTACAGAATTGTGTAATAGAAACTTAATCGACAAGGGTATTTAAATAAACGAGTAACATTATTGTGAAGCTATTCAAAATTTACCCACGTCGTGTGCAATACCTTGCAAAGATGAAAGTGTAAAGTATACAAAGTATAGATTGAAATTAAAATTATCTATTGGGTTGGTCAAAAAGTCTTTTCGTTTCTTTATTTTTTTTTCAACGCAACGTTTATATTGCTACACACGAACAGATATGACAATAACTATAGAAACATAAATAGAATTTAAAGACATTTTAATGCGTCGAAAACGAAAATGTAAGGGTTGGTAGTATTTATCTTATTTAACAGAAAAAGAATTGTTTCACCAAAAAAGCAAATGGAGTTTGAAGTATTCATTCGACTTTTCGATGCTGGAACTACCAAAGTAGTAAAAGTTACCTGTTACTAATTTTTTATAGAAATTTTATAAATTTACTACGGTTTGTTTTTTAAGGATTTTCTCCGATTTTCTATTAAAAATACAAATAAAGATTTGTCTTTCTCGCGTTGTGTATTTTTTTTTGTGTAATTTTAATTTTGACTTCGTCAATTCAAATAAGTATACTTAGTGTTAATGAAAAAAAAATTTGAAAATCTAGTGACCTATTAAAACTAGATAATTCTTTGCTGAAAAAGAATTGAGAAATTCTTCGAGAAAAGAATAACGACACTACCAAAGAAAGGGCAGAAGGTTATTGACAAAAATTGACAATAAATTGTTTAATAAAATTCTGTTTTTGTACATGAAAATTTGTTTTCAAATTTCGCAATATAAACGTCATATAAAAAAAAAAAAAAAAAAAAAAATAAGAACACTTTCTGGCCAACTCACTACATCGATTGTACCTTATTCAACTAAAACACGTTCACCTGGCGATTTTCATAGAACCTCTTCGTACCAATTCAAACTAAACTTCGAACAAAAGGTGCGTATATATAAAATTTATACAATTACAGCCTTTTTGTTGCAAATACTGATATATATCATATACACGTATCAGTTTACCGCATTCAAGTATTTTAAACTAACGAAAAGTGTGACACCGAGAAAATTTTAGGAAAGTAAAAGGAACTTATAAAATAAACTTCGTAAGAGAAATATTACGAACTAACAAAAAATCGTACATATTTCATTAGACACACATGTTTAAAAAAAAAAAAAAAAAGAAAAAAAAGAAAGAAAGAAAGAAGAATACTAAAGAAAGAAGCGCGAGTGTTTTAATTTCTATCACTTTACAAATTCACGAAGTTCCACCAAAATCGTGAATATTCATCGCTAATCCTATTTCACAAACCGTATGCGCTTACTCGACAAAAATATATATACGATACTGTTAAAAATAGAGCAATATAATATTTTCATCAAATATAAAGTTTACAGCGGCAATTTTCCATTCTTTTTTTCAAAGTACATCATATATACAATTCTGAAGGTGCTTCTTGATAATTTAAAAGAAAAGAGAAGAGTGTACCCTAATTAAAAAGAAAGAAAAAAAAGAGAAAAAAAACATGTGAAAGAAATCAGAGCCAGTGATTATACAGTAAGGATAAAAAGAAGAATCTCTATTAACCATATTGTATAAGATTAAAAAGAGCATCGACGTTCTCTTTCTCAGACTCTTGTTGTTGCACAACCTGTGTAACGTCCTGTGTCAAAAGGACCTGTTCTATCAAAACAGTTTCTGTGTCAGGGTGCTCGCTAACAGTAACGTCCTCTTCTTTAGCCTCTTCCTGTTCGTTGCTCGACTTGATCACATTTTTTCTCCGTTTCGTCCGAGGTCTGTCCGTGTGTATCCTCATATGCCTTCGCAAATCGTATTTCCCAACGAAACGAGCACTACAGATTTCACATCCGAACGGTTTCCCACCTGTATGAGTCCACATGTGACGCCTCAAAGCGGCGCTGAACGTAAACGCTATACCGCAAACGTTGCAAACGTACGGTTTCTCACCCGTATGCAGGAGACTATGATCCCTCAGTGTTGCCCTCTGATTGAACCGTTTCCCACAGACCTCGCACGTGTAACTTCGCGGATTCGAGTGAATTCTTACATGGTTCAACAGATTGCCCTGTTGCGAGAACGATCGTCCACATACCTCGCATTTGAACGGTTTCTCACCGGTGTGGACTCGCATATGCGTCTCCAAAGTTCGATTATTTAGAAATCTCTTTCCACAGACTTTGCAGGGATACTTGGGCAGATGGAGACCTTGCGGGTCCAAGTGGGTGATCAAGTGTCGCTTGTAATTACCTTTGTGATTGAATAATCGTGGACACTGACTGCAGGCGTAAGGCGCGCCACGTATGTGTGTCGTGATGTGGGACTCGAGTTCCGATTTAACTTTAAATCTTAGACCGCATTTTGGACACCTGTGCCGAGGAAAGTCTGTGTGGCACACCATATGCCTCTTTAAGTACCTCTTCATCGTGTAAGCTTTGTTGCATATGAAACAGGAATAGGGAAACTGACCGGTATGAGTTTTCACGTGGGTACGAAGTTCTCTGTGGCTCTCGCAGTCTTTCTCGCATACAACGCAGAAAAACGGGCCGCTGCTCGGCACATGATTGTCGATCGTGTGCAGCAAAACACCGGTCAGCTTGTCGTAATTTTGCAAGCACAGAGTGCACTGGTACTGTATCGCGTCGTCCTCGAGCTTGATCTCTTTTATTCTCGTTATCGTATCGTTCAAGCTTCCTAATATGTTGTCTTTTGGGTCAACGAAATAATCGGAGTCGGAGTCGTCGGTCTCTTCCGCCTGTTGGTTCAATTCCAGCGAAACTTTCTGTGTGTTTTTCCCGTTTACTCTTTCCCTCGATCCTTCTTCCGGAATCATAGGTTTCCAGGCCACCTCGTCGTTACTTGTTTTAGTGGCTTCCGTTGTTTCCACTGTTTTATCGTTGCATACAGGGTTTAAAAATTCTTCGCTCTCCACTGATTCGTGCAAGAGGTCGCCGTTACACTCTGATTCGACCATTTTTTTATTATCTTCTAATTTAATCGGGGCGTCGCAAGAAAGTGTATTATCGGCGCTTACGTGTTCCACGTGTTCCAAGGATACGTCTTCTGGTATATACATTATCGTGTAATCTAATTGTTGGGATTCCAAGATTTTCGAAATTTCATCCGGTATCTCGCCCTTTATTCGTTTGTCCTGATCAACCACTGTTTCCGATAGCTTCGAAATAATAATGCCTCTTAATCCGGATATATCAGCCTTATTGAATCCGCCATTTTCTTCAACAAGCTCGGACACGTCGAGCTCCAATGGTTGCTCTTCTTTTTCGTTCACGGTCATTTCTTCGGATAAATATTCCTCTGAGCTGTCTGTGCTATTCACATGCCTAATATCTTGTTTGTCGTCTAACAGTTTCATTTCTAACAATGCGTTCGATTGTTCGGAACAGTCTTGTTCGAAATCGTTGCCCATTGCTTCTTCCTGAAAGGCAATACCAACCAGTTCGAAACGATGTTAATGTTTTCAAAATTACGAGCAACTACATGCTATGACGAAGTTAACGAAATCAAAAGAATGAAAGCACACAGCCGAGATTGGATCGATACAAAGAAGGCAACCTTTATGAAAGGATAATATAATAAGGACGTTCAGGAAAAATGAAAATTGTTCTTCGATCCTCGAACAGCAGATATTTAAACAGAAGTACTTCGTAATTTTATTGGATAAAAATTTTCTTTTTATTATACCTTAGTATATCATAGTATAAGTATAATAGATAGTATTCTGTAATTAATATTTCATTTTTATGAAGCAATAATTCAACAACGAATAAGAATTCTTTTTTCTAATAACTCTCCAATTGTTTTGAACCTTAAAAGACTACTATTTTCAGCAGGAATCATTATTATCGCGTATTAAATTATAATTTACATATTGTATTTACAAAGAACGCTAAAACTACCGACGATTAAAGCGTGCCAATTTGTACCAAAGAAATTCAAACGAGAGATATATGAAAAAATAAATAATACAAAGAAAACAAATATTTATCCATATTATTTCCAAAAAATTATGTAAAATCTTCAAAAATGGACCACAGTTAATTTATAAAATTTCTATGATATGTTGTATACCGGCTCATATTGACCCAAAGAGCGTAAGAGTACACTAAATCGAACAGAACAACAGAGTTAAGTGTAGAAGCAGTCAAGTGCACGCGCCCCCGATAAATCTTTGAATTCGGTTTTCTCGAAATCTAAGCGCCCTCGATGAGAAAGACAAAAGAAAGACGAATGTTAAAAAAACAGAGAAGCATTTTAATCGTCTTCAAAATTGTTTTAACACAGTCACAAGCAACGAAAAGACGAATTATTCGTAAACTTTCTAAATAAATAAAAGATATTTAACAATGGAATTAACACAGAAACTTAATAAAACTAAAAACCTTAACGCATTCACTATCAATATTTATAATGAAACATAAAATGAAATCAATTTGTTAACATCTTCAGTAACGTTACAATCGATGCACAATTTAAAGAAACATCTAATATGCGGTGCAAGCGTTTTAATAACTAGAAGAATAAGCGTAAGTAAAGTTAAAGGAACACCTTGTACGTTAAATTTTTTAAATAAAAGTAACAGAAAGAAAAATAGAAGTACCCGTAGTAAAATATGTTTCAATCATATAAATACCAAACGTGCACGTATCTTACCTTTATGGTGTAACGAATCTGTGTTTCAAACATCTTACGAAGTTTCTTTTCAGTAGCCTGTACTTGCAACTTAAAGTCGTAAAATGCATCCGTACGGTAAGCACACTTCGCGCAAAGCATATTTGGTAGTCCATCGAATCTGTCGATCTGTTAAAAGAATCAAACGAAAATCAGTCGATTATCACACAATTTGAAAACAGAGTACNAAAGATGCAATATAAAGAAAATACACGGGATTAATGATATTTTGTTACCAACCTGTATCGAAGCAAGTTCGGCAAGCTTATCGGGTAAATTTTTTTGTCTAATCGTGTCGTCATCGTACATAGGAAGAAGAACACCGTCAACTTTCATGCACGCTCGACACATGTCGGCACAACTAATTTCCCAGCTCATCGTTACCTCATATATTGAAACACGCGTAAAATAAATCTTTCACGGCGCTCTTGATTGCTTGGGAATAAATGCATTTCACATTTCGCGGTCAGCGCCTTGTTTCCTATGGGACATTACCGTCAACATAAGGTTCGATCATTAACTGTAGATAGAGCTTGCAGTCCGCACGTGTGTCGGGTGGTGCAACTTCGCGATATTAAAACGACATCTGATGTCCAGTACTGTAAGTACATGCGCGTTACAAACTATTTAGAAAAGATTGTTTATATTTAAATAAGTTACATGAAATATTACTTACATAAGAGATCGAGTGGCTGCTTAACGAATTGGAATTGGACGTTTCAAACTTACACGCTGTTACATTCAATCGGAGGAGACTTACCATCGCGATGGATCGATCTAACGCTGCCCGAAGTGAGTAAAACTTTGTGATAAATTTGAATTGAAAGTTGCATTTAAGGATAATTTGAAAGATAAGAAAATTTACGGCTTACTCGAGTTCTTAAAGGAATACAAAATAATTAACAAACTAGCGTAATGTTTGTATAGTTTAATCTTCAGCTGTTGCTAATAATTTTGTAGTTAACGCGATATGAAACGGAATAAATTAGGTAGGGTGATTCTTGGTGAGATGATACCGGGGGTAAAATGACTGGAACTGGTTTAGGTTAAGAAATGTTCAATTTAGTTGTTCTCAATATTGAATATTATAAATCCGCATCTATTTAATTTACCGAATATATNGAAGTGAGTAAAACTTTGTGATAAATTTGAATTGAAAGTTGCATTTAAGGATAATTTGAAAGATAAGGAAATTTACGGCTTACTCGAGTTCTTAAAGGAATACAAAATAATTAACAAACTAGCGTAATGTTTGTATAGTTTAATCTTCAGCTGTTGCTAATAATTTTGTAGTTAACGCGATATGAAACGGAATAAATTAGGTAGGGTGATTCTTGGTGAGATGATACCGGGGGTAAAATGACTGGAACTGGTTTAGGTTAAGAAATGTTCAATTTAGTTGTTCGCAATATTGAATATTATAAATCCGCATCTATTTAATTTACCGAATATATTTTCCTAGTTTGGAATCCAATTAAATTTACGAAAGATATATATATATTATGAAAGGAATATAAGNTTCCTAGTTTGGAATCCAATTAAATTTACGAAAGATATATATATATATATTATGAAAGGAATATAACAAAGAAGAGTGTATAGGAAAAGAAAATTATATTTTAACGAAGTGTAAAATTATATTTTAATTAATATCTAAGATTCAGTAACATTGTAACGATCATTCGTGTACCGTTTAGTGGTCACTAATGACTTTAATGTTAATATAACCACTATAAAATAAACTCATAATATTAAAAAAAAAAAAAAAGAAAAAGGAAATTAATATCTAACGTAGTCAGATACTTTTATGACTAACTGTATGTTAAACATAATAAATTTTAACAATATGGAAATACGCATAGAACTTTGTTAGTTCTGAATATCGTTGAACTGATTTTAACGGTGATAATTGCTATGCAGTTATTTCGTGGAACGTTATCATTATCTTTAATACGATTTTTTGATCTGTACGACCAAGTTAGCTTTGTCAGGTTAAAAGCTACTTATCACGACATTTCGAGAATTGAGGCTATTAGTCGCCCGAGGGATAAAGGTGACAAGGTGTTCTCGAGTCACGTAGAAAGTTACACAAATAGTTAAGGTTATCGCTGTGTGAGTGGTCCTTCGTACAAAAATTGTTTTGCGCGAAATTTCTTTACGCTTGCAAAATGTTTCCTATCGTGCAGATAAATTTTGTGCGTAAATTCGAACGGTTAATTTTATCTAAATGTTCGTTTAATTTAAATTCGTTCTCCAGTTACGTTTACTTTTTATTACTCGCCATTACAGGAAAAGTTAAATAGAACTACATTCTACGTAAATATTAAATGGGAAGTTTCAAAGAGTATAAAGCAATTGGATAATTGAGTAATTTAGGAGAAAAAACATTGAAACATTTATGAAATACAAACCGAATTATTTGTAAAGTTATTTATAATTAAATAACTGTCTCTGATGGAATTTATGCAATCAATTACTTAATTAAAAATCAACTACGATTCGATAACGAAATTCGGAAGGTTATTTCCACGTATTTTTGTATCGTTTTTACCTCTTTTTTACCAAATTAACATCGAATAGGTAAAAATGATTCAGTATTTATCAAGAAATGAATAAATATTAATTTTTCTTCGGTTTGCAGCAGGTAAATAATTTTCAATATTCGTCACGAGGTTTGGTTGTATTTATTAAATTTGTAATCGCACAAATGAAAATAGAATGTTAAAATATAATTCTTTAAGAATTAGTCGGAATAATCGGATAAATTCTATCGTTAAGTCTCAAGGTTTTATCCTGGAGAGGACAAACAATAAAGAACGGGTATCGGAACTTTCTATCGACGATACACAAACCTCCATCTAGATTCTATTGGGTTGGTCAGAATGTCTTCTCATTTTTTTCTCCTTGTCGTTTATATTGCGATACACGAGCAAATATGCCAATAACATGGCGAATACAATCTAAAAGTTGACGTTTCTAGTTTATTTAACAGAAAAGAAGTTGTATTTCATCGCGACAACGCCAGACCTTACGTTTCGTTGACTACTCGATAGAAGCTGATGGAGTTTCAATGGCTCGTATTGCCTCATCCTCCGTATTCATCCGACCTGGTCCCATCAGATTTTCACCCCTTTACATCCTTAATGGAAAGAAGTCTGAAAATCTGCTGGCCCATATAAACCTATTTAAATGTATTCCTTGTTGAGAGAAAAAAAAAGATGAAAAATTCTTCGAGAGTAGAATAATGAAACTGTTAAAAAGAGGGTAGAAAGTTCTCGAGGAAAATGTGAAACAGATCGTTTGATAGAATTTTATTTCCGTACAAGAAATTTGGTTTTAAATTTCTCGATACAAACGCGACGTTAAAAAAAAGAGAGAACACTTTCTGGCCAATTCGTTGTATCGATCGGACCTTATTTAATTAAAAAACGTTAAACAACAACGAAATTATCAAAAACGAGTTGTTTAATCAAATTTTTGCTTCTCTGCATGAAGTTTGCTTTTAAATTTCGCAATATGAACGTGACATTGAAAAAATAAAAACAGAATAATAACATTTCCTGGCCAACTCGCTACACCGATGGTACCTTATTTAATTAAGACGCGTAAAAAGAGTAATGAAACTAGCAAAAATAGGGTAGAAGGTTGTTAATAAAAATATACGCTGCATTGTTCAACGAAACGTTGCTTTTCTCCTCGAAATTTGTTTCTAAATATCACGATATAAGCCTTGTTGAAGAAAACAAGTAAACTTTCTGACCAAACCAATACTATAGAGAAGTGTCCTTAATGACGTCGGATGTTGCAGCGCATGAGCTTTCAAATCCCGACTAAATCATTAGCACAAACATTTGTTCACTGTAACTTTGGCAATTTTCGAACAAGTTTTCGTTGAAACAAACCTCGTTAGTTGTGTTTTTCTAACGCGAGACACCTTACGCAGCGATTGTAAAACGAGGAAAAAAAGTGAACAGCTTTAGCTGAGAGGTTCTGCCGTATCAGAGAACCACTTTTCCTCTGTCAAACGATCGTAGGTAAGGGTCGACAATTTAAGATAGAATCCAAATTCAGGACAGAATAAAATGCTTCCGTTTCACTTCAGAAACTCATACACGTAGAATGTATATATCACTACGATCTGATATTACACAGCTGCCTCATTTACGAGTATTCTCCTAACACCCCTGTTTGCAGAGTATAATTACGTAAAATAGTTTTATTAAATATTATTGATCACGTAACGGATATTTTGATAAAAAGACAATGAAATAATAATGATGTTTCGACGATATGTTTCGACGATATGAAAATGTTTTAAAAATATCAAGTTAGCCGAAGATTTAATTGCAGACCGTTCGATATTTAATCATTGTATCAATTATATTACTAAATAATACACATTGTCTTTTTTCTGTACACACGTGCAAATTATTATTCTGGTTAAAACAATGGAAACTGAATCGAAAGATTAAAACGTAGATAACAATTTTATTTTTCTTTATTCTTACTATATTTTTATTATGTTACGCTAGGTTTTCATCAGTAATACCTTTACCAGGATGAACGTTTCATTTTCACAATTCTCTCTCTCTCTGTATTACTTTTTATTTCGTAATTATATAAAACAATGCCTGCTATTGTACCTTCAATCCTACTTTATATGTATTACATTATGGTGGAAAAAAAATATTCGTAAAATTGCGTTGCGTTGAAACTTATATGTTCTGAAATGATTATTAACTTTATCACTGAATGGATATTTTAATAGAAAGACAATGAAATAATAGTGATGGTTTCGATGTAAGAAAATTTTTAAAAAATATCTTATAGAACTTTCGATGTACAAAATATTCGATTTTAATACTTAAGAAAATGTATTAATTTTGAAAATGAATTTTTTACTAAGAGAACAAACATTTATTATGCTTGACAGAAAAATTATATTAATTAATCTATCACAGCATTTTTATCGATTTATAATTTAAGAATATTTCACGATTTTCTGACACATATTAGACGGTTTGAAACCAACCTAACTCTATAAAATTTGATAAGATCATTCGTGTGCTAATTTTGATACCAAGCACGAATTATAAAGCAAAATTAAACCTGTTCCGGGTGACTTGTAATTACTCATAAAAAGAAGCGAAACGCTGGTCCTTGGTAATTACTACATTTTGAAAGACTAACTTTTAATTACCCAAGGATTCACGTTTTGGGTAATTATAAGATTATCCAAAAATTATCGCAGACTATTTAGTACAATCACCAATTTTTTCTTTTAACATTTATTTACGAATTACGATTATTTTTGTTTATCGTTTGAAAAATGTGAAATATTAAATCTGGCTTTGTTCGGTGTCTAATTGCAAATAAAACGTACAACTTTAGTTCGGTATTGATTCTGTGAATGCAAGAAAGCTCGATAAACGATAGATACGCCTTGTTTCATTAGCTCTAGGTAATATACGATACACTTGAGCCATGCTATACTAAAAGCATTCATTAACCGTGGATTGTATCGTTGACGTAATTACTTATCCTTAGAAATTACATTTTCAGATTATTACACATTTCACTTTTTCATTTTAAATTATCATTTGTCGTTTTTCTCTTTTTTTACGCGCAATTAAATTTAAGTCACGGTAAATTATTGTATCTCTGTATGACCAAGTAAATTAAAAAGAAAATGACGATACTAGATTGCTATGATAATAAATAGACCAGATAAATGCCCAATTTAATTGGCAATAGTATTAAAATTATAGAAAATATTTTAGGTATTAATATATCAGGTATTTTTTATTACTTTCTTTTATTGTTTAAATAATTCTAAGAATTATGAATATTTGGGGTGCAATAAACGTGTCTTTAACTGAATTGTAGTTAAATTAATAATATATCATTTAAATCAACTGTAATTCAAATTACTATATTTGTTAACCTTTTATAAAAAATCAGCAAGGTACATTTTATATTTATGATTTTTATTTTGCAACAAATACAGTAGACCTATTTCCTTTTTTTTGTAATCGCAAAATGTAGGTCCGTGACAACCGGAAGTAATGATTTCACGGTTATCTGAAAACTGTACTTTTTTCTCTTTTTTCTCGAAAAACGCAATCCACCTAATTGGAAGATGAAAAATTGTACGCTTCCCCTGCGATAGTGTTTAACCCATTGAACACCATAAGATCCAGGGGGAGAAGAACATTACTCGGTGAAAGGATCTGTACAGTCGATCATCAATCTTTTCAACAATCGCTGACGCCTATAGTATTATTTTACTATAGCGTGAAAGCTCGCTTCATTTTACAGTTTGTTGAAAAAATATTCTTTAATGTTATACCAAGTGAAAGAAAACATATTTTCTATTGCCTCTTGGTTTAGAAATATTTTATTCTTTAAAGGACTATCTGTATGTTGGAAGGAGTGATAATCAATAGATAGTATTAGGTCATCCCATAACTAATGCGAGTATTTTTTTTTTGTCTTCTTTTAAGAGCGAAACCCCATAATTTATTTATAAATTATAAATTAAAAATTATTTATAAAGGTCGGTTGATAAAAAATAGTTTATCGTTCGTATAAAAATGTTTCGTTTCCTATTTTAATACAATTTTTTTAAATATTTGCATTACTTGATAAATTACCTAATCAATCGAACGAACAGAGTAGATAAAGGAATATTTCAGGCTTTAATTAATACAACTTTCCCAACGAAAGTTTCATTGCTCGTGAAATATGTATCGTTCGTACCGTCTGAAAGGAAATCCTAAAAAATATTTCGAGTATTCATTTTAAAACAGAGAGGCACGAAACAAAAGAGGGTGAATTAAGATTTAATCCTACGCGAAGTACAACTACAGGCAAACGATATGTTTTTAAGTACAACGCGCTTAAAAAGCGGAAGGCGTTTAAAGGTGCACTTCATACGTTACAACCTAATATCAAATGAACCCGCATAAAAAATGCAATTTGATGTTAAATGAAGTTCATAAAAATGTAATTCACTATCAAGCGTGAAGTTTCATAAAAATTAAATTTTTACTCCCCGTGTACTCGCCAGACAGCGTATTTACTATTACAGTGGCTACAAAAATGATGAAACACGTATCTATATTTCTCAGTTGCACCTACTTTAATCAAATTCTACATTTCTACGATATCAAATTTTCGCACCTCGTAGAACTACCGAACGGTGGAAAAAAAAGAAATTCAATATACTATCAATATACTATCAATATACTCGAGCCCAATTAATCGCTGTATAAATATAAAAATAAATACATCAGTACGAAGAACATTTTTCGCAGCCACAACGTGTCGCAGTAATTTTCGTATCCCAATTCTGTTACTCTGGCCTAAGGTTCGGTGTGACGTGCACACGCGTTCAAGGGAGCAACAGCTATCGATTCGGTATGCTTGATTCATCGATGTATCCGCGCTTAGGGTCACTTTGGTTTACGCTTCCAAAGTGGTTCAGTGCTACATACCGGATGAAACCGACCGTCGCAATTTCTACAATAACATTCGACGCAACGCGAGGAGCCGGCCGCACGATATCGACGGACGGTCATTTCTGTCGTCCTTCGTCGAGTGTCCAAGAAAATATGTATAAGAAAACATAACTGGGGTGAGCGAGAAACGTTATCGAGAGCTGTTTTCTCGTGGCTCATCCTGTGATGAAAAGTCGATCGGTCGAGAGGAGACGATCAACACCTCTTTTCGAAACGTACCGGCCCATCCCTAGGCGGCGAAGCTCGATGGGCGCCTGCGCCCCTACGCCAGGCTATAAGAATCTGATCGGCGCTTGTAGAGACTTCAGTCCACCCCGTGGTAGCGGTGTCGCGTTCCTCGTGCCGTAGCTTTTTCCTCTGAACCCTTTCGCTGACGACGTTGTCGCTATGTTGCTTCTCGCATATCAGTGACAAAGAACGAGCGACAGGGCGCGAGAGAGAGTGAGAGAGAGAGAGAGAGTGACAGAGAGGGTGGGGGTGAGAGAGAGTCACAGAGAGGGTGAGAAAAGGAGAAAGAGATCGCGTTCGTTGTCCCTCGAGCGCGCGATACCGAAGAGAGAGACGGAAAGGCGAAGATACGAAGTGGGAGAGGGTGCAGAAACCGAGGGAAAAGGAAAAGTAAGGGAGAAAGATAGAGGAAAAGGGGATAGAACGCGCGACCGAGGGAAAAGAGCAGGTTTTCCTCCCTTCCACAGCTTCCTGAAAACGAAGACAGGACCAGCGTCGTTAACGTCAGCAGCGACGTCGGCATATCCTGGACGATCAGCGTACGTTCACATCGAATGAAAACGTCCATATTTTTCGTAGTAGCTGCCTGTTCTTTTTTTCCTTCTTTTCCGCCTTTAGTGATCGTGACCTATGGTTCCTGCGCGTCGCCAGAACACAGTAGTAGTCTTTGGGAATTCATACCGACGCTACGGATCGCTCTGTCACGATGGGAAATAGTAAATGCAGCACGCGTGTCGCTTGTCGCTTTTATTGTACCCTGTATGCTCGAAGGGAGACAAAACGAGACAGTTTTTCTAATATATCTTTTGTAATTTCTCTTTTTCTTTGTTCGACTAACGAAACTGGACATGTTTATAGGCGTAGTTGTTTTGTGTACACGGTATCGTTGCATACGTTGAAACGGTAAGGTCATGTCGAGAGACTTATCCGTTTTCACTCTTTTTTTTTTTTTTTTTTCTTTCTTTCGAACACGCTTCCAGCACGTTTTTCAGACGATACCGAGAGGATTAGTCTCGATTGATCGTTGTTGGGAAAATTGAAGTAGCTTAACGAATCGAACGCTCGATCGAGCAGTAGCTTTGTTTGATAAAAATGTTTAAACTGCTGATAAAAGTTTTCGCTACAAGAACCGTTCGTTGCAACCTTCGCCGCAACGGTTAATTAATTCTAGAAGTGTTCCTTTGAACATCGTTTCGCTTTTTTGAAATTTCAATTTTCTACGCTTTCATAAGCGTGCCACTGACTTCGAACTTTGAAACTAAAAGTTCGTCAATAGCGTTTGCGACAGGGGATAACGTTTACCGGAAAGTATGTTACTCTTTCGTCGACATTCTTTTCATGGGAAAACGTAGTAAAAGGGAATTTAGTATCTCTTCGTAGTAAAAAAAACCGTGCGATGTTTAAGAAACACATGAAACGAGATGCAAAAATTAATTAATGACGGTTTTTATTATTTTTTTTAATATTTGGTAAATATAATATTTTTTAACAGAATTAATTTAATTTTTTCATCGTCCGAAATAAATGTTTCAATTTACTATTTTCCATTTTACGCAACATTCGTGAAAGTATGAATTTTGAACGTAATATTCAAAGTAGATATTAGAGCATCCTATTGATCAATGAATGACTGTTACAATTGTTAAGTAGATGTATGGTCGTTTTAATAAAATACAATTTAAATGTTCATATTTGGTAAAAGTATAAGGTTCGTTAAATGTTTTATTGGAACTTTTTTGCTCAAGACTTGATACGTGTTCCTTCTTTCACGTATTAACTCAAAAATTCGATAACCGTAATGAACAGGGAGCAATTGTAAAAAGAGGGACAGGTTAAATGAAAGTTCACCGCATAATTTAAATAGTTGTAACGCTTTGATCCTACATTTAATGCGAATAGACAGGAAGCAAATTGAAATTTTATTTAAAAGAGCGAAACACTAATATCTGATTAATAACGCAAATTCCTTATGAACTAAGCAACCTATTTTCTTGTATCAAATTTTGTGTTATTTAGATTCGTTCCAATGTTCAATATTTGCGTTTCGCTAATGCAAAATAATTTTCTTCTGGTTATTTATTAAACGAATTAATAAAACAGTAAGTCTTCGTAGTTAAATTAAATTAATAAGATGAATAAATTAATCATTTATTTCGTACGTTAATAAATATTAAAAACAGCAAATTCTTTACAGTTTTTTATATATTTCAACAAATTAAGACATAAACAGGATTGATCCATTCATATTTCATTTTTATATTTCCATATTTCTTTATATATTTTTGTGCATGCCAATTGGAAAAGTGGTTATTGGCTGAAGCCATTTGTGAGAGGGAAAATAAATTAACCCGATTATTTGTCACTTTTTAAAATCGTAATATGATAATGTCTACGTGTTGTCACTTAAGCGAGAGTGCGTTGACTTTCTGCTAATTGCTATCCTTTTGATAGAGACTCTGTCAATGTACAGTTACAGGCATCCGTTCGTTGCGTTATTAACTCATTCTCATCACGCTAATTTCATGGAAGTAACTTCTATCGATATCGTTGGTAAAACTATTTTTAATTTCTTTAAATTAATCTCGAGGAAGAGTACGTGCATTTAAGATAATTGTATATTATTCTCGGTTAAATAATGCGTCCAATTATATTAATGGCTGTCGCTAAATATTTTCTTTCTTTTAATTAGCACGTATTGACCAATACTACTTAATTGCTTAACGATTCAATTTCGTGAATTTTTTTTTCAATTATTCAAAAGTTATTTTATCATTGATATTTTCTCTACAAGGTGAATTGTCTTAAATAATTTTGTCGTTAGTGAACCAATCGAAACTCTTTTCGTATTCCATAATATGATTCACAAAGACCTCTAAGATAATATTTTCAAGTCTTTTTTTTATAAGTTAGTGAATATCGAGACGAATTCAATGACTATGATAAAAAAAATCTTTTTTCTTATCCAAACGAATGACACCACGAAAAAAAAGAAAAAAAAAAAAAAAATAGTATTGCCCAAGTTGAATAACACGTCTCTAATTTTAAGCTCCAAAGTTACTCGAATTCACGGTGTGGCCTTTAGTCCAGATGGAGAAAAGAATACTTTACGATGCCTGTCGAATTCATCGTAAAAGAATTATAGGTTTATGTTAAAAATTTAAAAGTAACTTTAAAAACTTCGAATAAAAAAGAGCAACTGATACCAAAAAAAATACCATAGAGTTCTAAAGGTTTCTTTGAATCATATTTTGCGACACGAAAAAAAAAAATTCAATCAATTGGACTAATAATAATTTAATTTATGGCGATCATTATGCAACGAATTAATTGAGTAATGTCTCATTTCTAACAGCAACAGGAGTTGTATAATTGTTTTCCGGACCTAGCTCGATAGGTTATACCAATTGCTTTGAAATCGCGACAGAACTACCGTTCGTCCCTAATTAATTGTAAATTTTGTAGCAGTTTGCAATTGAAATTCGATTATATACCCCGTGAAGTTTAACATAAGTGAATGATCAGTAGTTTCAAACTATCGATTCAAGGAGATTCATCTCCAACTTTATGGATAAAGGCTGAGCGCCCACCAATATGTCAAATGTTAATGTTGCAAGATCGTAAAATTGTCTGACGGTGTCTCGAGACAGCACAGCGCTGCCGCGAAGGTATATTCGAGGCTCGAATTTCGAGCAAGCATTTTCCAAAATAATAGTCTTCAAACTCTTGGAATTATCGTTATACTTTAGCCTGTACCAAAACTTCTTTGGACAAATTAATTTACAAGCATCTTCTTGGATAATCAAATTAATATGCACGATCTTTCGAGACTTTCTACTCCGAGTAGAAGAAAAATTTCAGCGCTCTAACAATCGATGTAATTTAATTATAAAACCGTTTCAAGAAGTTGAAAACGCACGTGGCGCGTGGAAAGTAAATTTGAACGTGCAAATTTGAATTCTGTTGCACAGAGTAACACGAAACTGGAAATGCAATCAACTTTATGTACTTACGTCTGGTCGTTTCATCTACAATTCAAACTTGAATACCGGTGGTTGTTGTTTTAAAGTAAAGGATACATTGTTCAATTGGTTCGGTGTTAAAGAAAAAATGTACAACATTGGTCAAAAGTGTGGAATTATACGTTCTTTGGAACTTAAGAATTAAAAAAAGGAAAAAACACATTACAATTATATTACCTTAAACAAACTTGTGAATCGAAAATATATTAAAAAATAACGAAACATCTCTAATTTCTTATAGAAATTTTATAAAGAAACAACGTTGCTTTGGATAATATTTTCCGTGATTTTCTTATTAAAAATATCGATAAAACTTTGTCTCTTTTACATTACATATTTTTTTCACGTGCCTTTTATTTTGATTTCTTCGATAGAAGTAAGTTTACTTTAATCCTCAGTATTTTTAACTTTTAATCAATTTTGAGATACAGTTTTTTTTTTAAATACCAAGCTTCCAACAAAAAAATTTTATTCTGCAGTATCAACTTGTTTTTTTTTTTTTTCTTTTTTGAATGAAAGCACCACTTTGTCGATTGTATCGCGATGGCGGACACATCTTGTAATCAAACTTTTCTCGTATTTCGAAACGCAAAATGATTTGGTGATGCTTTGATTCGCTAATGTTTAATTATTATCGGGTATCTATTCGGCAAACATTTCCATCGCGTCGAACAAATTGAACTTGGATATTCCAAGTTGAAAATATTGAAACATTTCTAAATGGCATAATATTCGAGACGAAATATCTGATAAAATTTAAAAGTGCAGCTTACGTTTCGCTTGCAGCGTTACGAAGATCAATGAAATGCCAGGGGAATAGTACATTTGTAAACCTATGATGGATTATTATTTCAGGCAACTAGCACCACAAATGATCAATTTATCAATAATGTGCCTAACATTGGTGGAACATTCGGTCAATATTAGCTCAACATACATAGTATTACCTGAGATATGCGTTTTATGTACATAGCTGAACCGAAAGCAGCTTTCATACAATAAATATTATCCTACTATTCATTTTCTAAGGTGTAATTTAACATTTTTACTTTAATAATTGTTCTTAACAATAAAATATATATTTTTCTATTTTATACGGCTGTTTAATGTCTCATCGACGTGTAGATAATCACAAATGATTCTGAAAAGATTCGTTCAAATTTTGTTAAAAAGATTAATGTCGATCGAAGAGCGTATTTTTTATGTGCTTCTGTGATTAGCATGCTTGCATTGTTCATAATATCAGGTTGTCCAATAAGTTCGTACGGTTTTTAGCTATAACTGTAAACCACGCTTTGAAACGCAACTGAATTCAGCTCAAACCTTAAAAACAAAAAGTGGCTTTGCGGTTCAAATGGAAAATACATTATCGAATAACAATATTTTCTTTTTATAAAACAAAAATCGCTTTTTATTTACACGTTAAAAACCGAGCGAACTTTTTGGCTTGTGTAATGCAATTATTTACAGATGTGCAATAATTAATTGATTATTAGAAAACTCCGAGTGATATTCAGTTTTCAGAGATTTGTCATATTTTAATATTGTGCGATAAGTATTACGATAATACTTAAATAGATAAATAGATTGCAAAACAAAAAAAGAAGATGGAATTTTGAATTGATGTTGCTTCAAAAAATTTTCCGATAAAAAAATGATCAAGATTAAGAAAACTGGCATTAATTTAAAATTGATATGAAAATTCAATCACAGCTCAGAAAATAATTCCAGATTGTTCGCCAGTACTGTATATTCTTTTATTTCGTATTATAAAAAAGATTTTCGTCACGTATAGTTTAAAACTGTCCGAGATTCTAAAGAACAAAATTGTTTTTTTATTTTAAAACAAATATTACAGACACTAATTGCCTAAAACGTTGACTTCAATGTGTACTACGTCCCTGATGTAGTTCTTTTTTCTCAGTTTTTGACATTTCCGCGTGAAAATTACTTTTTAAAGTTTTCTCACGGAGAAAAAACCAGCTAAAAAGATTAAATAGGATGAGCGGATTAAATAGGATGATATTTAGCTGTTCATACTTTCTTCTATGATTTATGAAAACGTTACTTTATGTTTATTGTTCTATATGTTATAAAGAAGAAATTTTTATTTCTATCATTTTTTATCATTTTTTATCATTTTTCAATTCTCATTACAAAATGTAATTGTATACAAATATTTGTNGTTACTTTATGTTTATTGTTCTATATGTTATAAAGAAGAAATTTTTATTTCTATCATTTTTTATCATTTTTTATCATTTTTCAATTCTCATTACAAAATGTAATTGTATACAAATATTTGTACATGTAGTCATGCACGAGTTTTAGCATGATTCTTGCGAAAAAAAAAATACAATGTTTCAAACTAGAATAAATGAAATTAGTTAATACGGAAAAATATCGAACCAAGATGATTTCGCTTCGTGTCTAGTTTCTTCATGGGCCAAATTCCATCGTCGAAGGTGCTATTTTAAACATAAATATACATATATGTTTAACTCAATTCATCATCACATTGGTTCACAGATAGAAAGAATTCGGTTTTCATTAGTCATATGGTTTTCAACCTTGAAGATAAATTTACTTGAATCAACATATCAGTTGTCCATAGATGCATGTGCTGCATATTAACGCACGTTGGATTGTTCGTTATCGGATGATCAAATTGAGTGAAATAATAATCGAGCTGCACTCCATATCTGGGTTATGAACAGCAAACCTTTTACGATTCTCTTGTAATTGCTTTCATGACATTTCGATAACAACCTAGCGTCCTACGTGGTACCGAATCTTTAAAAAAATATCTAACGTAAATAAAAATCCATTTTATTTTTCTATTATATTATGTTTATATTACATTGCATGCAAGAAGAAAATTTTTTTTTCTTTTATATTTTTTATACATTTTCTTATTAATTTTGCAATTTCTATTTACATATAATTTATACATAGTTAAGATTTTTATAATATTTTAATTTCAGTTCATTTTTACTGATCTAAATAAACTACAGATTAGATTATACGCTCGGTTCATCGAGAACTAAATAATTGTTCGTTTATTTGAACCGTATTTACGATTGCGGTTGACTAGTAATAATAATGCACAGTTTCTACGAGAAAAGAGATACTACTTTTACTTCTGGTGTGCAAATATCAGCTATTTGTCTTCGAATGGAACCGATGCGGCGTACAATGTAAATGTCTGTCTTACTCAATACTTCAAGACGTCAGTGAAATCGATCGATAATATTTATTCGACTTCCACTTAAGTGCGATGCCCTCTTTCGAACAACTACAATCGAAAAGGAATTGGCATACTCGCTCTCTGTGAAACATCTTTGCATACAGAAGCAACATATTGATACAAGACACTTGCTATAGGATAAGTTATAGGGTGTTTCGAATTAAAAATAATCGAGTCTAAAATTAAACAAAGAAATTTTAAAGAGACCTATAAAAATTTGGAACTATTTTCTGAGCTGTGTTTATTTTTTCATAACAATCTAAAATTAATACTATCGGTATCAACGGCAGTTTCCTTTATCTTGGTAATTTGTTAACCAAAATATTTTCTAAGGCAACGCAATTAAAAATTCCTTTTTCTTTTTTTTTGTAATTTATGCATTCCTTGCAATGCGTACAAACTTTTCTATTTTATAAAGAAATATCGTAAATTGAATTGCTAAAAAATATATTTGCTAAACTAAATACACATGGATTTATGATATTAATGTTAATATTCATAATATTCAGTATACTACTAGAAATAGTTGGAAAACGAGATATTTCATTGCCTACACGAGATCGAGACATCTCATCCGGAGTTACTCCAATAAAGTTGCTAAAATTTTATTCGGTACTATATATAGTTACATATTTCTTTTATCCAACGTCAAAAAATTTGTTGGAAGAAAATTTAACACGGGCCTTGATCAAAAGAATCTTTAATAATTAAACGCGGTGATGGACATGTTACGGTTTGAAGCAACATGGCGTACAATATTGTAGACAATATTGCACTTGTGTATCTGATGATGAACGTCCACGGTGTCGCAGTATAATTTACTGTAAAGTGCATCTAAATTGGGTACAAGGGAACCTTTTCATTTTCAACGGGACAAGGACCTCAAATACACGGCTTAAAAAAAGAGGAGAGTGGCTCCTTTGTAACATGCTTAACCCTACTGTCCTCCTTGGGTCTATTTAACCCGAAATAAAGTTTACTTTTACATGAATATTACGCTTTTAAATATTCCTTTATCAGGTTTCGTGTATTTCATTTTTCGTTGCATTTTTTAATATATTTCGTAGGTCTAAAATATATTAAAATTAAAACAGAAAATTCTTTTAAGTTACGAGTATGTAGTGTAAACGAGAAGGACACTCGGTTAAATAATTCCCAATAGCATTGCAATTATTATTTTCTATAATTCTATAAAAAATATTCTGATTTTACTAGATTCAACAATTTAAGAAAAGACAGTCGGTTAAATAATTTCCAACAGCATTGCAATTGTTATTTTTTATAATTCTGTAGAAAGTGTTCTGGTTTTACTAGATTCACTAATTTAAGAAAAAACAGTCGGTTAAATAATTTCCAACAGCATTGCAATTGTTATTTTCTATAATTCTGTAGAAAGTGTTCTGGTTTTACTAGATTCACTAATTTAAGAAAAAACAGTCGGTTAAATAATTTCCAACAGCATTGCAATTATTATTTTCTATAATTCTGTAGAAAATACTCTGGTTTTACTAGATTCTCCAATTTAAAAATGAATAATAAATAATGAAAGTAATTTGAAAAAGATAAGATGTTAGATATTCCATGATATAAGCGGTTGAAAATAATTCCGGAAACTACCAGAAAGTTCATGGAATCGTTGCCAAACCGATTACAAGCCATAATTGATGCTAAAGACTTGTGTACCGAATACTAAACTTATTTTGTATTTATTTATTTAATAGCTATGAACTCATTAATGGAACAGAGAATGTGCCAATATTTTTTGCAGCACAAAAATTTTGTTTCTCTATAGTTGTCGCGTGTTTTGAAAGGATACGCTGTTTCTGTACCTCGGAGGGTACCAAAGAACATATTTCATATTAATATGTCCCTACAGTGTGTAAGGATATTCCATGAAAAGCTTGTGCTAATACTTTTTCTATCCATTCTAGTTTCTACCTCGAAGCACGCATTTAGCGTTCCAAGATTAGAACGAAGTGGTTCCAATTTATTTTAATTTCATAAACACAAAGAGCAGAGCTAGCTTTGTATAGTTAAATAACGTGTTCGATAATTGTTAATTAAATTGTAAATAAAAAGAGATGGAGTTGTATGCTTAATTTTCTTCGGAGGTTACTTTTTCCGTTAAATTTTGTATTTTCGTCGATTCAATTTTTTTTTATCTTAAAATAGAGAAAATTAATCGAGCGCATAAAAAAATCGCAAACATTTGTAATTTCTTTTTTCTTTCCAAAACAACGCTTTTAAGTTTTCAGGATAGTCCTGTGAAACTTAAAAATGTTTAGGAGTGAAAAAGGGTTGGTAGATAGCGTTATTTTATTAAGACGTGTTTAAATTGAATTAAGACCCGATTTGATGGGAATTAAAGTTGTTTGAACCACCATCTTCGTTACAATACTTAATAACGGTGATGTAGACTTTTGTGACTGATTGTACATCGGAAGTTTAACAAGTATCGGCACTAAAATCTTGGTGACATTTCATGTTATTGAGCACCACTTGTAATATTCAAAGGTGACAAGGAAGACTAAATCGTTGAGGGGAACTTATCTGCCCGAATAATGAGCGATCGATCCAGCCGTTTATCTCGCTGCTATATAATACTTGAACAAGATGGATATTAAACTTCAGATACTTGTTTCGGTGCTTGTGTCAAAATTTCACTTTCTTTTCGGCACACTTTTCCTAAACGAGTGCTTAAAAATTTGTATCATTCCGATGATTGATCAACTTCACGAGATAAAAATCAGGTTTTCCGTGCGATGGAAAACTCGAGGTTAATTGTTAATTCTAGAATTAACGTTGAAACTACCAGAACGGTCAAATGACCGGTTCGTAATTTTTCATAGAAATTCTGTGAACTTTCAGCGATGTATTTTTCAGTATTTTTCATAATTTTCTGTAAAATGTATGGTTAAACATTTTTGTTCCTCTTGCGTTATGTATTTTTTCACATATCCATTGTTATCCATTATTATAATTTCTTTGCTGCAAATAGGTATATTTTAATCGTCGGTAGTTTTTGCGTTAAATAGAATTCAATTGAATTAAAAAATCTTTGTGTCTTATCCAACGAGCACTTAATTATTTACCGTATAAATTTCGGTATTATTTGAAAAATGTTTTTTGAACGATATAAAAGATGGATACAGTTTTGAGAAAGGGGGAAACATGATTGTATCAAAAGTGATCCACGGTTCGTAGCAGGGTTAAGTAGTATCATCCTGCTGGCGTACTAGTCAGACTCAACGAGTTTCGGTCACAATCAGGCGTCTTCGCTGATTCCTCGTTGGTAGGTTTTATTTCTGTTGATCGAAGCTTCGATTCCGTACGTGTAAAATATAATTAATTGGTAATAGGAACTTGCAATATTTATTAGAATCGATAAAAGATGCGTGAATTAAACATCGTTTCAAAACGTGTCTACGTCAAAGTTACAACACGTTTTTGACAGCAGAGTAAAATGTTAGCTTGGTTGAGAGCAAATATTGAACGAGTTCCCTATTCGTTTCAATAGATGCTTTAGCACGTTTCAGAGATTACAGATTTTTTCTTTATTTTGTCAACAGCAGTTTTCAATTCGATGTTTCAATTCATGCAGCTACTGGCGTACCAAAATACAAATTCGTACAGGACATGTCCCGAATAAAAATATTGATTACCTATTATGATATAAACAAAAAATATACATATCCGATACATTTTTCTATTCTGTTTTTTATTTGTTGGAGGAGTATAATATAATTTTTAAAATATCATTTATCAAGATGCTTTTTACTGAAATACGAACAGGTGTTATTCAATGGAATTTTCAGTTTATTAATAAACGTAAAGCATATTGAATAAATTTAGAAGCCAATAGACTGCTTTTATCTATGTTTTATACGATGAAAAATGTTTCTGTATAATGAATTTATATAACGAAGAAGAAATATTCGATATTAACCCCTCGATGTCAGGGTTTTATTTATGTTATTTTATGTTAATTTATATTATTTTGTTTATGATATTTTATGCTAATTTATATTATTCCGTTTATGATATTTTATGTTAATTTATGTTATTATGCTTTTACGCTTATTTAACACTAGAACTACCGACGATTAAACTGTACCTATTTCAACCAAAGAATTAAAAATAATAACTATTTGAAAAGAAATATAAAATTCAAGGGAAATAAATCTTTATACGTTTTCGTTAAAGAAAAACACAATTGATTCTTAAAAATGCATCGTTATAAATTTATAGAATTTAAATTAGAAATCTCAAACCAGTCATTTCGACCACCTCGGTAGTTCTAGTATTCATTTCATAATTGAACAAAATAAAAATCGTGAAACGTTTCAAGTATTATTCGATTTATGCTAACAGAAGTACAGATTTTTTTATTAGTCGTAGAATTGAAACTGTGAATTTTGGCTCTGTGCCCGTCGTCAAGGGGTTAAAAACGTACAACAGTACTTTCGAATTATTTTAATTTATCTTATAATTTCTAATCATTTTCTAATCATAATCTTCGATAAATAAATATGCATGAAATGTATGTATATATTTTAAGCATTGTTATTAAAAATCAACTGCTTTATATTTCTATTTTCGTCTTATTCCAAAATTATGTACCGAACGAGTACCTTGTAAGAGGATGCTGTCCATATTCCTATTAACCAAAGTGTTTATTGTGAACGGAAAATGCGCGATGAAGTGCATATTAGTTTCGAATTTACGCTTACGAATCCAATACGAAGTTTTTGTAATTGAAAATTTTAATTTTAATTGGAACCCGGTATTGGTAGATCTCGACACGCTCTCCTATACGATTTGTTTGTTATTCTGCTCGTTCATTATAATATTATGGTTATTAGCCTGTAAATTGAATCGGTTCTTAATCAGAGTTTTTTAAGTACATAGAATTAACAATTAACAACAATGCTGTTGCGTGTGTGACTGCTAATTATTTTTAATAGAAATAAACTCGTGTTTAGTAGAACAATTTCTGACGAATAAAAGTGTAATTGAATTATACGCAACGACTGCAACTTAATCTATAATTAAAAACATTTATACCGACGTTGATTCCAATTCTCATCCACAGATTAATATTTTCAATTTTACTAATTCAATTTAATTCTTAATTTTCTCCGCATTTTTTCCCCAGCATCCTAAGTTTATATCACTCGAAGGATTAAATATAATTCTGAGATACCACGAACTGAATTCTTGAGCTTGCTAATTCGTATATTCCATGAGCGTTATCATTAGCTGAGCGTTTCGTTTCTTGAGCTTCAGCGAGATTCAGACTTCAGAGTATTTCGTGTGAATTCTAAGAATTTATCATCCTTTCGAACAAAAAGAATATTTCTTTACTAAATCGTTAAATTATTTTGTTTTCTTTTTTTGAGAAAACTGAAACTGAAGGTGACTTTGAGAACATTGAAAAAGAGAAAAGAAAAGTTGATAAAATTATTTGAGTGTCTCTCTGAATCATATTACACGATACGAAAAAAATTCAATCGATTCATGAACCATAGAATTATTTACGCTGCTACAATCGTTTACATATTCCGTACTGCACGATTGTGTACCATGTTGGTGCATTTCGTAACGTGAATTACCGGTACGTGGTGAATTAACGATACAATATGTACTACTTGATAACACACTCCGATACTGGCGTGAATTTTAAGTCGAACACGGTCGTTCAATGCAGATAAATATGTGGCCTAATTGAAGTAGTAGCAGAAGTGAAGTAACATCTAATCATACGATATTGTCGATTCGTAAATAACACCTATACGGTGTCCTTTTGTTCATATTGATCAATATTAGACGTGAATGCTATTCTGTTTCATCGAACACGTATAATAACACGTAATTATATTTGATGTAAAAATTCTCCCACAGAGTTTTGTTATCGATTCGTTTCTACTAGGGCTATTTATTCGTCGCGTTCCATGCTGAGAAAAGGCATGCTAAATCTACGCGAGAAAGTTACACTGATTAATTAGGAAATTATAATATTTGCGTTTTTTTAAATATTTTTATATTCATTCTAATTTTAANGTGAATTAACGATACAATATGTACTACTTGATAACACACTCCGATACTGGCGTGAATTTTAAGTCGAACACGGTCGTTCAATGCAGATAAATATGTGGCCTAATTGAAGTAGTAGCAGAAGTGAAGTAACATCTAATCATACGATATTGTCGATTCGTAAATAACACCTATACGGTGTCCTTTTGTTCATATTGATCAATATTAGACGTGAATGCTATTCTGTTTCATCGAACACGTATAATAACACGTAATTATATTTGATGTAAAAATTCTCCCACAGAGTTTTGTTATCGATTCGTTTCTACTAGGGCTATTTATTCGTCGCGTTCCATGCTGAGAAAAGGCATGCTAAATCTACGCGAGAAAGTTACACTGATTAATTAGGAAATTATAATATTTGCGTTTTTTTAAATATTTTTATATTCATTCTAATTTTAATCTAACGAAATTTTTATTTTTGTCGATTACCGTGGGTCACGAGAAACGAGTGTTACTCGAGTATTAATATTATTAATATCAATTACTAGTCTTCGTTTGAAAAAATATCAAAATTTAAATATCTGAATAAACACAATTAATTATTTGGCAGACGGTTATTAGCTCGCGTAAAAATAGAAATTATCCGAAAAATTGTAAATATTTGGATAATAATACGGGTGGGTACTAGGGTATTTGCTACTTCCGGTCACTCGTGGTAACTTCTCTACTTCCTGTAATATACTAAGGAGGGGTTTTAGTGGGTAATACCATAAATAATGAACCTCATACTTCCACCGTTACACAAGGGTTGTGTGCCCAAAGCGTTTCCCCTGGTCACGATAAAAAGAAAAGGAAAAGTACGTAATTAATCGTGAGATAAATTATCCTAACGTACAAATTTGATGCACCTAAACTGTTTTTTTAATTTTCAACATCGTATTCTTTAAATGTTAATATTCCCTAATGAAACTGAATAATTACATCAATTGGTTTTAGATGAATATCGAAAATGATACCTAGCGATATTCAATAGTTTAATTATATTTCAATGGAACACATATTAAACGTTTGTCCCAATTCAAGTTAATCAATAACAATTCAATTTTCAAACATTTGACACAAAAGTATTTTTGTCGTATATTGATTGAATATCAATTAACAAAATACGTGATATATTTTCGATCGATTAATTCTAAAATAAAATAAATAAATGAGAAAATTAATCAGAGAAGAAGGTGTTGGAGAAATAAATCGGAAATAAAATGATTTCAACATGTTTCAATGATTAATGTGTTTATTTTTCGAACGGTTATTTAAGCTTTAAAATATTATCCAATTTCGATTAAACAACCCTTGCTGGCATGGGCGAAATTAATTTACGCGATAATGGTATTCAATTAACTACCAAACGTTTTATCATTACTGCGTTGTCCAAACGCTCCCAGTAATGTACGTAAGAATTTACAAGAATGGTTTCGTTTATTGATATAAAATAATAACTTCTTAACGGTTCCTTATTTATTCTATAGAAATATATAACGCAATTCTTTGAATAATTATTACTCAAAGCAGATCTCTTTATTAAATAAAACTGTAATTTTTGTCATCAACAAACATTATTTTCTCAGTTAGAAAAAGGATTCATTTTTCGAGCTTTCAACGTAATCAATTTTCTACTTTATGTTATAAAGCTGTTGCAGCAAATAAGTTCTCTGCAAGGAAATAAGTATCTTCTTTGTGCTTCTTTCTCTCGTAAACTGTTTCATCCTTTATACTGAAATGAAAAAATGTATTCCGATTCGTATTTGCATATCTTTGTTGTATCAGACTTTTAAATCAACGTTAATTCTGAGGTTTCCGATTTTTTTATTTTAAAACCGCAACAATCAATATTCTTTCGTAGAATATTCTTTGTATTAATTATCCAAAAAACAATTTGGTCCTTTCGGTATCGCTATCAGATTGAATTAGCTTATTCTTTCATAAAAGCAAGATTTTACAAAATCAGGAAAAAAAAATTATTTTACTTACATTTCTTATTTCTGTATAATATTTAATCATTTTATTGCACCAAATACACAAATGAACGCTGTTGAAATTTTGATAAGAAATAGAACAATGTGCAAATGACATGAACATTAATAACAAATATTTTGTATATTTCTCATTGAAAGTATCCTGTTATTCGTATTATCTTTATGCCTTTTTAACTTGCTATTATTTTATATTAGGTGCTCCAAAAGCTATGAAAATTTAAAACGAATATTCTATGCGTTTAAAGAAATTTATATAGTATCGTACAAAAAATATCTAATATTATAAAAAAGAAAGGAAACTGCACGAGACTCGTTGAACAAAAGTAAAGTGAATAAGGTACATTTGTCATCGCCAGTGTAGCATTGTTTGTACGTGGAAAAGCACTGTTTTCATTCCTATAATTTAACATCGCATCACTGTACTCTTGACTTGGTCATAAAACCACTTTACGATTCAAAGGGTTAAAATAATGGAGAGCATAGGATGGAATGCAAACGTGTACTCAACAGCATACATTCTTCGGCATAACTTGTTTGCCGTTGAAAGCATTCTTCCACCTCCGTAGGAAAGGAACGCAATTGCCTCTTGAATCAATTCTACATTAATCTCGAAACTTTAATTAGAATTTCGACGTTCCATTGGTCTCTTTATTTCCGTCCCGAGTTATGGTTTTATTCCTTTCTTCGCGATATTTAAATTCTTTCCCAACTTTTTATTGTTTATCGAATCAAACTCGCGTTTAGAAATATTCTACACGATTTCTGGTATAACGTCGCAGGAATACATTTCGACAGACTTTGTGATAAAATTATGTGAATTCTCAGTTTCTATTTTCGTTGGAAAGAATTTTCCATTGAAATCTTCTATTCCTGTTTATTAAATTTTTGGAAAACACTGTTATCGAATCAATTTTTTAATCAAACTACGAAGATATTGTTCGGGTGTTAGGGAAATAAATCTTGTTGAAAATTCATAAGCCTGAAGTGTGTCGAAATAGCATGATTGATTAGGGTTGGACGTTGAATTAATCGATAATCTGAAAAATATTTTTCTGCGATGTAATCGATGATTCCTTGTTCTTTTTATTTCTTTTCTTTTTTTTTTTTTTTATTTGGTGTACGGACCAGATTTAATAACTTGAGATACCGTCTTCGTTATTTTGAAACAAGTGGGCCGGTTTTTAGAACGAAGCGTCAATTTATTCATTAAATTTATGTGCGAATAACATCGTCTTTTTAAGAGCTACTCTGTCCGCCACGTTTTTTACTCTCGAAGCTTTTTCCCGACATTTTGAGGTAGTTCACTTTGTTATACGTTCATTGTATATGTACATTGTAATGCTGTCTTTAAAAAAGTTTTCAGACGGTCAAACACTTGAGGGAACTATATTTAACTTCAACGTTAAATTTTTATCCGGAAAAAAATAATTACGTACTAAATACTTCAATCATAAAATTAATAACATGGGTTCTATAATCAAAATTGATGTTGTACTTAAAAAAAAGAAAAAAACATCGAATTTGAAAGTTTCAATATAAAATTGTTTACGAGTTGTTAAATCGATTTATCCATTAAACATGTTGTTACGATAAATTTAAGTTAATTCCACAATGTTTATATTTTTCTGTTCCATCAATCTTAGAATTTTATCTTCGCTTCACAGGGTAGTTCGTGTAATAATAAAAATAAAATAAAATAGTAGTCAAGATTTAGAAAGTTAACTTTTTATCCTAAATTCGTAATTAATACTCGTATAATTAGAACAGTAGCGATAAAAAATTTTTATTCCATTTATCATTCTTTTGACTGAATTCTTATTTTAATCCTATTCGCCTCGGTCTACTTTATAATTCCTTTAACCGAAATAAAATAAAAAAAGTTATTCGTTTCGTTCCGAACGACGTAAAGCAAATAAAAATTATTGACAATTTATGGATAGAATATAGTGAATGGTGTAAATGCGAGTACAGTAATAACTGTAGTAACTCTAGTAGTAATATAACTATGAAGATAAGTTTCAATTGGACTCAGTTTACCGTGCAGATTAACAGAGTGAAATAATGGAGATTTCAAAGTTGTTTTATTACACGACTGTTTCATAAACTTGACTTCTTGAACAGCTGTACATGATACTTGTTTAAACGAGAAATAAGGTCACTTAATTCCTTATTCACTGCAGGATCATTGCTAGGAACTGCACGAAATTTAAAAAGAATTAAATTGTACCTCTTATCACACTGCCAACCGTGCCAGTTACATCTGTTTAAGTATTTCTAAAAAGTTGCTTCAAAAGATTTTTTTAACGAATCCTATGTTATGAGAACGACTAATGAAAGATTTTAAAATAGAGTTCACTGTCTAAAAATAAATTATTCTGTTCAATCTATAGAGGTTAGATGAAATAAATTATTCTATTCAAAATTGTATAATACGTATAAATAAATTTTAGATCATCTATAAAATCGATATATTAGGGAATATTGGTTCAGCGAATAGATATAAATTTATAAACCATCGTGGTTTATTAATATAATATTATTTCTACACTTTGGAATAATATTGCATAGAATTAAATAAATATGAGAGATATTATTTGTTACGAGTGATGAGCTAGAAAATAATTAACAATGTGTTGAAATAGTATTCGATGTTACAGAATATATAAAATGGGAAATATATGTGAAAAAAAAATTAGCATTGACTTATTTAAAAATTTACGTGAACGTGTATTCAATCGTTGCATAATATAATAATTAACCTCTTTCAGTACAGTGAAAATGAAGTTTGATATATTTTTGAACGACACGATAATAGATAAAAAATACAAGTTAATGTTTATCACAAATTATAAATTTTAACTAGAGCAATAAGCATAAGACATTTGCAATTAATGTTGTGAAATAATTAATGCTTCTTACGAACTTCCTGCTTGATTTGATTGTTTGATTTCATTGATTTAAGTTCGTTCTCTAGGCTCGCCACAGAATCGAGTAACGAGGAAGTACTTTCTCAACTTTAACTGTGTATCCCAACAAAATAACTTTCTGATTAGTTCAGCTAATTTTTTCCCGTGGAAACCATTTAGGTCCTGAAATAAATTGCCTATTTCGTCAGAAATTTCTATCCGCTAATTTTAAAACGCACTCGTAATTTCTGTAAAAAGTAAATAATCAAAGACGTTGGCGTATTTTTTATTAATATCTTTTTTACTAATCGATGAACTACAACTTTAACAATAATCTTTTAGACGTCGCTGCAGATTACGTAAACAATTTAAATATAATTGAATTTTAAAATTTGATACGGTGAAATATTAATGAAATTAAAATTCTTTTTCTGTATATTTCTATTATTATATACATATTCGGATAATTAACTTAATTCTGTACCGTTCCACCAATGACACGTTGAAAAGTAAAATACTAAAAGTAATAATAAAAGTATTTATACAATGTAAATTTAAATCGACACAATTTGAGCTGTACTTATACATTGTAAACAATTTTATTAAAACGTTATAGACTGCAGGCAAAATAAAAATTCTTATTAGCCGTATTAGACGAGGAATTTATTGCCTATTAAACTAATGGAAAATAAATTAATTAATTGGAGGAAAATTTATCTTACGATTAAATGAAAAAATTTCATTAGCGAAATACCTTCGGTAACTTTAATAACTTTAATATGACGCACCGTATAGTTATAAAATGTATCCAGTTTCAATAAATGGACGTGAATATCGTACAAGTTATTACTGATATCAAAAAACGTTTTAGATGAAATTTACCGTTTCGAGGGGAACATTTTATTTTATAGTGAGCACAGTTTCAGCCTACGTAGAAAATACCTCTGGGATTTTAAAGGCGACAATATATGACTTCCGTTTAAAAAATAAAGTAAGGGTCACCTAAAAATTTCAGAAGTGCTCTCATCTAGGGGAAAAAAAGGAAATACTGTGCTCATCGTCAAATAAAATGTCGCTCTGGAAATACAATTCGGAGGTTACGTTTCAATTTATTTATTAACGTGGTTAAATTGGTCTCGATTCAGCGAGATCGATCTGAATAAAGGAAAAAGTGAAATAAAGCATAATTAACCACCTGATGATTTTCTGAACAGTATAAAGTTTTGTCTACTGCTATACAAAATTTTAATTCACCAGATTCCGATAAATAAAAAGCACAGCGCATAGCCGCGCTACTCGTTGCTCTTTTTTTTTTTACCTAAAGATAATCGTTAAAAGAAATATGTAACTGAAAGAATTTTAATCAAGCTTTTAATTAATTTTTTTTTTTCTATTCCCGTCGTTTCTTGAAGGAGGTCATATTTTTGTTACCGTGTAGTTAAGTTTTCTCTTTATCTGTACGTTCGTTACGTATCAAATTTCACTTATANCTTTTTTTTTTTACCTAAAGATAATCGTTAAAAGAAATATGTAACTGAAAGAATTTTAATCAAGCTTTTAATTAATTTTTTTTTTTCTATTCCCGTCGTTTCTTGAAGGAGGTCATATTTTTGTTACCGTGTAGTTAAGTTTTCTCTTTATCTGTACGTTCGTTACGTATCAAATTTCACTTATATTTCAATAAACTATTATTTTTTTAACAAACCATGTATCAATGGAAAGCTTAATTATTGCAGTGTATATCCTTAACGAGAATAATAATTGAACGTCTGAAATCTGAAAACCTGATCAAAATTGAATAATTTAAGTTGTTGGCGCGAAAACCGGGTATATCCAGATTTTTTAATTTCTGGAAAATTGGATAAAACAATGAATAAAGTATAAATATATACAGAACTTTAAAAAGTAAAATCATTGAAAGTTTAATAATTGAGACGGTACGAAATTTCTACGACTCGCTATTTATTTTTTTCTCAGCAACATAATCGAATTTCAAAAGTAAAACATTGCAAACTTTTTTAAGAAGATACTGTTACACTCTCCAGTTAACTGCTCCTCTAATTTTTGCGCCAATGCTATTTTAGCAACAGGATGCTGCTGCGAGGAAATCTTATCTCTGGAATTTGAAGCACGGTATATCACCAAGAAGAGAACAACCATTAGACCGGACTACGACGTAATCTACAACGTGATCTTTTAGAAGAATGCCTCTGAACAGATACATTTTGCGTCTGGTTCACTTGAACGTTGCTCTAGGTCTAGGTGTTCTTCAGCGTTCACGTATGATAACGCATCTCATTAGTGCTCCGTTTAACGACCGAGTAAGATCTCAAAGTCTTTGCACAGCTGTTACAGAATTTATAATTCCGGCTGTCGTCGCCCAGCCAGAAAATTGGAGTAACTGAAGAAACAGTTAAAATAGGAGCTTTTGCTAAATACATTTTCGGTAGATGAAATTTTTAACTAAAAATATTTTTACGCTATGTTTGGAATAAAAAGATGGTTCAATGAAAGGTCGGTTGAATAATATATTAAAATATGAATTAATACAAACATTGTATATTTAATTCTGTAATTTAAAAAAACATCAAGAGTGATGATAATTAATTTAAATATTTCTACGACACAATACAGTGTTAAATTTATTTATATTTCTATTCATTGATTCTAAATTTATTTATATTTCTATTCTTTAATTCTAAGTTTAATTATACTTCTATTCTTTAATTCTAAATTTATTTTTATTTCTATTCTTTAATTCTAAATTTATTTATTTATATTCTACTATCAATATTAAATTTATTATATTATAAAATACCGCGCGATGAATTGATTGTAAATACTTTAAGCTAAAAAAGAAGAAATTTGGGACGAAGTAAAATTTTAGTATATTTAATATACAGTTTACATTGTCGCACGATAAATTAACTTTGTATGATTTAGTGTTCTTAAAGAAAAATTATTGGAAATTATGAAAGGTAGAAAAGAGGGGTTGCTTCTTCAAGGTTATTTTTCCTTGAAAGGTTCTGTTGAGGATCCTCTCGATAAAGGGAACTCAATGTGTATTCTATAAAGATTTTTCAAGGGAAGATTCTCGTGTAGACAGTGGAAAGGTAAGCATTACTCTGTGAACTTTTTTTCTTTTTAACAAATGAAAACAGTTATCAATATGAAACTTAAACGACACTTAAACTTCGTGATATATCTGCTATGATTAAAAAAAGAAAAGAAAAATTCTACCATCGCGAACAATTTTTATTGACTTCGTTTCAGTTTCCATCACTCACGAATGAAATTCAGTGCAGAAAATTGAAAATTAACAAATGACGGTCTTTGGTCCTGTTTTTTATACTGTGCTGACCCGTGAGATAAATACATTTTTTAAATCGTTCGCTGAATTTTGGTTCACCAAAATTTTTCTTTTTTATTTAATCCTCTACAACCGGAATTTTGATTCGCAGAAAAATACTGTTTTCCACTTTGATTTGAAAATTTTTGAACCAACAATTCTCGTAAATTGACTATACGTTACCAGCACAGTGGTATCGTGATAAAATTTACTGGTACAGTAATTAGTAAATAAAATAAAATAAAATAAAATAAAAAAGAATGTAGATACACGAGTATGTAACTTCTAAGTTACACGGTCCAAGTTACAATTTGAGAATAACACACGTGACAAGTAAATATGAGTTTAACAAAAATTAGATTGCAGAAGATGGTTGATCAAGAAACGCCATAACGCTATCATAAGAATTGGCCTGTTGGCCCTTTGCCATGTATCAAGTTTGAGTACTGCAAGTTTCTCTCGACTAGACCGAGATTAAGTGATTGATCTGAAATTAGTTGATACGGAAGTGCTTAAGTATCTTCGTCTTCTTCAAAGACTATCGCAGAGCAAAAGAAGTTTGGAACGAAATTTTGATTTCAAGAAATTCGTATATCTTAACGGATTTGTGAAACAGAAATCATTTGCGAGAAAAAAGGAACGAACAATAAAAATGAAATTTCAAACGCGAAGAAAATGTTTGACGTATTGTCTAAAACGAGCTCCTGGGTTTCCAGAGTCTCAAGTGAGGGGATCAAAGAGATTTAAAGAACAGACCTTGTTAGCAGTTACCCAAACTTCGTCAGAGGGGAAGACGTTTTCTCTATTGGAAAAACTGTGAACCATGGCACATTTTAACGATGCAGGGCGACATCGATTTTTAAAGTTTCAGCTAAATGATAATTTTCAGACTTACCAGTAGGTAACGAAAAGATATTGATATCGAGAACGTTTATTCTATTCTGCTTCGTAAGTTGAAGCACTTACTGCGGCCTTACTGCGCTATGTAATACTTATTTAACACTAGGTTTTAACATTAAATTAAATTAAATTAATTTTTCTTAACATTAGTTTTATTTTACTATAAATCAATAAATTTCTATTAACGAAGATTTATTTATTCACGCTTTTCCTACGTAAATCTCATTTCGAGTTTATATTTCCCGCTCGCATATTTGTTAACATTGAAGCTACCAAAGCGATCGAATAACCGATTCCTAATTTCTTACCCTTTTATGAATCATTAACGGTGCACTTTTGAGTATCTTTTTGTGGTTTTATTATTCTTATTAAACTGTTATAGAAATTATTATTATTAAAATATTTAACCTTCTCCATTCCAAGTATGACTCTGAGGTACTTGGATCGACGTTATGATAGTCTGCGACTGAAGAGAAGGAAAACAACAGAAGTTCTATTTAATGAGCTAGAACAGTATACCCAATCTTCTCCGGTCGTGTGTATTACACACAACGATCCTTGAGTGTCCATTAAGAACAGGGCGACGCAAGAGTTTCCTCGACCCTAGGTAAACTGAATGAAACAAAGAAAAGAAGAAAAATGAAAAAAAAAAAAGGGGAAACAATCGTGTGTTCTTCCCCTGAACCATTCCTCGCCTCATCTAACCAGTATACAGAAAATACAAAGCAGAGATACTGCTTGATTTCTATTTTTAAACGCTAGTAAAAGTTCTGGGAAATAGAATTTCCAGGATACTTTTGCGACCAGCTATATTTGCCATTTAAAATCAAATAAATTAACTTGTTCTTCATTTTACATCGTATCTTAAAAATATTTCAAACTATTACATTTCATATACATATTTTGTAACGAAACAAATTATTGTTTCGTTTTTTTATTATTAAAAGCGAATCTTGGTAGGGTTCTAATGTTTATAGTGCATAAATAATTAGTGTGAACTTGATCGTTTACTGTTAAAAAATATAGGTAAATAGATTGTAAATAAATTTGNCTTACCCTTTTATGAATCATTAACGGTGCACTTTTGAGTATCTTTTTGTGGTTTTATTATTCTTATTAAACTGTTATAGAAATTATTATTATTAAAATATTTAACCTTCTCCATTCCAAGTATGACTCTGAGGTACTTGGATCGACGTTATGATAGTCTGCGACTGAAGAGAAGGAAAACAACAGAAGTTCTATTTAATGAGCTAGAACAGTATACCCAATCTTCTCCGGTCGTGTGTATTACACACAACGATCCTTGAGTGTCCATTAAGAACAGGGCGACGCAAGAGTTTCCTCGACCCTAGGTAAACTGAATGAAACAAAGAAAAGAAGAAAAATGAAAAAAAAAAAAGGGGAAACAATCGTGTGTTCTTCCCCTGAACCATTCCTCGCCTCATCTAACCAGTATACAGAAAATACAAGAGACAGAGAGATACTGCTTGATTTCTATTTTTAAACGCTAGTAAAAGTTCTGGGAAATAGAATTTCCAGGATACTTTTGCGGCCAGCTATATTTGCCATTTAAAATCAAATAAATTAACTTGTTCTTCATTTTACATCGTATCTTAAAAATATTTCAAACTATTACATTTCATATACATATTTTGTAACGAAACAAATTATTGTTTCGTTTTTTTATTATTAAAAGCGAATCTTGGTAGGGTTCTAATGTTTATAGTGCATAAATAATTACTGTGAACTTGATCGTTTACTATTTAGGGTAAAAATATAGGTAAACAGAGTGTAAATAAATTTCAAATCGTGTAACAGAAGGTTTAAGAATACACTTTTACGTATTTCGTCCTTTTTTTAACACCAGAACTATTAACGATTAAAATATATCGAAATTAGATGAAATTAACGTTACAGATATTCGAGAAAAATATGCAATGCGTGTAATAAATAGAAGGTTGTGAAAAATTTCCAAAAATGCATAGATTTGTAAAATTTTTTATGAGAAGATATTACGCGAATTAGTCATTTCGATCATTTCGATCATTTCGATAGTTCCAGTGTTAAGCAAGGCTTCTTAAATAATCTCTACGAAATGTATCTGCATATAGGAATCAGTGCGCGTAAAAGGAAAATACGACGCGGTAAAGGGAAATTAAAATTCAACAGAAACTCTATGATGTTAAAGTTGCTACTTTTATATCGCACAAAGCGAAGTTAATTCCGTATTCTTGCACAAACGATGGTAGTTTTGCAAGTGTTTACACAAAGGTAGCAACATAGTACTTACGCAGAAATATCAACTTCTCATTGTAGTACAAAGTCTAACTACCGCCAAAGTAAACTTGTATGGAAACTTATCTCGATCGCGATTGCGTACAGTTGAAAGCGTATCTCATTCAAATGTGTGAATAGTAGGAGAGAGTTGCCAAAATCGAACCATTTAAGATATTTTATGTTGGATTTTCCGTATTGGAAATTGAAACTTGGCGTTGAAAACACCTATTATTATATAACACGTATTTCACTTCTTTCTGAAAACAAATTATTTTACTGCAACCATTTTTATGACAATGTAGCAGATATAACTTAGCTCGTTCCTCAACCCTTTGACTTATTATTATTTTAGCTAAACGGTATTAACGGTAACCATTCACCGGTTTAATAATGTGTCAAATGAAAAACATTGAAATATTCTGTGTAATTTACATTTGGTAATTCTCAAATCTTATAAATTGAAATTACAGTTAAAATTAAAATTAAGCTTTGAATGTTAATTAAATTAACGCGCGACGGGTGTGGCTGGTGGTTGTAAGAAAATAGAAATTATTATAGCTTAGTATAAAAATTAATATAAAGAAATTCATATAAAATAAATTATAATGGAATTAAATAAATTAACTTTCTTGCTCGACATTTTCTATTTTTTTTATCTCTGTAAAATAGTAACGTGTCAGAGCTTGGCAGTTTTTATTCACGGTAATACTTATGATATTAAATATAATTTATGTCGTCTGAAGCTTCAAAGAACCACCACATAAACTAATCAAAATTTTCGTTCCAAAAATGTATTCAACACGTTCCAGGAAACATTTCTTTTTCTCCAGGTCGGCTTCAGAAATATACTTTTTTAAAATATGTTTCTTCTATGCTATTTATATGTACATTTTCTTTTAAGTATAACCGATATCGATCAGAATTTCGCCTATAAACTTAAATGTTTCTTTTTTTACAATTGCAGGAATGTGTCAATAACAATTGCAAATAGCTGACAATGTAAAGTTTGGTTTGAGCCAGAGTACTCTTTCGAACGTTGTTTTTCACCCTGATTACCTCATCAATGGTTAGTGGATCGATTTTTCAACTGTTTTAAAACTATATCTATTGTGAGCCAGAAAAAACTGACACTGACAAAAATGTCGATTCGCACAGAAAATAGGCCATAGGAGCTCTTTGTGTCCCAATCAGTGCTCCATTGTCTCAATAACGTCGAGATCCTAACATGTGTCTAAACATTCCACCCTCTTGACGTCAATGTACGTCGATTTTAAAATTTCACCCGGGTTCGTCAAGCTGTTGGCGTATCTACCATAACTATAATCGTCGCGTTTACCTTTCGACGACGTAATTTCTTAATCAGAAACTTCTTCATAGCCACAAATAAAAATTAACGAAACGGAAACAATTTTGTTTAGGTCGATTTTAATTTTTATGTCTGATAGAAATATTATTTAATATAACAATATATATTTAATTTCTAATAGAAATATAATAACACGTTATAAAGTAAAGAATCTCTAAAAAAATTAATTATATTCAAAATATCGGTAATTCGCGTGACGAGTTATCTCTTCTTTCTCAATTAACAGGTTAAAAGGTAAAAACTTTGGTTCCTCTTTTTTTTTAGAATCCAATTTTTATCTGCGCCTAGTATACATAATATTAACAAGTAGTTATACAATAATTAAATAACATTGGGCTTTCAATAATTAAACAAGATCGGTATTAGTGTGGTTTAAGGTATAATGATTGCGCTATGTAACGATTAATCTAAAAAAAAAAAAATTATAAGATACGAGAAGATTTTCTGCTCAACTTAATCATAAAGAAGGAACAAAAGATTTAAGTTCTTTCGTAACGGTAACGCAATACGATGCTTATTGAGTTGTTCAAAGCTATTCGTTAATGGAGTGAAAAGAGTGGAACGTGTTAGTTATTGCAAATATTTCCATGATATGTAGTTTCGAACACTCATAGATATTCATCGATCGAAAGTTATTATTTTGCTTTCCCAGCCAAATCCAATATTAGAGCCCGGTATAAATATGAAGCAACCGACTAATTCTCATGAATGTTTTAATCCTATTCCTGTTCGAAATTTATTGCTAGTTCAATGATTATGTTCCACGAACGCGGTCTGATCGAATCCTATTACATTATCGATTCTCTTTATACGCTGTGAAGAATAATTAATATCGTTTTTGCAATACTAGCCTAAATCGATATTGACAGTGCAGTTCTGTTTTCGAGGGAATTGAAGAGAGATATCGATTCGCCAAAGATACATCACATTATCGATTGTAAGATTTTTCGAAGAAATATTATTATGAGATACATCGCATCGTTAATTGCAGGATTTTTCAAAGAAATATTATTATGGGATACATCGTATCGTTAATTGCAGGATTTTTCAAAGAAATATTATTATTGGAGACATCGTATCGTTAGTTGTAAGATTTATCAAAGAAATATTGTTACAGAAGACACTGTATCCTCAATTGTAAAATTTTTCGAACGAATATTATTGTTTGGATACATTTTTCAAATTATAATAGAATTCTTTATATATATTTTATTGTACAATGAAAAATATATATTCTAATATATTTAGAATTGTATTATATTAATATTGTATTAATATTACGAGATTCTGTTAAATATAATAGAATTCTAAATATGTTAGAATTATAATAGAATTTTCAAACTGTAAAAAAATTTTTATTACCCATGTATACGCACTGTATAAATGAAAGTGCTTAAAATAATACACATCGATCTAATTTTCAACTATATTATGGAAGATGTAATTTTGACGAAGACAAATAAGTATTTCCTAGCGTTTATTTAAATTGAAAATTTTCTTTTTATTACATCCTAATACCCGAATTTATATATCAACTTTACCTTCTAATTATAATATTATAATTAAATATTGATCATAAACTAATAACAGAAAACTCATTCCACAGTTTAACACTGCCAATTTCCTATATGTACCTAATTACACCATGCACAGTGCGTGAACACTAAATTGACAAATGCAATCGTTTTTCTATC